>VZRL01006847.1:159260-176126 GCA_013397895.1 Origma solitaria | reverse complement strand
ATTATATATTATATATAGATATATAATATTATTATATATCTATGAAAGAACTTTCCCTGCAGCCCATGAGGGATGGGCCAATCCCAAGGAACAACACCTCCTAAAAGCTGTTTTTATCAGATTTCTGACAGCTTTGTAGTGCCAAAGCAGCACAAATAGGCTCCTTTGGACTGGCAAGCCTGGCTGCCTTTTCCAGTTCTTGTTTTACAGTTTAATCAGGAAGAAAATCCAAGATCTTATCGTTAAAAACACCAATGTTTAATTGACATCACCCCAAAGCTCAGCAGTGCCACCTACCCAGCTCCCCACCCCGGTGTCAGCTGAGGATTTCTGTTTATTTGTGCTCTGACAACATGGAATTTTCTCCCCTGAAAACAAAGTGCTGAATTCCCGTCCTCTACTCTCAGGGCAAATCTTTTTATGAAACTGTATCCTAAACCAACAGCTCCGTGAGGAGATGAGAGAGATCAATGAGCATTTTGTGTCAAACCCATCCCAATCAAACCAGAAGGGTTTGTGGGGTCAATGGAGGAACAGAAAAAGAGAATCCTGGAATCACAGAATCCTGGAATGGTTTGGGTTGGAAGGGATTTAAAGCCCATCCCATCCCATCCCATCCCATGGATCCCATCCCATCCCATCCCATCCCATCCCATCCCATCCCATCCCATGGATCCCATGGATCCCATCCCACCCCTGCCATGGCACACCTCCCACTGTCCCAGGGTGCTCCAGCCTGGCCTGGGACACTCCAGGGATCCAGGGGCAGCCACAGCTGCTCTCGGAATTCCAGCCCAGCCCTCCCCACCCTCCCAGCCAGCAATTCCCAATTCCCAGTATCCCATCTGTCCCTGCCCAACAGAAAGTGTTGATCAGAGAAGGGAAAAAAAACCAGAAAAAAACCCAACCATAAAATCCATCCAGTCCCTGGTATTGATACGTTATAAGTTATTCATAAGTTCTAAGTTATCGATAAGTTATAAGTTATTGATAAGTTATAAGTTATCGATAAGTGATAAGTTATTGATGAGTTCTGGGGAGCTCTGTGTGGTGAGAGCCAGAGCCTGGCTCGGCAAAGGCCGAAGCATTTCCCCGTGGGAATGTGCCCATGGCTCTGAAGGAGGCTGGCCCAGGGTTTTTATTGATTCTGTGGTTTTTGCAGCTCCGTTTAGGCGGCCACAAAGTGCTGTGAATCCTGCCTGGGAATGAGGATGGCCATCCCCCTTCTGTGGGTCACTGGCACAGGAAATATTCCATTTGGGAAGCTGATAAATGCTCGGTGAGGGAATTGTTCACTGTGCCTTGTGAGCCCTGCAGGACCAACACTGCGAGGGAGCGACTCCAACATCAGGAGGAGCTGGAGCTGCTGAGAGGAGACACGGAGCTGTTCAGGGCTGAGCCCCTCTGGAGCCAGGCTGGGAGAGCTGGGAATGTTCCCTGGAGAAGGGAAGGACCCAGGGAGAGCTGCGAGCCCCTGGCAGGGCCTGAAGGGCTCCAGGAGAGCTGCAGAGGGACTGGGGACAAGGCATGGAGGGACAGGACACAGGGAATGGCTTCCCATGGCAGAGGGCAGGGATGGATGGGATCTTGGGAATTGGGAATTGCTGGCTGGGAGGGTGGGGAGGGCTGGGCTGGAATTGCCAGAGATCCCCTGGATCCCTGGAGTGTCCCAGGCCAGGCTGGACAGGATTGGAGCAGCTTGGGACAGTGGGAGCTGTCCCTGCCATGGCAGGGGTGGAATGGGATGGGATTGAAGGTCCCTTCCAACCCAAACATTCTGGCATTCTGTATTTGATAAATGTATATTTAAGGCAAGAGGGATCTTGGCTTTTTCTTACTCGGTCTACAAAAACCAGCAATTCCTGGAAGTGGCATTCCTTGTATCTCCAGCTCATCTCTCCTGGGATAACCCAGGCATTTTACAGACATCCAGCACTGCAAATTATTCCCTGAAAATCAGCAGGAGCCACACTGGAAATTAATTATATCGTGTTTGTGGTATTTGTCCCTGAGCTCAAGACACTGAAGAATATAAAAACCGCAGTTAAATGATGAAAATGACCGAAAGTCGTGAGGAATCGATGCTGAGGGATTGGGACGTTCCTTGATCCACCATCCCCATCCTGTGGCTCTGCACAGAACTGCAATGCATCCCAGAAATTCAACTCCTGCTGCCGCACGACTGTGGGCGCACATCAGGCATGGGATTTTTCCTTTTAATTCCTTTCCTGCCTGTTATTCTCCCGAAACAAGGATTTTTCTCTGGCTCTGAGCTTGTAAAGAAATGGGAATTGTGTGTTTGATAGCCACGAAACACTTTTAGTCAATCAAGGGGATCTTCCGCCTCACACTGCACAGGAACCTGAGAGCACAGTCCCACAAGTGCCTCCCAAAAACTGGAATCGTGAGCCAGGATTTGCCACGTTCATCCTGCCTGAAAGACAAATAACGAATGAGGAACAATTTTGTGAAAAGGGGCTTTTAGAACATCACTGGTGACTTTCTGTGTAAGTGAATAGATGTCCCGATGGTCTGAAACTCTTATGAACACTGTTCCTATTTTCTCTAGGATCAGATCTTTTTTTCCCCATGAAACTCAGTGTTGTCTGTCCTTACAGAATGCCTCAGCTGATGGCATGAGGGTGGAAGGACTCATTAAAAAAACAAGGAGAAAAAAAACAGGAGAAGAAAAAAGCCATAAGAAAAATGATCCAAATGAGCCAATGATCCAAACCAGGAGCTGGATCCAAACCAGGAGCATCCCCTCCATAGTTGTGCCCCCACAGCCCAAACGGTCCAGGGAAGGCTCAGGATTTATTTCTGTCAAAACCTTCCATTTTGGAAGATCATTATTACTGCTGGATCTGTGTTGGACATGCAAGGACATTTGTGTCTGCTCTTCTGGACATGGGGAGGGTTGCTGGGGAGGGAATTTGGATAAGGACTTGGAGGGACAGGGCATAGGGAATGGCTTCCCATGCCAGAGGGCAGGGATGGATGGGATTTGGGAATTGGGAATTCCTGGCTGGGAGGGTGGGGAGGGGCTGGGCTGGGATTCCCAGAGCAGCTGTGGCTGCCCCTGGATCCCTGGAGTGTCCAAGGCCAGGCTGGACAGGATTGGAGCAGCCGGGGACAGTGGGAGCTGTCCCTGCCATGGCAGGGGTGGCACTGGGTGGGATTTAACCCTTCCAACCCAACCCATTCCAGGGTTCTGGGATGGCCATGGCCAACTGGAGATGTGGCAGATGCTCACCCTGAGCCCAGTTTAACCCCTTCAGCTCAAACCAAGTCACGCTGCCATGGGCACCGTGGAAGTCAGGGAGGCAGATCCCTTGGGATCCCTTGGGTGGCCTCTGTGATGAACACACAGACCTCTCCCTCCAGATGGTCACGGATTTCCAATAATGCTCTGAAATTTGGAGGATTTCTCTCTGCACAGCATTTTGTTTCCACAGGAATGGTGCAAGCTCATCCAGCCCTGGAATGTTGCCTTTGAGGTAGAGCCCAAGAAGGATTTTCCAGGAACAAAGGATTTTACCCCTCCAAAGCAGGGACCCGTGGGTGGGCACAGCAGAACCAGTTCCGAGGCACAGGGGACACTGGCGAGGCACAAACCATCAGCACAGTGCATTTTGGTTCGGGATTGTATTAAAAGATACTCTAGCAGGGAAGTGTTCTAATAATAGAACTGAATAGGAAAAAACCCAGGGATTTTATTAAAATACATTGTGCCGAGGAAGGGTTCTAATAATAGACCTGAATGGGAGAACAGCACGGCTCGGAGCTGCTGTGTGGAGCAAAGTTACCCCTCTCCAAGGCTGAAATTCCCCAAACCCCAGGGAATTAATGCTGTAAATTCAGGCACAGCATCCTCCCCGCTCGTTAGCTGCTCATTAGTATATGTTCATTAGCATATGGCCAGGGCCTGAACTGCAGCCCTTCGCTGTTTGACAAGCACGGGGCTGCATGTGGCACTGAGTCACAAAATCCCACGCTGGCTGTGCTGCCAAAGGACCTTGAAGCTCATCCTGTCCCACCCCTGCCATGGGCAGCGACACCTTCCACTAGAACATAAATAATTGCGCTTAAAAAGTGACATCAGATGGGGAAAACGGCACAGGTTCCTCATGAAAGCACCATGAGATCGGTTAAATATAGCCCAGGCAGGCTCCTCGCACAAGACAATAAAATATTCCGAGTGTCTCTCTTTAGCATCTCGAAATTCTGCTCGCTGCATCCATGGCAAAATCCAACTGGTTTTCCATGCCTGCCTCCCCTCCGCTCCGGCAGCCTCATTCCACCCCTCTCTGTCTCCCACGCCGCTGCTCCCACTCCTTTATTATCATCAAAATCACACTTCCACTCGTTCTTTCCGTAACGTTCTGTATCCTTGGAGCAGGCTGATTTTAGGTCCAAAGCTGTTCCGTCCTCTCCCGTTCCGAAGAGCCGCTCCTCACCTCGCACAGCCTCCTCAGAGCCTTCTCCTCCCGCAGCCCTTCCCGAACCTCTCCTTGTTGGTGATGTCCTCTCCTCTGCAGTGGAGGAGATCAGATCCCAGCCCAGCTGCTCCTGGATGTTCCTCATGGATAATTCCCAGGGCTGCACACGGCATTCCTCTGAATACCCCCTGAGCTCACAGAAATATCAATATTATATCCACATGGTTCCCACAAATACACGGTGGGCAGCAGCATCCTTTGCTTCCTTCAGGAATATTTTCCAATCCCTGTATTTTCCAATTCCTGTATTTTTCAATCCCTATATTTTCCAATTCCTGTATTTTCCAATTCCTATATTTTCCAATTCCTGTATTTTCCAACTCCTGTATTTTCCAATTCCTATATTTTCCAATTCCTCTATTTTCCAATTCCTGTATCTTCCAATTCCTATATTTTCCAATTCCTCTATTTTCCAATTCCTATATTTTCCAATTCCTGTATTTTCCAATTCCTATATTTTCCAATCCCTGTATTTTCCAATTCCTGTTATTTTCCAATTCCTATATTTTCCAATTCCTGTATTTACTAATTTCTGTATTTTCCATTTCGTGTATTTTTCAATTCCTGTATTTTCCAATCCCCATATTTTCCAATTCCTCTATTTCCCCACCCCATTCCAAAGGTTTGGTGCTGCCCTCAGCCTTGGCTTGAAGGCCACATCTCCAAAGGTTATAAATCCATGGATTTATGCACATGAGAGCAGGCTGCACCTTCCTAAGCACACATTTTATTCCCAGAGATCCTTCAAAAACAGCCGAGGGATCTCTTCAGAGATCTCCAAAGCATAAGGTGGGAACTCTCAAGTGGGAAGGCTCCGGGGGTAAATTTAGGAGCCCTTTTTCCAAGCAGGGTCTTCAAGGAACAGCTCTGTGGTGAGGAAAAGACAGAAACATCCGGAGCTGCAAGTTCAGCCAAAGTTTAGAGATGATGTAAAAACCAAGGTGAGGCCGCGAGGAGACATTTGAGTCAATGTAGGTACTGTGGGAATTCAGGGCATGATTCATTAGCCAAAAAAACCCCGAGCCCCCTCTGCAGCTATTTCCAAGGAGGTACATGCATAATCGCAGTGGAACACGAGTGGGCTGCAATTCCCCCCACTGCTCCTGCATAAATTACCCCGGCTTGTGATTCCCCAGCTCCTGCTTTTCCTGTTGGAAGGGGTAACCTCTCATTTCACCGTCGCAGCAATCGGTGAGAAAAGGAAGGGTTTGCAGGTGAGAGAGCTGCGAGTTTGTGGTGCGGTGAATCGGGAAAATGAGAGGTTGGATGTGTGGGGGATTCTCATTTATTTATGAGCACAGGTTCCAAAAAGCTACAAAACCCTCCTAAATCACCAGCACTCAATGCAGAGAGGACCCAGAGCACAAGAGCGTGAAGAAGTTTAAAATATCAGGAGATTTGTCATGGAGGGATGTGAGCCGCACCACCATCTGTGGATGGTTTGGAGCAGAAAAATCCTTGAGTGCATAAATCCATAAAACATTTCCCATCCCTGGGAGTGTCCATGGCCAGGCTGGATGGGCTCTGGTGAGGCTTTGGGGCCAAGGAAATTTGCTTCGTGAAGGTTTGGCCCCTGAGTCAACTGAGAGCACAGTGTGCTGCAGTCAAGACAATCTCAGTGCTGTGCAGAAACCTTACAAATGACATCCCTGGAAAAATGCCCTGGGAAAAGGAGAGGGGCAGGGGCTGGGCAGGAGAGGTGCCCACAGGGAGGCCATGACACTGCAGGGAGGTAGCAGAGGAGTCCTGATGTCCCTCCCGAGGTCCCCTCGCTGTCACTGCTTGCACCAATCCTCTCCCAGACTCTGCAGGGAGAAAGGGAAAGGAAAGGGACCAAGCCAGAAAGAAAAGAGAAAGGAAAAATGGGATGAAAACAGAGGAAGGTGTTCCAGGACCAGTGAGTGTGCCCAGGACACGTCCAACAGCTCCCTAAAGAACAGGGGAAATTCTCCTTCCACAACACCTAAGGATGGGAGGAATGAAGGGACAGCAGATGAGGTCTGCAAGAGTCACCCACTCTTGAGGGCCACCACCCACATTTTGTGCTCACAGACTCTGCACACAAACCAGAGATGGATTCCACTTCTCCTTTCTTCATCTCCTTCCTCTCAGTTTTTTCCCTGCCCCTGGTTTTTGGGGAGATGATTTTTTTATCCCTCGGTCTGTTCCCATCCCTTGGCTGATGTGACACTTGTCCACTGGGCAGCTCTCGTTAGCTGGGGACACAGCGTCACAACACTGCCACTTCTAAGGGACAAACGCAAGCTGTGACACGCAGAATGGGAAATAAAAACAGTGACAACATTCCCAGGAAAAAAAGAAACAAACAAACAAAAAAATCCCCCACGCTGTCCTTATCCAAATTTAACTAGTTACTATAGTAAAAATTTGGGATTTCCCCTCTTCCCACTCTTTTTGTCTGGTACAAAAGTGGGTAATGAGGCAGCTGCTGGAATTCAGTGCAGGGGAACGAGAGGCACGTGGTGCAAAGGAGACAGCCAAGGCAAGGCCAGAGGCCAGAGGGAGCTTTGGCACAGAAGGAGGATGTTGGCACAGGAATTGGAAGGGGAAAGAGAAGAGGAGCAGAGCCATGAGCTGCAGGAGAGGAAATGGCCTCAAGCTGTGCTGGGGGAGTTTTAGATCAAATATTAGGAAAAGTCCCTTCATGGAGAGGGTTGTAAAGCATTGGAATGAGCTGCCCAGGGGTGCCCACCCCTGGAGGTGGCACTTGGGGACACGGATCAGCAGTGACTGCGGTGGTGCTGCTAGGTTGGTGTTGGACCTGATCATCTCCAAGGTCTTTTCCCACTGTAACAATTCCATGATGGATTGCACAGATGTCCTTCCACCCAATGTCCCCCTGCTCTCCCTGCAGCCCTGCCTCTCCCTCCTCCTCCTCCTCCTCCCTCCCAACGCCATCGTCACCCCAGCTCGTTCCTCACTGCTGTGCCTCTCCCACACCACCCTTTCCTCCAAGCACGTGGGTTCCATTTGGAATTCCCGATTCCCTCTCCTCCCATCCCAGCCCCCAGAAATGTGTGGCTAATGTCCCTCCCAGCCCAATACCACCAGCTCTCCCCTCGGGCACCCCCAGGTCACACATCTCCTTTATCCACAGCAGGGCACAGTCACTGTCCCGTGGGGTGAAGCTTTTCGCTTTTCTCCCCCAATCCCAACGGGTGGGGAGCAGGGAGAGGGAGGAAAAGGTGAATTTGGCCTGAGATGCTCAAAGCCAAAGCAGGAGGAGAATATTTCAGCCCTAATCGTCAGCATGCACTCTGAAGATGAATGCCTGGCTGGAGTTTCATCATCTCGGGCCATTAACCTCGACTGGTCATTAAGGCCTAAGAAATGCCAAGTGCTGAGGGCGTTTTTATCACCCGGTGATGAACAAAAGAGAGCAGGAAAAAAATCCCCACCAGGTTATGAAATGTCTCCTAATGGGAAAATCAGTTCCCCTTGCTAAGAAGAGACCACCCAAGGAACGAATGCCCCAACTGATTCCCGACACAAGAACTCCCCTCGTGAACTGGGAAGGGAATTTGCCATCACAAAAATGGGAGTGAACATGGGGTGTGCTGTCCCCGAGAAGGTCTTGTCCAGGAAAAGGTCCCCTGAGCCCTTGAGGAAGTGGAGAACGTAAATCACCACAAGAAGCTGGGCCAGCAGAACCCAAATCAGAGATGGAATCTGGCTGGAAAATCCTCACGGAATCCACCTTTCTCTTTGGAAAGAGACACATAACTGTAGTTGTTCAAGGTTTGCTGGAGTCACAACGAGGGGCAGAATTCGGATTTTCCTCCAGGCCACAGTTGGGATTCTCCTGCTTAAACCCAGGTGTCTGCAGCTGCTTCAGGTCACCCAAAATCTCAATAATTGTCCCAATAAAAGGGCTGTCTTGACTTCCAAAGGAGCATTTTCAAAAGGTTTTTGCAAAATTCCAGCCTGGAATGATTTCACTGCCTTGCCTGGCTGAGGATCTCGGGTTTTGCCAGGGATATCAAAGTGCATTAAGCGCAGTAACCTCGGGAGATGTGGAGACACGGGGGCAGCTCGCGCTGTCCGCACGGATAAATGGCAAATGGTGCATTATGTAAGGGAAAAGAGTGCCTGGGTAAGCACTGAGAGCACCAGGCGGGGAATGACCACCACAAAGCACCATCGACAGCAGGAATGGGATCCAGGGAACACCGAGCCGAGGCTACGGCTTACTCCCTGCGGGAAGAGATGGCACAAACTGTTGGGATTTAAGAGATCTTTACTTCAGCATGTTAAATCTCTTATTCGGAACAAAAACCAGTTTTCCTTAAAGGGTGATGTTCATCACGAAGTGTCAGGGAAAGGCAGTGCCAAGGATTTCTTGTTCAGTGGGAATGTGATGGGAGTATGTCCCAAGATGAGCTTTCCCCAGAGCCTTTAACACCATCTGGCCCAGATGTCACCGAAGCCAGCCCAGGTCCCTGTGCACAGCAGGGCCCCGGGGGTGGCAGTGGGGACACTCGGGGATGAGGAGGGAGGCACCACGGGAACGCTGGCACCGAAATTCCCAACAGCCACGCACCTGCCACCCAAGGTGTGAGCCGGGAAAGGGCACAGAGTCCCCAGCACAAAAACCCACAGGGTTGTAACCAGGGCAGAGAACGGGGCCGGGAGGGATCTCCAACCTCCCTCCCTGGGGTTTAGGAGAGCTTCCCGTTTTTTCAGAGGGAAAGAATGGCAGGCAAGGCCCTGCTATTCCCAATGCCATTGCATTGGAGACCTCATTACCAGCAGCCAGAAAAGAATACAACAGAGGAGCGTGGCACTGCAATTCCCACTCTCCAAACACATTTTGGACACATTGTCTCAGTTGTCAAATTATCCATCAGTGATTACCAAAAGATTTAGTTGGGATATTGGGAAGGAATTGTTCCCCGGTGGGTGGGCAGGCCCTGGCACAGGTACCCAGAGCAGCTGTGGCTGCCCCTGGATCCCTGGCAGTGTCCCAGGCCAGGCTGGACAGGGCTTGGAGCAGCCTGGGACAGTGTCCCTGATGGAACTGGATGAGCTTTGAGATCCCTTCCAACTCAAACCATTCTGGAATTCTTTTTATTCCACTTGACTATCAGCCAGATCTTTTTTACATGGCAAGTGGCTCAAGAATTTTAGAGTTTATTTTCCTAGATCTCTGCTTGATTATTTTTCAAAGCCAATTTTGATTATTCCCATCAGGTTTCCCCCCCTAAACCTGAATCCAACAGAAAGGAATTCAGGAGCTCTTTTTTCCCACTCTGTGGGTCCCCCAAAACCAAAGTGGTTTAGGATAAAAAGCTATTTCTGTCCCTGCCATGTTCTTTTCAGAGCAACAGAACATATTTTAGCGTGGAGTCCCATGTAATCACCATCTCTGCTTCCTCCACATTGAGCACAATCCATGGCTCGTGCCTTGGTGTCCATAGAAATGTCGGCACAGCCCTGGATCCGCTCCCAGGGCTCCCCCGGGATCACTGCAGGCACCCCCAGCAAAATCCCAGCCTGAAAACCAAACTGGTGCCACTGGGAGGGGCGGGGGGAGCTGGCATGGAGCTGCCAGGGTGCTCAGATCTGGGGTTAGCTCAGGGGGGATCAGCTCACAGAGGATTCCTGAACTGCACATTCCTCATTGAGGGAATGGGGGCAGCAGGAGCACTGTGCTTTCATACCCTATATATTTATATTTGTATTTATAATTGATCGATTTACACCCTTTATATATATGTATTTACATGTTTGTAAAGGTATTTTTGAATTCTTACCTATTAAATATTGATGGGAGACAGCAAGAGCATCGTGCATTCATACCCTATATATATATTTACATTTATACCCTTATATATATATTTAAACTTACATGGTAGTAAAGGTATTTTTTAATTCTTACCTATTAAATATTGAAGGAGGGCAGACAGAGCATCGTGCATTCCTAACCTATATATTTATACCCTTTATATATATATACTTACATGTCTGTAAAGGTATTTTTTAATTTTTACCTATTAAATATTGAAGGGGGACAGCAAGAGCATAATTCATTCATACCCTACTTTATATTTATATTTATATTTATATTTATATTTATATTTATATTTATATTTATATTTATATTTATATTTATATGTATTTTTATATGTATTTTTACATGTATTTTTACATATATATTTACATATATATTTCTATTTCTATTCTTTTTTATACTCTTTTTAATCTCTATATGTACATGTTTGTAAAGGTATTTTTATATTCTTCCCTCTCCACCGTTCCCCGTTCCCATCCTGCTCCCATTCTGCAGCTCTGATCACGGCAATGCCTCGTTGTAAGAACACCGCTCGACTAAAAAGAATTAATTTTATAGGTCACGCTCCACAAAGCCACGTAAACAAACACCCACAGCCAGCACCGAGGCACGGATGACTCCCAGATCCCCCAAATTTGGGGTGAGGAGTAGCCAAATGCTATTTTCTCTCCATCCCCACGTTGCTCTCTATTAATATCTGACTTTTCTTGGGTGACTTTCGGCTATTTTAAAACCGAAACCTTGTTGCCATGGAGACAATAAGCCGGTCAGCACATCTGTGGAGAACGGGACACGGCTTTGGGAAGGCACAATTCCAGAGGCTCAGACTCCTCTGACTGCACGGCTCAAACCCACGGAACGGATCCGTTAATTCCGCGTCGCCGACGGTCCCGGGAGCTGCTGTGGCACTCCGGTCCCCACCAGGGACGGTGTCCCCAATCCGTGTGCTGCCCCAGCACGGACATCTCGCCATGGACACAGCCCCTGCCCCTGCCCCAAGCCTGGGGAGGCTCCAAACAGCCTCAGAGAAACAGTCGGGGGATTTTTCCTTGGAAAAACGCAGCCGCGGTTGGGATTTGCTTGCAAACACAACACCACGAAATCGCTTTCTGACGGAGCTCTAAGTGAGAGCTTAATTGGGGATTCAATTAGAACATTAAGAAACATTCAATTAAGCCTCCCGGTGCCACAGAGATTCCCAGGCACACAGCTTTCCAGAGGAAAAACAGGAATGTGCAAGAGGCTGGTGGCTCTGGCACGGCCATGGTGCTGTCAGAATTAAGGAGAGATGCCAATTTTCCTACTCCTTGTTTTATAATTAAAAGGGAAAAAAATCCATTTAATTTCCTTTTACTGTTATTTCAACCTTGTGAAGGCTCATGGAGTCACAGAACATCCTGAGCTGGGAGGGACCCACAGGATCACGGATCCAACCCCGGCCCTGCCCAGACCCCCCAACAATCCCACCCTGGGCACCCCTGGCAGCACTGTCCAAACCCTCCTGGAGCTCTGGCAGGTTTGGGAATGTGCCCATTCCCTGGGGAGCCTGGGCAGTGCCAGCACCCTCTGGGGAAGAACCTTTCCCTAAATCCAACCTGAGCTTGCCCTGGCACAGCTCCGTAAAGGACATGCTCCAAGCCCATTCGCCCCTCCAGCCACAGCAGGAAACTCTGGGAAAAGCGCATCCCATCGCTGACCTTGCCCACATGGCAGCATCCTGGAGGACTCACATGTCCTCTGGCTGTCCTGGAAGCCCTGGGCTCACCTGGAGCTGCCCAGCTGAGCACCCTCCCTGCTGGAAGACGTAGGGAGCGATGCTTGACTCCTCTCCTCATTGTGCCAGGGTTCCCTCAGCACAGCTGTCACTGAGAGCCTCTCCAAGGTCACTGCAGACACCCCAAATGTGGCTGTGCCCATTGCTGGGACAGTTTCTCTGCAGCTCCAGGGCACAGCTCCGTGGGATATCCCCAATCCATCAGGGAAATCCTGCCACGGACCAGCCGGGGCAGTCCTGGCACTGGGGATGGCCCAACTGTGCCCTGCAGAGCAGTCCATCCTCCAAAATCACTTCTGCCCCTTGGAACTGACCTCAGGCCATGCTGAGCGACAAACCAACAGGATCGAGTGTCCCAGGCCGGGCTGGACAGGGCTTGGAGCAGCCTGGGACAGTGGAGGTGTCCCTGCTGTGGCAGGGGTGGGACTGGGATGAGCTTTGAGCTCCTCTCCAACCCAAACCATTCCAGGATTCCACAATTCTGTGACATCAGCAGAAAACACTGCTTTTCCTCAAAGCTCCAAGGGCCTTTGGTAAACCTTTAGTAAATTCTGGGGTGCTGAATGCAGGAGAAAACTTCAAACCAGAGGGAAAGTCAAGCAAGACACCCTGGGAACATTTATTTCACTTCAAGCCTTAATTCCCCTCTTTGATTCAACCTAAATATTTTGATTTACAAAGCCAAATCTTGACTTTTACAAACTAAATCCACTGTCTGTTACCTCACCAAACGGCTTAAGCTGAGAGCTGCAGGTGCCAAGCTCAGCACTCCAGTTCCAGCAGGGCCACGGCACAGCAATGTCCCTGCAGTGCCAGGGCTGCTCTGGGGGCACAGGGCTCAGGCTTTATTCACCTCTCAAACGCTCAAACTGCTCCTGAACGCTGCTCAGAGCGAAATGAGAGCCCACCCCGTGCCTGAGGAATAATCACACTCCGTGACAGTAAGCTGTGTTTTAGAAATTAATGACTCACGGCAGGATTGAGCTCATCCTGCTCAATTACTGAACCTCTGCTCTGCTCCTCTGCAGACACGTATTTCATCCATGTAATCCCTGCTGGATTTTCAGGAATGCCTGTCCCCGCTGGAATGGACCCTGCTCCCAGCAGCATCTGCCTCCAGGTGGGGACCAGAGTCCCCGGGTGATGCTCTGAGGGAAAGGATTCTGAGACAAAAAAATGCAGATTGAGGGAAGAATTCAGGTGCACCTTGGAAAGGCCATCAGGAAACGGTCACTGGAGCTGCCCACTCACATCGCTGATGAGCAGAGTCCGACGGAAACGAGGCCACAAAACTCTTCTTAAAGATTCTAAATTCTTTAGTCACAATGTCCCCAACCTTCAAAGTGCTGTTGCAGCCCGAGAGCTGCTCTGATAACAGAAAATTCTGGGTTTCTTTTCCTCTCAATTTTATACAGGAAAAATTATATTTAAAAAGGGGAAGCACAAGCACTGCCAGAGATGCAGCACCAGGTGTAACTAAGTCTCAAAAGAAAATTGGCTTTAACCTCAACTATCTCTAAAGAAGCAGCAAAAAAACTTCCAGAAATAAACTGCACATCTAAATATAGTTTTGTATGAAGTTAAATGTCCTTGGGCTGCACAGGGACACTCAGTGGCTTCACTTGAAGTCTCTGGCACAAGCTGGGAAGGATTTCCACTGATTCCTATGAATGTTTCAAGGAGATTTCATTACAGGGTCCTGCTGGTACCAAAAAATGCTCCGAAATCACTGAGTCCAACTGTCCCCAGCAGTGCCCAGGCCACCATTGCCGCCTGTCCCCAAGTCGGCTTTGGGATCCCCCCAGGGATGGAGACCCCAGTGCCGTGGGCAGCTGTGCCAGGCCTGGACAGCCTTTCCAGGAAGGAATTTTCCCAAATATCCACCCTGAGCCTCCCCTGGCTCCTCTCCTCTTGTCCCTGTTCTCTGGAGCACAGCCCGACCCCCCCGGCTGTCCCCTCCTGTCAGGGAATTCCAGAGATGGAAAAATCCCTCTGGATTCTCCTTTTCTTCAGGCTGAGCCCTTTCCCAGCTCCCTCAGCTGCTCCTGGGGCTCAGCCTGAGGTGTGAGGAAGAACACTCCAAAGGGAGACACAGCATGAGGAGGTGCTTCAGCCTCACCTGCACAGGGTCAACAAAAAGCAAAATATTCCTCTGGGAGACACCTGGAGAGGAGGAGGGGAAAAAAAGGAGCAGGAGGAGAAGAAAGGGAGGCTGAACTTCCACCTTCAGCATCCCAGGAAGGGATGGATGCTCTGACACAGCCTCTGCATGCTCATTGTTGTTCTCCACAGGTCACAACTTTTCCCAGTGCAATAAATCCCATCAGAAATCGCAGGGAATAAAACCGAATAAAACCAAATAAAACCGGAATTCAAAAGGAAAACACCAAATCTTGTGCAGTCACAGGTCACAAAGGGTGGGAACACAAACTCTCCCAGCAAACACAACAAGGGATTGTGATGGCAGCATTTTGTGGGATCATGAGCACATGTTTCCAGCTGCCCTACTTAGTGTCTTATAATTGACTCCTGTCCCTTAAGGGGCTCGTGGCTCTAATTGAGCAGCACCTGCCACGTCAGAGGAACACTTCTGTGCACCCATTCCTTGCTCCAAGGCCACACTTGACCCCTTCAGTGCCAGCTTTGCCCCCAGCCTCGGCCGTGCCAGTGGACTGGGGCCCATTCCTGGGAATCTCCTGCGTCAGGAGTCACTCCGGGACATCGGCGATCCCACTCACTTCGGGGGTTTTAAACACCAGCCCACTGCTTTCCAGCACAGCCCTGCGTGTTCCTGGGAGCACGGGACTCCATCCCTGCCCTCCAGAGCACCACGTCCCACAGCAGGGAGGGCACTGCCAGCTTCCCACACCAGAGGCTGCAGCTGCGAGCTGTGTCCTTGCGGGCACACACAGGACTCGGCACCACGGACCCTCTTTGCCTCCCACCACACGGCGTGGAGGAGAAAATGCAAATCCAAAAGCTCCTCCAAATGTTATTCCCTTCCTAAATTAGATTGAGCAATGGATCGAAACCAAAAATTAAATGCAACATAATGAAAAGTCAAGTAATGAGTTCAAATCCCAGGGAGCTGCGTCTCTCCTGGCACAGAAGGAAACCAAGGATATAATTTCCACGGGTATTGTGGACTTGGGCAAAAAGCTGGTGCTCAATTCTTAATGTATACAAGATCTACAGCAGATTTAAACTCCTTTGGGACATTGATTGCAAACCTCATGGACAGAATACCTATTTGTTTTTAAATTAGACCTACAAGCACCACAGTGTTACTTGAAGCTAATCCCTTCTGGTGGGACTTTCTGTTCTGCTTCTGCTTGTGGAGCCTGATTGTTATTAGGAGAAACTTCCCAGTGGGAGGGTGAGGGACAGGAAACACAGACCACCACCTGATTTCCCTATTATTCCTCGGAAGTGACCACCCAATGTGTAAAGCAACACCTCAGGGGGGTCAGGAGCGAAGGGAGTCCCCCATCCTCCCAAAACCAGACAACAGGCACAGGCCAGGCTTCCAAAATTCCAAGTGTTCCAGGTGATCCCAGTGACCCTCAGCCCAAGTCACAAACCCTGAGTTTCCCTGTGGCACAAACGCACCTCTGGGAGCAGCAGCCCTGCCGAGCCGAGAGCTGCTGCAGGCCATCTCCCAGGAGCGCCCACGGCAGCGTCTCCTCGGCTGCCACGAGCCTCCAGCATAACCCAAAACTGCCTTTCTGTTCCTTTATCCTTGTTTCAACTCCCATTCGCACGGCTCAGATCACACTGAACATCAGATTCTTGCCAAGACTCTCACATGTCACTCTGGAAACGGGGACTGCCAGCCCGACACGGCTGCTCCGGGCGGGAGCTGTGACAGGGACACGCCACCAAGCAAAATCCAACTTCCCTGGCTTATTTCAGTGCCTTTCCCTGACAGACCAACCTCCATGTCCTGAACATGAGGCGCTTCCACGCATGACAAGTGTCCCTGAATCCGTCAGGGGCCCAGTTCCGCTTTCCCTGAGCTTCCTTACATTGCTGCCCGAGTCACAGAGGAATCTGGGATACAGGTTCATGCTCTGGGAAACGTTCCACCTCCTGTACTTGGAAATCAAATGGATCGTGTTTACTGCAGGCAGCGTTTTCTGCGTGAGGGTGATGCTTGCGGGGCTCGAGATGTCAGGGTGTGTTTGAGCAGCTGGCAGGCAGGAGCGGGAGAGTGGGAACAGAGATGGGAAAGGGGAGCAGGGAAGGAGAAGGGTGACAGAGAAGATAAGGGGAACTGTTATCAGGAGGTTCCATGCTGATGGCTACCCATGCTCCTGCAGAGCACAGGGCTGCTGTAGAATCAGCTCCGAGGAGCCCCAGCCTGAGATGCCGACGCTCTTGACACCTTTAAAATCTCTTTTTTCCCAGAAACCCTAAAGTCAGGAGATCAGCGAACCCCCCGCTTCCACTCCCTAAGCCAAGCGCATCTCTCGGTGTTCCAGGGAATCACCAGGAAATGTGCCCAGCGGGTCAATCGCAGCCGGGAGCCCAAGGCGAGGACAATCCATGCGTTTATCCGGCTGAGCCGCGGCCGCAGCCGGGATTCGGGGCCGCAGCCGAGATTTGGGGCCGCAGCCGGAATTTGGGGCCGCTGCCGGGATTTGGGACCGCTGCTGGAATTCGGGAAGGCAGTCGGGATTTGGGGCTGCAGCCGGGATTCGGGGCCGCTGCCGGGATTTGGGGCCGCTGCTGGAATTCGGGGCCGCAGCCGGGATTCGGGGCCGCAGCCGGGATTCGGGGCC
>VZRL01006847.1:135535-158636 GCA_013397895.1 Origma solitaria | reverse complement strand
TGGGAGGGTGGGGAGGGGCTGGGCTGGAATTCCCAGAGCAGCTGTGGCTGCCCCTGGGTCCCTGGAGTGTCCCAGGCCAGGCTGGACAGGGCTTGGAGCAGCCTGGGATGGTGGGAGCTGTCCCCGCCCGTGGTAGGGGTGGGATGGGATCCTTCCGGCCCCAGCCGGGCTGGGATGACGGTGGCAGATGGGGACGAGCTGTGATGCCCTGGGCACAGCTCCCTCTGCGCCCACCCCAACCTCCTCCGCACGACCCCAAACCCCAGAGCCCTGCCCACCCCTCCCCGCATCCATCAGCACCGACTGGCATCAGCTTCCAGCCGTGGAGAGAGCTCCCATTTGCAGGGCACGGAGGAAAACAGGCTAAATCAGGAGATGATGTGATGGAAGCCGAAATGTGAGGAAGATTTGGAAGCGGGACCTGGATTTCCTGCTTCCCACTGCTGAGCTTCACCTACAGGCACATTACACCTCCCACCCGATGAGCAAGAGAGGAATGTGCACATCTCAGAGTGATCTCACACCTGCACACTCGGAGCACACTCAGCCAGCTCTGCCGAGGGTCCAGCCCAGCGAACGCCCTCCTCCCTCGCTGCAGACACCAAATCCTCCCTTCCTGGCTGCAAGGAGCAGCCTGCTCTCTCTGTCCAACGTGAATGTGGGTCACCAAGGCTGGAGTCTAAATGGGATTATTTTTACATTCCGTTTCATCATTGAATTGCTCCTAGGAAGGCATTTCTGTTCAAACATTAATCGTGGGGTAGCTGATTTCCCAAGGAAAGGCTCTCTCCAGAGACCCAATGGATCAGGGTCTCACTCCAGCAAGACACGGCTCAGAGTCTGAAGGAAAAACAAACCTGCATTTCCCAATAATTCAGGGCATGATTTGGCTTTACAAAGGCTGACTTTCAGCCTGAAGTGACCCCAAATCCACCCACTGGGGTCAGCAACTTCAAAGGGTTGTAAAGAAAGGATGAAACCCAGGGATTTATGTGTAAATGACAATTTTTGGGGCTGCTCTCAGGTACATCAGGCTCCTCACAGGCATTTTTGGTGTCCATGCATGGCCTCAGCAGCGGGATTAAAGCACAGATTCCTCCTGGTTTGGGATGAGCTAGAATCCTCAGGCAGGATCCCACGGCTCCGCCTTTGCCTCCTGAGCAGGGAATTCTCCTGGGTGTGTTTGTTAACAAACATTACTCACTGCACAGCCACCTCTCAGCGCAGGCAGGGGCACTGCCTGCCAGTTCTGAGAAAAGATGCACGGATAAAAACCAGGAAAGAAAATCATCCTCATCTCAGGAAATAACCCCTGAGGAGGTCCCAGCAGGGAGAGACAGTCCCACATGGCCGGGGCCATCCCCCAGCAAAGCCTCCAGCACAATGAACACACAACAACAGCACTCGGAAGGTTTCAACAATCTGATTTTTAACATCATTTCTGGAGCCAATTCGAGAGACAAAGCGTGGGTGACATCAGGTGACAGAGCACAACCCCTCAGACCACTCTGTGGGGTGACAAATCAAACAGACACAACAGGGCCCCAGCTCACACCGAAGGAACGGATCTATTATTGATATTTAACACCCATGAAACAAATATATGACAATAAAAGTCTCATTAGAAACTTGCCCGGGTTCCTATGTTAAGGGTTTATATGAAAAAGCCGGAATTCTCCACCCTGAATTCCTGATAGAAAACAGCAGGTAGAAACCTAAGGTAGAAATCTGGAGTTAGAGAAATCCTTTGGCAGCATGTTCAGTTACAATCAGGCCTTAAAAATAAATATGATCATGTGTAGAAGTATGAAGAGAAACACCAACCCCCTCTAAATACACTGGTTTAATAATAATTAAATTATTTTACACTATCTACAAGTTGCATATCACCGAGTTAGGAATAGAAGAGGTGACAGAAGCACAAATCCTGCTTTTATAAAAGTTCAGGCATGTGTGGAGCTGTGTAGAAAATCTCAGACAAATGAGTATATACACTATTTATACTGAACAATTAACATCATCAGATCACATCTGGCTGGCTCAATTGAAGATTTCTCTTGGCCCAAAGCTCAGAATCCAAAAAAACCCACCAATCTCTATTTCCTAACAAACATGGAGAATTTATAGGTTTAGTCTGACCACAAACCAACTTGGAACAAAGTAAACTCCAACAAATAAAAGCTCCAAACAATAAGAATTTGGAACAGCAGCATTGTAATAATTTCCTCAAAAGACACAAGAACAAGTTATCAAAATCCTTCAGTATTGCCACATGTTATTTGTACTGAGCCACTTCCAGGGGAAGGATCAAGACAAATCAAAGTCATGTCAAAAGGAAAGACAAAATCCTCCTTCCAACTGCACACATTGCAATAAAAAGTGATTTAAAGAGAAGGTGCTGAACACTTTTTGCATGAACATGAGGCTGCAAGTGAATATAAGGTCAAGATAGGAAATAATTAAATAAAATGGAAAATAAATGGAGGAGGTGCTGAGTCAAGGGTGGGTTTTGTCACTCAGCAGCCTGGGAGTTCCAATTTGGGATGCAATTTATACACCAAAAATGCTTATTTAGACATCTGGGAGCTTCCTGCTTTTAATTGAGATGTTTTTATCAGTGACTGGCTTCCATTGTTTCCCCAAGGCAAGGATTATCACTCACCAGAGGTTGTTAAAACCAGCATAAATATGACCACGCTCCAGTGAGGAGGTAAATAGGAGGATGAAGTGATTTCTTTCAGCAGTTGAAACAAGAAAAGAAAGCAATCCCACATTCCCAAAGGATAATCCAGCTCATCTGCTCCCTTGTACAAACCCCACCCTTTAAAAAGTGCATCAGGGAAGAAATTCCTGGATTTCTTTTCTCAGCCACCGACTGCCACATGGCCCCAGCTCCGAGGCAGTTCCTTCTCCAGGGATGTGGCTGTCGTTCTCCATGTGCACAGGAACCCAGTGCCACCCCCAGCATGTGGAATGTGCCTCGAGTGCCCCTCCCCGAGCGCTCTGAGAGCTCCTCTGCGGTCAGTGCTCACTCAGACATGGGCACAGTGGAAGAGAAAGGAAATCCAAGGGAGGCAGAACCCCCTGGTCCCATGGAGACAATTCCTGTTCCTCTCGGCTCCCCCTTGGAAAGGGAACGGGGCAGATCCTCACAGTCTTCAGCAGCTTCAAACATGCTCCAGCCCCTCCTTTCCCACCAGGAATTACAATCCTCCTTCACTTCTACATCCATCCAAAAAGGAACACTGGGAAGAGGTTCTGTGCAAGTTCCTGGCTCAGCACCTCGGATCCACAGAGAGCCCACACAGGCAGCTGGGAGCATCCCGTGCCTGCTCTTCCCAAGGAGCCACCTCTGCCAAGACACCGGGGAATTCTAGCAAACCTTGTTTTCTTCGAGAAAAACACAGCAGTTCTCTGCGTTTTCCACAATGCAGAGGCAGCACTGTCAAAACCCTCTCTTTCTGCTGTTCCCACAGGGCTGTGGTCCTCTGTGGCACCATTTCCCCTTCCAGGGGAGCCGGGGATCGCTCGGCTCCGCAGCATGTCTTTCGGCACAGGGAAGGTGACTCCGAACTCAGAGATTCCCTAAAGCCACTGGCACAGAAGGATTACAGAAGACACCAGAGGAGGCAAAGCAACAGCGTCTCAGCATCCTCAAGTTTCCAGAAACACATTGAAAAGAGAATTATTTTGGGACAATCTTTCGAGATTCACAAGTGGCGTTTCCTGAAAGCGCAGGGGAAAAAAAAAAAAGACTCGGAGGAATCTGGAATTATTTTAAACCATCCCCTAATCTAGTTCAGGATGCAAATATGCAAATAACCATCAGAGCTGGTGCCTATTTTTACTCTGCATCACCCTAACGCAGCGAGTTGGGTTATTCGAAAGGAAAATGTACTTTGATATCCACGAGAAGGATTCCCAAAGATGGTTCGGTCGGGAGATCATCCCTTCATTCCGGCCGCTTAAAGCAGAGGCTGCTGATGGTAATTTGTTTGCTGCTGGAGCAGGGAATGAGCAGGGAGCGCCACGGGGTAACCTGGTCCTTGGTTGCTCTGGAAGGCTGCCATGTCCACGGCCATTCCCATCTGCTGCTGGGGGAAGGCAGCTGTGGCGGCAGCTGGCAGGGCGGCGCCGGCGCTGGCCACGCTGGGGACGCTCGGGAAGGGCTGCGGCAGCGCGGGATCGGGGCCGGGGCTGCGGGGACACAACACCAACCAAGCTCACTGCCACACCTCAGCCAAGCACATCTACCCACAGCACCAGGTTTCAATCCCGAAACGAGCTGCGAGCTCGCAGAATTTACCCATTTCAAAATAAAGGGACCAAAATGGTCATTTAGGAAGGTATTTTTGTGTTTTTCCAGCTACAAAAATACCGTTTCTTACATGCACACTCTCAACTTAAATCAGCTCTGGCCTTGAGGTTTCCCTCCTGTTACTCCTCCCATGCTAATAAACAGAATTTCCCAGGAATTCCATACTTCCCATGCCTGCAATATGACAGCTTTTCACGGTTTTTGCAGGAAAAACGTTTTCATCCTCAAAATTCTTCCAGCAGCTCAATAATTCTACTGTTTAATTTTTACTCTTACTTTTAAATTTACTCTTGCTTTTCAACTTACTCTTGAACTCCCTCCTCCTATTTAATTTTTAATCTTTGGTGCTGGCTGCTTAAAGCTGAGGTCAGAGGTTCCTTTCCAACCTTCCTCTCTTAAAAGCTTCCTGGGAAACCTCCTCACGCAGGATCAGTTTGGTCCAGAATAACATTCTTACTTATCCCTACTTTAGAAAAATCGCTATTTTTCTTTCAAAACTGCGTGTCACTAAATTTAAATGCCACGAGAACGTGCGAAATGGCCCAATTCCCCCCCAGGAAGAGGAATTTGGTGGATCCATACCTTAAATAAGCAGCTGGAGGTGGCTGAGGGGCTGCCGAGTTGATGCTTTGAGGCAGAGACCTCACCTGCTCCGGGGCCAGGCTGTACCCCGGGGACATGGAGACACCTTGGATCATGAAACTGCCACTGGGAGCCTGCACGGGGTATGACTGCAGAGAAAATCCATGAGATTTGGTGTTTAGCACACTCTGGAATTAACTCACCGCAATATTCTAAGGCTGCAACACCAAAGGGAAGCAAAATCTTCAGTTTCCTGCGTTTCTGGTTTAAATAATGCAAGATTGCCTCAAAATTCAGGTGGCATAGGGTTTGAATCTGGGATCACAGATGGGCACTGAGGGAACAGGCTTGTCCCAAATAAAGCCCAGTATTATCCTGCATTTCTGTGCACCAGTCTTGGAGGAAACAGCAAACTCCAGTTGCTTTTTGGCTTAAATTACTTTGTAACCTCCAAATATAATGAATTTTCCATCGTTACCGGGAGTTAAGGACACGGAATTACTTTTAACTGACATATTTTCAGATCCAGCAGTTGCCATGGCAACTATTCTTTTCCCACTGAACAATTAACATTAAAGTAAAATTCACTTCAAGTAAAAACCCTCATTCTGTGCTTTTTAAAAATCTCTCCTTCTCCTCCATTTTTATTCCTTAAGCCATCATTAGGGACAGTGTAAAACACTTTGGAGCACAAACACAACATGTTTAGAACTGATACAAAATGTTCATTTTTCTAAGGGAAAAAGGAGCTAAAAGCAGAGTGTTTCTGTATTTAGAAAAAATCCACTTGGGATTAATACAGTGATATTCCAATTCACTCCCATCCCCACCAAGAGATAAGAAGGGAACATTTTACTTGGAGACTGACGTGACTCACAGCAAGAATATCCACCGAGCTACCTGCAACACACAATTCCAACTGCAAGGAATGAATTATGGAAGGAATCTTTTGGAATTTTCAATAGTGGCCAAGCAAAACCTTCTGTTCTAGTGCAGAAATCATCCTTTCTTGCAGAGGCTATAAAAAGCCCCCCCAGGCAATGTCAGATTGCTCGTGGGCTCACTGCATTTTTTGCTGGGATTTTTTAAAATAAGGATAAGCATTAAGGAATTTCCACATTGCAGGGATACTGACCGGCACGGAGACACCGGAGGAGGTGGGTGGGAACTGTGCAGGGTGCTGGAGTTTGGAGTAGGCTGAGTACATGGGGCTCTCATTCATCAGTTTGTTGTAGAGCTCCAGAGCTTCCAGAACCTTCACGTTCAGCTCGGATAACTCGGAATGTTTCCTGTTCGAAACAAACGGAGAGGACACTGAGCTGCTGAATATCTTCCATGGGGAGAAAAGGAGGGTCATTCATTAAACAGCTTGGAAATTGCAAGAAAAATGAGTCCTTAAAAGGCAAAAGGTGATTTTTTTACCCATTTAGATTGAAAAATTGCTGTTGTGTGGCTGGAAGGAAAGTCCACAACTGCTGCTGCCACCAGAGCAGCAATTCCCAGGTGGAGTTCCCTGTGCTTTTCACCCTCAGATATCCCCAGGAGTCACAGAATCGTGGAAAGGTTTGGGTTGGAAGGGACCCTACAAGAAGATCTAATTTCCACCCCTGCCATGGCAGGGACACCTCCCACTGTCCCAGGCTGCTCCAATCCTGTCCAGCCTGGCCTGGGACACTGCAGGGATCCAGGGGCAGCCACAGCTGCTCTGGGAATTCCAGCCCAGCCCTCCCCACCCTCCCAAGGAGCAATTCCCAATTCCCAAGATCCCATCCAGCCCTGCCCTCTGGGAAGCCATTCCCTGTGTCCTGTCCCTCCGTCCCTTGTCCCCAGTCCCTCTGCATCGTTCTGATCAGCTCCTTCAGGCCCTGGGCAGCCAAATTTGAGGAGGGAGAGGTGAGGAGAACATGGAATCATCACCAGCAGACTGAAAATTCTAAGCTCTAGGCAGGCTGGAGAAGGCTACAGTCAAAAAAAGCCAAAATCAAAATCATCCATGACCTGCGCAGTAAATTCTGGAGAGCAGCAATCAAATCAACACTGGGAACTCAATATTTCAGCATTAAAAAATAAAGGTTGGGTCGTTACATTTTTCTTGCAAGATTTTCTGGCTTGGGAGATAAAAATACCCCAAAAATACTATTACAACAGTGCAATTTGAAGCAAATCAGTAAATAAATTAGGCTCACCTATCTATCTCTTCTAGTTTTTCATCTATCATTGGACCCATCTGCTGGCAGATATCTGTGAAGACAAAGTGTTGAGGCAATTCATGTCTTGCACAATGAAAAGTTTAAATGCAGCCAAAAATACTTTATCCAACTGCAGGAAAATTAATTGCTTATTTATTTCAGGGTTGGGCTCGGTAGAAGGATCTTGCAAAGCTCAGGCATTTTACATAGCTGGGAGTTACGCAAATGGCTCTGCTAAACATGGAGCTGCCTTGGAACTATTAAAAAAATTCAAATTATCCACAGAGCCCCACACTCCCACGGTGAAATAAGTACTCTCCAGCACTGTTAGTACAGACCACAGCTCCCCATAGCTTAAAATAAACACAAAGAACTCCCAGCTCAATCCACAAAAGGTAATTGTGAGGAGAAGTAATAAAAAAAGAGCTCATTTAGTGCTCCAAGTACCTTCTGAGTCGAGAAGATCTGGAGAATCAAGTTTTAAATCCGTGGGATCTATGCTCTGAAGTACCTGCAGTGTTTTATCCATCTTATCCTGAAAGGGGAAGACAAGATGAAGAACTTGGATTTCTCAACCATGCCAGGATTGGTTTAATATTCAAATAAAAGCTCTTTATAGAAGAAGAATCATCTGCCAACACTCAGCACCAAAATGTAAAAGGCAGCAATATTTTATCTCTAAAGTGGCTCCGTACCTCATCAATATAAACTGGCTCAGGTTCTGCTTTCTTAATTTCTTCTGCAGTGTCCTCAGGAGCAGAGATTTTATCCACAGCTGCTGAAAGAACAGAGAGGAGTTTCTTTTCTCTCTTTTACTGTGATAACTTCAAACACACATTTGCTCCTTGTTATTCTTCTGTGTGAAAAGGCACTGTGACATTTTAAATGGCAATTTACTGGATTTGGATGGAAGATGGTACTGACAAGGAATTACGGTGAATTGAACCAAATTTCTGTAACAGGAAAACAGTAATAACTTAAAAGAGAAATAGAGGCAGAAATTAAATGAGCTCTGGAGTGATCTGTGCCGGGTTGTTTGAAACAAGGGCAGGATGGCTCTCACTTCTTTCCTGGGGCTGACACAGGAAATTAGTTTGCTGCTGGGCTAATTAGGAGTTGCAGCATAAAGCTGATTTTCTGACAGAATCCCTCCTTTCAGCAGGGAACTCACCTGCCTCGGGCTCCACACTCAAGTCAGAGGTGACAAAATTCGATGGGAACAGCCCCACTCCTCTGTGGTTCTCCCCTTTCCACCAATTGGCATCGCTGGGGAGATAAAGATGGGTTACAGAACTCTGGGCATGAACAGAGCCAGGCACATATTTGGGGCTTTTTTACCGAAAAGCTGCGATTCTGAGACATATTTGGGGTTTTTACCAAAACCATGGGATGTCTAAAAGAGAACATTTGCAGGGCTTAGCACAAAGCCAAACACAGGAGCTGGGGCAGAGGGGAGGGAGGGGAGGAAGAGGAACCAGGGGATCACTCCAAAGTGCACACAATTCATCAATTCTTTACATCGATTACTTGACAGCCCTTAAAGCTGTGTATACATCTACAGGTGCTAACAACAAGAATTATTTCAGCTATTTTTAATCAGTTTTATTGCTAGCAAATAGCCCTTGATAGCTGGAGCTTTAACAATTGCTGGAATGTGATGCCAATGCATTTTATGTCATACAACCAACTAAGATTTATCTTCAGAACTACAAATTGGATGAAATACTCAAGGTTCTCCCTGCACCAAAAATGATTTGAGGTCAAAAACTAGGATTATGGAAAGATAAAAGGAAAAGGATGTGAGGGAGGTCAGAGTGACAATTACATTTCTGTGGGGGGAAAAAAGCATCAGAGGAAAAATGTGCTACCCTGAGAAAACAACAGTGGTGGAACAAAGTCACCTCCACCTGAGAGTATTGTACCTGTCATCCAAAACAAAAATAATTTCTCCACTTTTAAAGGTGAGCTCATTGTCCTCGACAGCTTCAAAGTCATACAGAGCTCGCACCTTCCTCAGGCTCTGAGGGTTGGGTGGGATTTCTGCAGATGGGTACAAGGATTTGGTTTCCATTTGCTGCTGTTTCTGCTCTTGCAAAGACAATTCGATAGCTGCAGTCGGGGGGAGAGAAAAGAACAAGTTTGTGTTTTATCCCTGTAAACAGAGGTGGTCTGCTTTCTTAATTTAACAAAAATGGGATTTACTGCTTGATTTAAACACGGTCTGTATGTGCTTCTCTGATATTTAAATTAACATTTTAAATGCTGGGTGATGGGGAAGAATGTTCTTACCCCAAATCCTCATGGCTGAGGAAAACACCTGGAATGCCAAAATTCTCAAGCTGCTGTGCCCTTGACTTCAATCCCACGCAGCAGGAGAGAGCCCAGCTCCCATTTCCATGGTTTTTCTGGAGCACAAGTCTAACCTGAGGCTGAGACAGCAACTCACCTTTAGCTATATCCTCATCTTCTTTGGTTTTGCTGGATGAGGAGCCATTCTTAGCAGCATTTGTGGAAGCCTGCAAAGGTGGGAACAACAGAGGGACTTCAGGTTACAAATGAAAATGAAATCTCTAGAATTATATTTTAAAAAATTAGCACCGAGTTGTTTCTGGTCAGCTGGATGATGGAATCCAGGTGATCTTCCAGACATAAAAATCACCACCCTTCAGGTTTTATTTTGTAAAAAAGGTAAAACAAATGATGATATTTCATTTAAAGAACTGATTTTATTTAAATAATTATTGTAGTCATATTTATTAAAGTGAGACCACTCATTTAAATGATTCTTTACACCTTTATCCTTCACCCCTCCCTTCAGGAGAGAAGATGCTCCACTTGGGAGACTGAAATCCTCCAAGAGCACAGTGAAATCACTGCTGGAGTTGTCATTCCCCCAAGGAGCTGGAGCTGGGTGCCAGTGCTGCAGCTCTTCATGCTCTGCCATATGTTTCAACACATAGATCAGATTTAGAAGTGAAAACGTCTTTGTGGAGGAAGGAGGGATTGTAAAAGTTAAAAAACTCTCATATAGAGGAAAGTAAACTTTGGGTAAAGAAAATGTAATAGAAATTGTAATTTGAACTTTCAGGATTGATTAGCATGACAATATTTACAAGCATCAATAAGAAAAGTTAGGAAAAAATCCACCTGGCATTGTATCTGCTGTTAGATTTGGCACGAGAAAGCCCCAGAAGGGAAAAAAACAAACCTATCCAAATCCAGAACAACTCCCAACATGGACAGGTAGGAGCAGGATCAGGAAATGGGGATTTGGGACAGGAAAGCAGAGCGTGGAATCCAACCCCAAACCAGCTCTTACCTGGGATCCAGCTGCAGGGAAAGTGACCCCTTCTTCCTTCAGAGACTTGATGGTTGCAGATATTAGGCTACACTGGGGGTCTTTCTGGAATTCTTCTGACCACTCCACCATGAGAGTTTTTAGCTTTTCACACACTTTTGGATGAGCCTGGAAGACAAAATTGGATAAAAAGGGATGTTTGAGCCTCAAAATGAACAGAAAGAGTTGTTACCAGAATTGTTACCAAACCCATTTTACTATGAATATCCTTAATCACTAATAATTGTGTTGATTGAGAAAATTTGGGGAAGAGTCTGGAAAATCTGAAAAATACTTTTGAAACCTGATCTGATATCACAGAGAATGTGCTGAGCTCCTGGAGCACCAACTCTGGAGAAGTTCAGCTTGCCTACCACATTTATCCCAAATTCCTGCCTCTCTGTTACTCACCCTCCACTTAACCTCAATTTTCTCCTCATTCCTTTCAAGGTGTGTTGTTTTCCACTTCCCAACCACCTAAGTTGCTCTAATATCAGCCACTCTTTCCCTACAAGGAATCTTTCCCTACAATCCACCTTCCCTCCTTTTCCTGGCCTCTGCAGTTTCTCCTCAGACACCAGGACAGGTTTGTCCCAGCTGAGAACCTCACAAGAATCTGATCCCTGTGTCCCCCTGAAGCAGCCTCTCCCCCAAAAAGGATTTATCCATAGGGCAATCCATAGGGACAGTTCTGCTCCCAAAGTGGGAGCTGAGCTGCAGGGACAGCCTGGCAAAGGAGGGCCTTTGCTTGCTGTGGGGGCAGAGCAGACAAATTCATGCCCTGCCTGGAGCCCCTCTGGCTCCAATTTCCTCCCCAGACAGTGCCACAGGGAGCCTGGCCGAGATTCCTGACCCAAGGAATCCGATCCCAGCCAGGCCTGCACCTCACGTGGGCTGCCCAGGGAGAACACGGACAACTCTGTGCCCCGAGAAATGGAAGTCTGATAGGCTCAGGAGCAGCACAGAGCCATTTGTCACACTTGACCGAACTCATTTTCTCTCGGAGAAGAGGGAAAAAGCACCATTTCATTTATAATTCCTCCAAGCGGGCCAGGGCTGGGGGTAAAGAATGATTATTTCCCAAGAACACACAAAATGTGCTCCCAGCCCATCCCTGGGTGGCATTCTGGGCTCCCTGCACACCCCTGGGTGCTGCTGAAGGTCAGCGCTGCGCTCCGGGATGGGCCCTGCCTAATGGGAACACAGGCAGCACTCGGAGACCTATTTTTCCACAGAAAGGCAGAAACACAAGAGCTGTGAACTCATTTTGCTTCCCAGCAATTTTATTACTTTCCTTAATTGCTTTGCTCAGCCTCTGATGATTGCAGGGCTCTCATGGATCTGAAAACTCCTTTTTAACCCATTAACCAGTTTGGTCTCCAACTGGAGCAGTAATTAGGGGAAAGCTGTTCCTGCTTATTCCATTCCTCACATCCTGATTTAGATCCCAGCAGTTGCTTGACCCCAACCATTTCAATCTCCTTTTCTTGGTTATTTTCTCATTCAACATTCCCAGAATCTCTACAAACTAAAAACGGCATATGAAGAGTTCATCCTTTTACTTGTAAAAATGTCATTTTACTTCCTCATAGTTTTCCCTTTCACTTCAGCCCATGAATTTCCTTCAAGCCTAATAAAAACTCTCTTCATGAAAAGCTGCACTTACCACGATCAAATTAATGGAGTTTAGGAACACAGATTTTAATTACAATTGCTGATATCATTTTGTAAAAATTCGAAGGATTATCAGCTGTCAGTTCTTTAAGAGATTATTTTTTCATAGGAAAAGTTACACAAATTTCAGTGAAAACACATAAAGCACCAAAACTAAAAAACGTCCATTAACTACAACATTAGTTTGGAGAAGTTACCAAAATAATCCTCCCCAAGGACTGAAGGTTCTAAAACAATTACCTTGTTTATTATAGCTCGAGCTTCAGTGGCAAAATCCCGGGAACACACTTCCAAGTGGAATATTTTCCCACAGTTTGAGACACAGGCTCCGAAAAGCTGACAACAGAAAGACAGTGGGAAAAGGCAGGACAAGAGTGAAAATAATCCAGAATAAAAGAGTTCAGTATGGACACTCTGATCCTGGGAACACACTTCCAAATGGAGTATTTTCCCACAGTTTGAGACACAGGCTCCGAAAAGCTGACAACAGAAAGACAGTGGGAAAAGGCAGGACAAGAGTGAAAATAATCCAGAATGAAAGAGTTCAGTATGGACACTGATCTCCTGAGGTTAATCAAGGCATTAACTAATTGATCAGTAAATATTTAGTTGTTGCATCCCATGAAGTTTTTGGGAAATGTGGTAATTTACTCACTGTGAGCGCTTGCAAAGCCACGTGGGGAACTTTGTGATTTACTCTCTTCATGATGGCTTTAAGGCAATCCTTGGCTCTGCAGAGGAGCAAAGAGAGAAAGGATAAATGGGAGTGACAGGAGCTGTGCAAGGAATGGCCCAAACGGAGCCTGTTGGACAAAAATGTCACCCAACCTGAAGCTGGGCAGGGCTGGGCTGGCACAGAGTGACAATTAACAATTTGTTTGCCCTCGCTGGGTGCTGAATTGGCAGGAACTCCTTTTTTCCCCTGGCACTGTGCAGCCATGGCCATAAAGTGCTGACAGGCCACGGGAAGCAATTGCATTAGGCTGAGGAAATGGCTTTGAGACACACAACGAAAGAAATGTCACATCACCAGAGATGAGTCAATAAATGGCTATTTCAGTGGCCATCGCGAAGGCTCTCCGTGGGTTTAATTCCCAGCTCTTGGATCCCCTTTGCCAGGGCCTGAGGACACAACCATTTCATAATTTGTTTCAGCACAAGCTGAGGTGAGGAGAGAATAATAAATAGCATTTTAAATGTTTCTGCTGAGGGGTTTCACACTTTAAATGAGCATTAATGGCTGGCAGGAGCTCAGGCACATCAAAGGCTTCATTAACACTGATATTTGGAACCCTTGAAAACATGAAATCCTTAGAAAAAAGCTGATGCAGCATTTAAAAAATTATCACTGGCAGATACTTGAGCTGCTGTATTAGCAAAGCACAGAAAAGCCTCTGTGCCAGAAAAAGACACTTTTAGTCCTAATATTTTCATCTTATTTCATATACAAACCATCCAAAGTCAACTCAGTTATGTTAAGCTACATATTTATTTAGGGTAGGCACCAATATTCATTATTTTCAAGGGCAGAAGGGAAGAAAACTACACAAAATTGAGTTAAAATATGCCAGCTGTAGCGGCATGTAAAATTCAGAACTTAGGATTTTATTTTATACACAAATATATATATAAAGATTTAATGATGCATTTTATATACTTGTATTTTTGTATGTGTAATTTTAAAAGACACACTGGATTTTCTACAACATCTCCTCCTCCAAAACCAGATTTAAAACACTTCCTTCTACAAAAGTCTTGTGGCACTAAAAAAATTGATTTTTAATAAAGGATTCAAAGGATATTTTTTAAAATTCAGGACAAAATATTCCCAGACTGAACAGATTTGCTACTATTCCTTGTGGAAGGTAACTAATTAAAAGTTAAAAAAATAACAAAATAATCAAAAATCTGAATGTTATCAGTGTAGTAGTTTGAAATGTTCAATACAACTGTTAAAAATTCTAAATTACTTAAGAATTCTGCCTATGCACTAATTGAGGATTAATTCAAAACTTAAAAGATGTTATCACCCGAAAATTCAGCAAATACTTTTGGCCATTACAGGATCACTGAAATTCCATTTACGTTCCACTCAGGCTAAACTGATTCCCAGTGATTTGAGCTTTGATCCCTATTTTTTCCCTTTCCTCTCCCATTCTTCCTAACAACCAAACACAGACAAATATCAGAAAAAGCCCCTGGTCCTTGCCAGGTATTTTTCTGCACAGAAATGATTTCACTTTCTCCTGCTGGCACAGTCACTCCCCCAATGGATGCCAGATCATTAAATATGAATATCTTGTGCCGTGCAGAACTCCAGACCAAAACTGGAATGCACTCAGCACACACAAATCGCTCCGCTCCAAATCCTGCTGGAACATTTCTTTCCAAGAATTTCAAAGCCAACTCCATGGATTTGTCAGATTGAGTGTTGTGAGCTGTGTTCTCTGTGACATTTTCTTCTCCACAGCACCACGGAATTCCAAGGAATGCTGAGGCCCAGCTTACCCATTGGGAGTGCTTCCAACTTTGTCACATATATCCATGATAAGCCCCCAGTCCTCGCTCGTGTTGTATTCATTTGTAGCTTTTTCTGGAAAGAAAAACAAGATTTATTAAGTGATTTATGAATTCATTCCGTTCAGATTCTATCCATTTAATAGAATGTATCCCTAATTAATATTTCTTGCAATCATGGAATGATTTGGATTGGAAGGGACCTTGAAGTTCATTTCATTCCAACCCTTCAGGGACACTGATTTTAAGGCTTAATGTTATTCATTTCTGCTTTTAGGTTTTATTAGCCAGGTTATTTAAATCCCATGTAAATATTGCAGTGCAAGTTCATAAACAGCAAATTAAATACTTTATTGCATTTGTTGCTTCAAGATTAAATTTTAACCAACTAAACTCAATTTTATTTTGGCTGCCTCAGCCGAAAGGTTTCCACAAAGGGAACACGAGCACAGTACCCACCAATGTCCCAAATCCCTTTTGTTATAGATGCAAAAAAATGGAAATTTGGAACTTTGGCAGTAGTTCATCTTCACAAGCTGGACTATTTAATCAGAGAAGTATTATCTCAAAACCGTGTTCCTACAGCACAAACCTTCTTCAAAACTTATCAAAAAATGACATAATTGCTAAATTTTCTTTAAAGTCCATCAATATTTTAGGACATTAACAAAAATCATGGATGTTGTGGAAAATAAATTAGTGCCTGCAATTTTAAACACTTCGAAAGGAAGGTTTGGGAAAGGAAAGGAAAGGAAAGGAAAGGAAAGGAAAGGAAAGGAAAGGAAAGGAAAGGAAAGGAAATCAAAACAAATCAGCCCCTGGAAGCTGCAGACTCCCTGGATATAAAATCCCTAAGCACCGAACAACCAAGCAAGGTTTTAATGAGGTGTGGGGCACACAGCTTGGGCTTTCCCGGGAAGCTGTGCCAGGAGGAGCTGCTGGTGAGAGCACATCTCTGTTCCCAGCGGTGCAAACAGGAACGCTCCCATCCACCCCATCCATCCATCCATCATCCATCCATCATCCATCCATCCATCCATCATCCATCCATCATCCATCCATCTATCATCCATCCATCCATCCATCCATCATCCATCATCCATCCATCATCCATCCATCCATCTATCATCCATCCATCCATCCATCCCTCCATCCATCCATCCATCCATCCATCCCTCACACTCCAACCCATCAATTCAATCCAGTCCATTCCTCACACTCCAGCAGCTGTGCTGGGACAGCCAAGGAGCCTGGAGAGCAGCCTGGCCACAGGAGAACAGGATCTGCAGCACGGCCTGGGGTATCCCCTCTGACATTCCTGGGATGTCTGAGATGCCTTTTTCCCAGGGCCAGTGGGAAGCAGGAAGAGCTGCGGGCAGGACAACAACAAAGCACGTGCAGGGCTGCAGCTCCTGAGCAGGGCTGCAGCCCCCGGGCTCCTGCAGCCTCCAGGAGCCGCTCCCAGCCCTCAGCTGGTTTGGCAGAAAGGCACAAGTGACACTTCTGGCCTCCACAAAAGTCTTGGAAGAGCCTCCCAAGGTTATATTGAAGTTTTCCTGAACCCTGAGTGGAAATCACGACCAGCTGTGCCCGCCATGACAGCAATAATCGCAGATCTTCCACTGCAATAGGAAGGTTTGATGTCTATAGGCATCAGCAGAAGTCTGCACCTCACAATCCCAGGATGACTGAGATTGGAAAAGCCCTCCATTATCATGGAGCCCAAGCTGTGCCCATCCCCACCTTGTCCCCAGCCCAGAGCTCTGAGTGCCACCTCCAGGAATTCCTTGGACACTCCAGGGATGGGCACTGCGAACCTCCCTGGGCACTGCCAAGGCCTGAGCTCCCTTTCCATGGGGAAATTCCTGCTGATGTCCACCCTGAGCCTGCCCTGGCCCAGCCTGAGGCCGTTCCCTCTGCTCCTGTCCCTGTTCCCTGGAGCACAGCCCGACCCCCGCGGCTGTCCCCTCCTGTCAGGAACTGTGCAGAGCCACAAGGTCCCCCTGATCCCACCCTTTGCTCACCCCACACCTTCCCCACCCCACAGGAAGCGCAGCTCCCACCACAGCACACTCAGCGCTGCTCACTCGCAGCTCCCAGGCCTTCTCCCTCTCCCTGAGGCAGCACAGTCCTGCACGGAGCAGTGTCACAGGCGAGTCCCTCCTCCTGGACCCACACAGCCCTGGGAGCAGCCGTGGGCACGGGGAGATCCAAACCCTGTCCTTGTCCAAACTCTCACGGATCTGGAAGCTTCCATCCCTGCCAGTGTGACAAACTGAACAGCAGCTGCTTTTCTCCTTAACAGGAACAATTCTGAAGGATAACTCCTTCACAGATGCTGAGACATGGACAGATCAGAAGAAACAGATGTGGGAGGACACATTTGCCATGATCTTTTCAGCTTGAAGGGAACATAACCTTTAAAAACATGGAATGACTTGTCCTCTGCAGCCCTCCAATTAATGAATTAGACTGAGCTCACTTCTATAGAAATAATAAGAGGAGCAAAATGTGCTGCTAGGGGTGCTTTTATAAAGAATTCCAAGTACAATGGATCACTTTTCCCTCGGTGAGCTCCCTGAGCTGATCTGCTGCGTGGCTGCACAAAAACTCTGCCAATCCACGAGAGGGGAGAGCACTCAGATGAGCAGCTGGGAAGGGCTGGGAATTGTTTGCTGCTGCCACTGCCAAGAGCAGAAATGTTTGTCGAGTCACTGCCTCAAAACACTGTCACAACTCTTCAAAGAAAGGAGGGAATGCTTGGCCACTGCGTGGAGTTTTTCAGGATCATCCCTCCACCACACAGCAGTCAAATCCAAACTGAATGTCATGGAATCACTCACTGGAGGGACGGGAGGGACCTGAGAGCTTAGCCCATCCGCCCCTGCCATGGCAGGGACACCTCCCACTGTCCCAGGCTGCTCCAATCCTGTCCAGGGACACTGCCAGGGATCCAGGGGCAGCCACAGCTGCTCTGGGCACCTGTGCCAGGGAACAATTCCCAATTCCCAAATCCCATCCATCCCTGCCCTCTGCCATGGGAAGCCATTCCCTGTGTCCTGTCCCTCCATGCCTTGTCCCCAGTCCCTCTGCAGCTCTCCTGGAGCCCTTCAGGCCCTGCCAGGGGCTCGGAGCTTTCCCTGGAGCCTTCTCCTCTCCCAACCCTCTCAGCCTTTCCAGCCCTCTGTCCACCTTAATTGCACCATTTCTGTTCCCTTTTTTCACAAGGAAGGGATGGGAAATACACAGAAATAAGACCAAAAAAAGAGGGAAGAGCCCACTCTGAGGACTGCACAGGCCAGGTGTGGGAATGCTCAAAGCCTCCCATCTTTCCCAAGCCCAGCTCCAGCTCTGCACTGTCAGCACACATGACCTTCAAACTTCCAAAACATTTTGTTATTTCAGTCCTCAATTCCCTTGGGACAGGCTTGCCAAGTAACATCTTGGTTAAAAAAACAGAAATATACTAAAATACAACGTTTTTTTCTCCACCTGTGTCACTTTCTATGCAAGAAACAGAAAAAATAAGCACTGGAGCACTGATTTAGCACAAAAAGTCATTACTAAGGCACTTTTAGTACAGAAAGTTTTTGTGCTAAACCAGTGCTTGTTTATTTTCCAGTGACTGTGATCACTAAAATCAAAATTTTCTTGACCACTTTGCCCCTGAAGTGAAATAAAACCTTTTATACACAGAAATATTTCAAATTTTACACAAAGCATGTAAGAACTTTCCAAAGTGAAAAGTAAATATAAAATAAATAGAGGGCTACTCCAAGTGCTGTTTTGCACAAGATAAAGCAGAAAGGCAGAGATTTAACCCCACACACCTTCATTTGTTGGTCTGGCCTTTGTAGAGCCTAATTAGAGAATTCCAGCTTGGATTTAATTAGAGATCACAGCCAGGATGACCCTGCAGTCACAAGGCAGCCCTACCTGTAATGATCCCTACTCATGTCACTGTTCTGTTCTAAAAAATTGCCTTAAAACAGTTATTAAAATAACTTCTTGCTATATAAATCCAGTTCACTGAAAAGGCTTTTTACGATGCAGTTTTTGCTTGAAAAATTAATCTGTTTTGTTTTATTGAGGCAAATAACCTGAAAAGGAAATAATTTCATTTGTCAGTCAAAAACCCCCCAAAAACATTGAAATTACTAGAGAGATTACATTCCTGATCTTGGAAACCAAGATGAAAGTTAACAACTCATAATTTATGTATAACATGTAATAAAATATATTTCATAATGTAAAAAACCAGTGAGGCTATGATATATTAAAAAATAAAACAGGCAGGGCTGGGGGAGGACAGCAAAAATTGTCTCAAAAATGAGAAAGAAATGTCATAAAAATGCTGGCTCAGAATTTAGGAATTTTAAGCAGTCAAATCAAAGTAAAGGCATGGACTAAAGACTGTAATGCAAGAAGAAAATAAATACCCAAGCAACACCCAGGAAAAAAAAAGCCCAATCAGCTTTTCCTCAAATATTTGCAAGATTTTAAGACAAGAATTATTACAGACTGAGAAGTGAGGGGGAAACATGGTGAAATTTAACAAAAAGCAGCAACATCTCATCAAGGACGAATCTAAAATTATCTGTTCAGATCCCATAAAAACATTCCATAGGATGCCATGAGGAAGTTATTAGGTACAGCTCCTGGATCACTCCACAATTAATACGAAGCACTCTAATGAGAGTGAATTTGTGTCCTGAATGCCTCAAAAATCAGGCTTGAAATCAGTATTAATATATCCTGGCTGACACTGACTGCAGGAGAGGGTTTTCCAGGCAGGTATCATCAATAAAGGGAAAGGAACATAAAAGAAAAAATAATTATAATAATAAAAATAAGCAAAGATAAATGGTAGAAAAAGAATAGAAAAATAAACTACAGGAAAATTTAAAAAGGAAATCAAGCATAAGGGAAACGGAAGCCCTTGAGGGCTGGATTAGGTAGGGAAAGGAACAACCAGCAGGCCAAAATTCAGAGTTAACAGAAGATTCTCCCAGAAAGCAAGTGCTGAGCAGCTGGAAACAACAGGAGAGTGAGGGGAACACTCAGCTCTGGCAGAGGGCAAAGTGAAGGAGCCCCAAAAGGCAAATGCAATGCTGGAATGAAACGGCCAAGGAAACAGGGAATGTTATCATCCACCTTATCAGCAATCCCTGGCTCTCTGCACAGCCCTGGGTGGCACTGACACCACAGAGCAAACACTTCTGCTGCCCTGAGCCTGTCGGCAATCCTGGGAAGAAGGGCAGCTAAACAAAGATCAAAGGCAATGGCGCTCTGCCCTGGCCCACAGGTGAAGGTTATGCCTTCAGTATTTCTGGTTTTTTCTCTCCATGTCTCTGTAACTTGCTGCAGCTCTGTGCTTCTCACAAAGTGCTGAAATCCTCTGTTCAGCACCTCTGGCCAAACAAGGCTCTCTGAACACAGATCCAAGGACAAATTCATTGCCTTAGAGCCCGAAAATATGGAAACAGCTGTGAGCTGGGGGAGCAGGCCTGGGGTGGTGAACATCAGCACCTGAGGTGCGATTGGAGAATTAAGGGCCAATATTGGGACAGAACTGATCAAAGGTGAAGGGCTCAGGACCCAGGGTCCATTTTGGGTGTAGCTCCTGAGAGGGACTTTGCTTGCCCCAATGTACCTTGAAGGCCCCGAATAAATTTGTCCACATTTTATACTCCTAATTTATTTTGGCCTCTGTTTCAGGCATCAAAGGTTATGGAAGAGGAAGGACAAAGCTGGAAAAAAATGAGTGCACGTGGACTGTGAACAGATGCAGACAGGAAAGTTTAAACTTCCAAAAGTTTTGGGGGTTCCTGGCAATACGAGAAGCCACACTCCTCCAGAACAGTGTTCCAGAGTGTTCCCTGGGATAACTCCATGGGATAACTCCAGAGGGTTTTCCTCTGATACACAGCTGTGCCCAGAGGACAGTGCAAGGCTCTGCTTAGCTCTGTGCACTGGGAAGCACAGCAGCAAATCCAGCTGTGGCACAGGAAAAGCACATTTCCCACACGGGTCCCAAGGGAAGAGCAGCTCCACGAGTGTGGTCTGAAGAAGGAGCTGAATGTGCCCCAAACTTCCACACTCGGCATCTCCCCAGAGCATCCACACAGGATAATCTCATATTCTGGATGGTCTGATTTACAAGAGAATAATGACAGATTTTTCCTGGCAAGTGACTCAAAGATTTAGCCCCAATAATTCAAGTTTCTTTTCTGTTGCACTTGCTAAATTTTAGTAAGTGATAATAATAATTTATAAATAATTAATATTAAAATCTTAAATAATCAAAGAATTACACTGAGTAAATTTTAAGAAAACAGAAGTGAACAGAGTCTCATTTTTGAAGTTCTGCAGCAGCCTGGGAGTCCTTGGAGCTTTTAGGTTTGTTAAAGAATCCTGCAGAGCTCAAAAAAAAAATCCACCTGTACAAATACATCAGTTTGAGCCATGTGAAACATGAGTGTGGTCAAACACACAGCAAACTGTACCAGGTATCTGCAATTAAAAATAAAATAATAAATAAGTAATAAACAGAATAAGAAACCAGCTCAACTTATACTCAACAAAATAGAGATTGCGTGGCAACAAGAGCACTCCATCTCTTCCATTTTGGCCATGACGAAAATCCCAGGAATGTGGAATTCTTCTCTTTCCTACGATCCTAACAAGAAAGCAGAGCCTGGTGTCTCACTCAACTGCTTTTTTCAGTGCCGATTTTCAGCACAGGCGTTGTGTAATGAAAAAGTGACACAGAGCACAAGTTGAAGAAAGCACAAGTCAGGGCAGAGCACAAAACAAAACAACTGAGTCATGTCTTCACCCCAGCTCCAGCCAGGTTTTGTAATCACTGAATCACAGAATATCCTGAGCTGGAAGCGATCCATAAGGATCATCCAGTCCAACTCCTGGCCCTGCACACACACCCCAACACTCCCATCGTGTGCCTGGTGTGGTTATAAGGAAGCTGCTGGGAAGCTGGAAGGAATCATCGATAAAAGGATGAAAACCAGTGACCTTACACCAGGTACAACTCCCTGGATCCCTGCAAATTCAGCAACACCATGGGAAGGGCGGGAGGCACAAAGACAACTCAGACACACTGGAAAAGTTGTGAAACTTCAGGAGTCAGAGTAAAACGGGACCCAAAACATTCCCTGATGCTGCTGAAGAACCAGCATGAGGTGGAGAGGGACCCACTGATCTGTGTCCCTGCCAGAGCCCCCGAGCCCAGCCAGGATATGTCAGGAGCAGCACACTGGGATCGCGCAGAGATGCAGTGCCCTGGGGCACACCACACTGACAGGAGGAATCCCAGAATCATTTGGGTTGGAAAAGGCCTCCAGGAACATGGAGCCCAAGCTGTGCCCATCCCCACCTCGTCCGCAGCCCAGAGCTCTGAGTGCCATGTCCAGATCTTCCTTGGACACCTGCAGGGATGGGCACTCCAAACCTCCCTGGGCAGCCCTGCTAAGGCCTGAGCTCCCTTTCCATGGGGAAATTCCTGCTGATGTCCACCCTGCCCCTCCCCTGGCCCAGCCTGAGGCCGTTCCCTCTCCTCCTGTCCCTGTTCCCTGGAGCACAGCCCGACCCTCCCGGCTGTCCCCTCCTATCGGGAGCTGTGCAGAGCCACAAGGTCCCCCCGATCCCCTTTGCTCCAGGCTGAGCCCTGTCCCAGCTCCCTCAGCTGCTCCTGGGGCTCAGCCCCTCGGTGTCCCTCTTGTCCTGATGCCAGCCCTGCAGGTGCCCCAGCAGTGCCAGCACAGGGCCCGGCCCTGCCCGGGGGCTGTGTCACACCAGGGCTGGCACAGCCCAGGGGCCATCGGCCTCCTGCCCACCCGGGCTCGTGTTCAGCCGCTGTTACCAGCGCCTCCCAAGCCTTTTCAGCTTCCCAAACTCATGTCCCAGCCTGGAGCACTCCATGGCGTTGGTGTGACTCAAGTGCATGGGCCGGCACTCGGCCTTGTTGACTGTCACAGCACTGGCCTCATGCCATGGATCCGGCCCGGCCAGACCGCTCTGCCGAGCCTTGCTGCCCTCCGGCACAGCCACATCCCACACAGCCTGGTGTCGCCCCTCAAGTGCCACCAGAGCACTCGCGTCCCTCCTGCAGATCATCAGCCGAGATACCGAACGGGACCGGGCCCAACGCTGATCCCTGCGGGACACCGGCGGCAGCGGGAGCGACAGCAGGGAGGGGAGGGGAGGGAAAGAAAGAGAGGGAGAAAGAGGAGGAAGAGGAGGAAAAGGAGAAGGAAAAAAACGAGGAAGAAAAGGAAGAGGAAAACGAGGAGGAAGAGAAGGAAGGGGACGAAAGGCCACCCCGCCGGCCCCGGGCCGGGCCCAGCCGCCGCCCGCCCCCCGTCGCTCACCCACGTCCTGCTCGAAGGGGTTGGGGGCGAAGAGCGGCATGTCGGCCGCGCGGCGCCGCCGCTGCTGCCCCTCGCACCGACACACCCGGCCGGAGCC
>VZRL01006847.1:116679-135260 GCA_013397895.1 Origma solitaria | reverse complement strand
CGCGCCGCCATGTTGAGGCGGTGGCTGAGGCGGTCGGGTCCGTGTCCCCTCACAGTCGCCGTCGGTCCGTGCTGTCCTCTGCCGAACCGAAATTAAAGTTGTCTGAGGGCACAAACTGCGTCTCCGTGGCTGAGGGGATGGTGGAGGGGGATCGGGGGCGCAGTTCGTCCTGACGTCTCAAGAGCAATTGTTAAAAAATGAAATAAAAATAGTTAACAATTAGAAATAGTGCACAATTTGCCCAGAGGGCTACATGGAATGAAAAGGGGCTTATGAAACACGGTCTTCCATTATTGCTGTAAAACGTGGAATACGTTAAAATTTCCTTCAGGAAGGATGTTCTTTGGTCTTCGTAACATTATGGACACTGGCTTTTCCTAGCGCAATTTTCCATACAATCTCAGTTCTAGGGGAGGGTAACAAAGTTCTGGAAGAAGGATTTCCACTGGTAGTCGATACAGGGAACGCAGAATTTACAGACCACAAAGATACCTGTCAGAACCCCCAAGGTAAGGAATAAACCGATAAACCCAAATCAGCCATTGTGGTTAAATCCGCTCCGAGGGGGGAAAAGGCAATTCTGGCAAGGGGAGATCGCAACCACTGAGCCAAGAAAGTGCCCAGCCCAAAAGGAGTGAGCATGTGATTAATTAGCATGAAAAACATTAAGCAATAGAAGAGAGAACACTAAATAAAAACTGGCCAAAGTTTGGGGGCTGAGGGGTCATGGTGGGACAGCGGCAGATAGGGACATTGTTGGGACATTCCCTGGGGAACGTGGCTCTGGTGTGGCTCAGCGACAGCACACACTTTTGGGATGTGTGGCTGAGGGCGATGTGGCCCATCTGGAGGAGGGGAGCCCCCCCAAAATGCTCTTTATGGGCACCCTGAGCACCACCCGGCCCTGTCCCTGTCCCTGTCCCCCGTGTGGGATCAGCAGGGGCTGGCAGCAGCTCCAAGGCCTTCTGTGAGGAGCAATGTGCCTCCAGACGCACTGGGCTGAGTCAGGGATCGGTGCCTTCGGAATACGCACACTCATCCGTCTGCGAGCGAGCCCCAGTCTCCGTCCTGATGGATTCACTGCGTTACTCACGGCCTGTTTCTGAGTTATTCCCAAAGAACTCGCCGAGAAGTGTGGCACGGCAGCAGCACAGTGCCTGCCTCCTCTGGGAGAAGGGCAGCAATTTGGCAAGGATTGCAGCGGGGATGACCTGTCGTGTTCATTCCAAAGCATTCCGAGATTTCTGAAAGCTTCCTGGGTGAGTCAGTGATATTTCCCTGCCCACTCACCTCAAATTTCAGGGGCCACATTCCTTTCCTCAGCTGTAATAACAAAATGTAAGACTTACAGATACCCGAGTTTCACTTACATGTGTGAAAACAATATTTTTATCACATTTTGTAGGGGACTTTATATATTAGAATTATTAGAAATTAGATTAGATATTAGATAATATTTTTATTATGATTATTATTATTAGGAATTAAAATTTTGAGGGACACACTGGTGTTCCTTCAAAAATTCAGCACTTCATTTCTTTCATTAAAACAGTTCATATTTTTGGAGCGCTTTGTACATCAAAACATTTATTTTAAATCAGCTGCGACGGTGCGGGGTTATCAAAGGTACTTTGTGGGGTTTTTTGATCCCGAAATTCCATAAAACCGTGGGGAATGATGATTTAAGATCAACAAGTCCAAGTGGATGGGCTGTGGCTGAGGAGAAGGATCTCATTCCATTTCCTTCCCATTTTCCAGGGATTCAGGCTGTCTGCAGGTGGCACAGTTGCCTCACATTCCCGGCCACCGTTTGCCATCCTGAACCAGCTGCTGGAAATCACCTTCTGTCAGATTTTAAGTCAAAATGGAGAGCCTTTCCAGCTGTCTAAATTCACTAATTACATCGAAACTTCTAATTTCGCTTAATGAGTCAGACCGAGAGCGGCATTAATTTGCTTAATTGCCTTAAAAAAGGAAGGATGAACCCATTAGTGAAGAAAAGCACCCAACACTGATGTTGTCTGGCTGAAGTCGGAATTTGTAATGGATCCTGGTTAATTCCAGGCATTGAATTTTGGCTTTTATCAACTCCACACACCCCACGTGGAGCAACAGTCATGACCGCTGGTGTGGAAATGAACACATGCTCCTCCATTTCTGTTGGTTTTGTCCCTTCAAATTAAATGTCACTCATTCCCATGGACCTTTGGTCTGTTTTTTTACCCGGACATGGTGGGGCAATGCATCCAAGAGGTTCTGGGAAGGAAGGATTGGAAGGATTTCACTGAGTCTGAGCCTGCCAGGTTCAAGCAGTCGTGGAGAACGTCCAGTCCAGAAACACCTACAGAGCTCTGGCTCTGGGTGACACTGCAGCAAAGCCCCGGCACAATTCCCAATGGGAAAATCCCACAGCAAATAGCAAAATCCACAGTAACAATAAGGAAGGGAAAAGAAAACATCAGGGCACTGCTATCCCAAGTCATGGAGGAACAAGCTATTCATTAAGGAGAAGCAGGAAGCAGGAGAGTGGGGCAGAAAAACGATATTAAAACGAGGTTACTTCTAAACCTGTTTTTCTAGGCTCTGGATCTGGGAATCTCTTTCTCCCTGAGCAGTCTGTGCCCCCGTGTCCCAGCTGTTTTACCATGTTTAGGACCAGCCACTTGCATGGTGTCCGTATCCCTGTGGATCTGGGGATTTATGGAAAATCTTGGCTCCCCCTCCTCCCTGCCTTGTCCCACATCAAGGGGCCAACTCAGCTTTCCCAGTTTCTTTGTTACAAAATGCTGTCATAATATTTAATCTCCAGCCTTGGCTTCGGCAACAGCTGTTTGAAAGGACAATTTATATTCCCCAAAGTGCTTTGAAAACCCTCGGGAAGCTCCCAGGAAGCTTTTTCCTGGTGCACAGAAGCAGCTTGTCCAGGCTTCCAGCTTTGTTTTGTGTCTGGCTGGATCCTCTGGATTCCTCCAGCTGCCCTCTCGTTTACTTTGTGGTTTGCTGAAATATTTGTTCCCTGTTTTTTACGCTGCTCTCTCTCCTCAGTGCTCCGTGTGGGAGTCACGCGGCCCAAGAACGGATGGAACAGAGAAATGCTGAAAGCGATTCCATGGAAAGCATTCCAAGATGGGAGCAAGGAACTCTTGTGATGTTCCTATGAGGTGAGAAACGCGCTCTTTAAAGTGTAAATATTCTGGGGTTGTACAGCTCTGCTCAGCAGCTGGACATGTTTTGTATCCGTCGGGGCATTCCTGCACGAGAAGCAAGCATGGGAACGCTGGCGTGTGTGTAATAACTCCTTTCACTGCACACACAGCCTGATGCCACTTCAATGAGCATCCCCTCGCTGCTTGAAGGCTTTGATTCATTCTCGCTCAGCTTCCTTGGGCTGTTGGTACTCAGCTCAGCCACTCGAGTTTCCTCAGCAAAGCGTCTCCAACACTTTTCCTCACATGGCTGTTGGAAGCAAGTTGGTGTTAACAGGAATACATTTGTTTCTCTAATCACACTTTATTTTCTTTTACCTGCTGTTACGTGATGGGGTTTCTCTTCCTTACATCAGCTGCCATGGAAGAAATGCATCCCACATTTTCCCACTTCCATGCACAGCACCCACCCAGTGTCTGCATCCAGAATTCCCCAAATGCACAGAGACCATTCCAGTGGCAAAGGAGTTCATTAATGGACGCTGCCCCTGGGGTCTTGGCATCTCCTTCCAAAAAACAGCCCCAGGCAGGGCGGGGTGGTGCCAGCAGGATGAGTAGCTCCTTCTGGAGCAGCCAGAAGATCCAACCCTTAGATCCAACATTTCCCTGTAGTCTAGGCAGTGGATGGGAGTGTGCAGCTCCTTGAGCCACAGCTCTTGACTCCCTATTTCCAGGAGGCAACTCTGGGAAGAGTCATGGAATCCCAGCCTGGTTTGGGTTGGAAGGGACCTTAAAGCCCATCCAGTGCCACCCCTGCCGTGGGCAGGGACAGCTCCCACTGTCCCAGGCTGCTCCCAGTCCTGTCCAGCCTGGCCTTGGGCACTGCCAGGGATCCAGGGGCAGCCACAGCTGTGCCGGGGCTTTCCCACCCTCCCAGGGAAGGATTTGTCCCCACAATCCCATCTGTCCCTGCCCTCTGGCAGTTTGTCAAGTGCTGTCTAAGACCGCAGTGCACAAATCTTGGGAGAAGCTCTCCCAAGCTTCTGGCATGTGGGGCAGGTGCTCCCAGAGCCCAGGAAATTTGCCTGAGAGAAGGGATTTTGTTCCCTGCTGGGTCACATGGGGTGTTCCGGTGCCCATCCCATATGGCAGCAGATCCCAACCCGGCGTCGCAGGTTTTGTCAACAAATCTGCCTCCCTTTGGCACCATCTGGCCTGCATGCCCTGTCTGGTGGATGTGCGCCGGGCAGGAATGCGGCCGGCGGGCGATCCCGATTGTTTCCCGGCGCAAGCCAAAGTCGGGATCAGATGCTTCCTCCCCTGAGCTCCGCAGTTCAATGTCCTTTCAGCGGGAGCATTTATCTGTGAATGGAAAGTGCCGGAACGCCGCTTTGCATCTCGTTATCCGGGGCCAGCGCGCGCCCAGACAGCGTGTAAGCGATTCTTTCTGCAGCCTGGGGACCACGCTGGGAGCTGTCTGCACCTCTGCTGCTGGGCCAGCTCTGCCTCATCCTCCCCCACAACTGGAATATCCCAAATATTTCATTTTTCCAAACGCCCTCCTGCTTTTCGGAGCCATGCGTTATTTTGGGATACTCGTCCCAACGTCAAACTGAGTATCCAGACATTCTGTGCCTTGAAGCAGATCATTAACGAGCAGTCTAGAATATGCAAATGCATGGTTTTAATGAGCTCTGAAACATCCAACCACCTGCACGGGGTTCAGGGAGGGGAGAGGAGGGTGGCACGGCTACACCCAGACAGTCGTGTCGGAGACGCCTCCGCCACCGTGGGCCTTTCATGAAGCTCAGCATCAGCTGATTCCCAATTACAGCCCATGTCTGGTCTGTGCTGCCAGGCTGGTTCCAGTTCTCCCCAGAAAAACAGAACAAATCAAAACAGGCCCGTGTCAGGAAGAGTCTGAGGAAGTTGTGGGACGTGCCAGCAAGCGCGACAAAATTAACCCCCGCGGGTGACGAGCAACAGGGGTTAAAATTCAACGTGTCAGAGCTGGGTGGAGTGGGGAGGGAAGGAAATCAATGGATCCAGTCCTCTCCCAAATGGTGTCAACCTCCAGATTTTGCCTAATGAGGCAGTTAAGGTGGGAGATACTTAAACGAGGAGTTGCACCCCAATCCTGGCACCTCTGGTGTGTCTGGCAATGGAGGTACCCAAAGATCTGCAGGTGGAGTGCAGGGCTTGAGGACAGATCCAGAGGCACCTCTGGAGAGGAGGAGTCAAAGGAAGAGCTGCTCCTGGGGTTCATGTGGCTGCCCTTTCCCACCCCTGGGCAGTGGCAAGGACCAGCTCAGTCCCAGCCTCCCCGCAGGGTGCCAGAGGAGCCCTGTCCTGCTCCCTGTCCCCAAGAGCAGCTTGTGTTTTGGGGTTTCCCAGAGAATTCTGCTTCCTCTAGGGGTCACTTCCAAAGGGGTTAATGGTGCCTTTGGATGAGCTGTGCAGCAGAAACATCCTCTGCTCCCGGGTGGGTGTCCCACTCACAGCAGGATCCTGCTGTACTTCGAGTGTAAGGACAGAGGATTGCTGTGCCACGCAGATGGGGTGCCAGGATATTCCTGCCCTGGCATCAGCAATGCCAGGATATTCCTGCCCTGGGACCAGCAATGCCAGGATATTCCTGCCCTGGGATCAGCAGTGCCAGGATATTCCTGCCCCAGGATATTCCTGCCCCAGGATCAGCAATGCCAGGATATTCCTGCTCTGGGATCAGCCGTGCCAGGATATTCCTGCCCCAGGATCAGCAATGCCAAGATATTCCTGCTCCAGGATATTCCTGCTCTGGGATCAGCAATGCCAGGATCAGCAATGCCAGGATATTCCTGCCCTGGATCAGTGGCACTGCGTCAGTACCATTTGCCATCCATGCAGCATTGGAAGAGTTTCCTGAATTTCCCATTCTCACAGCATTTTTATGAAAATGTTTCCTCCAGTTTCCTTGTCTTGCTTTTTTAAAATGTCTTTCAGATCTGCCCCGGTGTGACTCCAAGGAAATTCCCCAGATCCCCAGGAACTGCCCCGTCCCGTGCAAACCTGGGCAAGCCCTGCTGCTGATTCCCCACCTGTTGGACCTGTATGATCGGAGAGGCCCTGCCCGGGTGCTTGTGGCTTCATTCATGTTTATAAACTACTCTGAGATCTGAGAAAAAGGATTTACGAGTGCAAAATAATAAGTTGCCAAACAGTTTCTAACCTCATAAACACATAATTTTCAATTCAAGGAGACACAGAGGAGGGCAAGATCACACAAGTGGACTTGGGAACAGTTTCCATCATCCATCCTGGGAGCTCCAACTGAACAATTTCCTCCATTGCTGCAAGCCCAGCCTGGTGTTTAATCATGAATTGAGAAAAAGCCTTTCTAAAGATGTTTTTTTTTTACATTCTAAAAATGGGAAACTCATTTGTTTTTAGCTGCCCTCCTCCTTCTTTTGTTTCTCCCTTTGTGCCGTATTCACGCGGCGTTGGGACAAAGCTTCCTGGAAATATGAACTGAAATGTGGGAATCAATTCAGCTCGGCTCGACTTTGTTCCTTTCTGTCCCACAAACCACAGCAAACGTGTTTGTTGTGGGGCCACTCACTGAAACCAATAATCCAAACAATTGTGCAGCTGAGCTGGGATCCCGTGGCTTCACTCCTCCTCCCACTCATGGAGCTGCAGTGGGAGCGCTGGAATTGTTGGGCAGGCAGCCTGGGAGCCAGAGCCACGGACCCCGCTGAGGGAATGTTGGATGTGTGAGGAAATTCAGGAGTTGTTCACGGGCCGCTTTGCAAACAGAGCGATTGATAACAATTTTGCTGTGCTGGCACAGGTGTCCAGAGCAGCTGTGGCTGCCCCTGCATCCCTGGCAGTGTCCAAGGCCAGGTTGGATGGGGTTTGGAGCAGCCTGGGACAGTGGGAGGTGTGGATTGGGGTGGATTGGGATGGATTGCTGTCCCTTCCAACCCAAACCCGTGTGGAATTCTGATAACCAGAGGCAGCAGTGGTGCGTGGGCTGGAGCCCCACACGGCTTGGTGGCCATGACCTGAGCCCACCCTGGGCTTCCCCATGCTGGGAGAGCCTCAGCCTCAGCCCCCCGATTCCTTCAAGGATTTACGTCCCCTCCTGGGCTGCTGCTCTCTGAGCTTTCCACCCCACAAAGGCTGAAGCTCCCCTAGCCATGAGCAGAGCCAATCCAGCTGGAGCATTTCCTTGTGCAGCATTTTGTAGGTTTTCCCCACATTTACAGGAATCCTTTTTCGATCAGCAGCAGTCCAACACTCCTGTGGGGATGCACCTGCCCATGGCTGCTCCCAGCAGGGCCAGGGGCTGGGCAGTGTCCCTGTGGGCCACGGTGCTCCTCAGTGGACACCTGGCAGCAGAGCTCCCTTCCAGGAACAGGCTGCTCTCCCAGCCCTGGAGCTTGTGCTGTTTCATATTTGAACAGAAGGCAACGTAATTACAGCTTAATCTGATGAATGAACCCTGATAAGAGGCACTGTCACATTTCCTGTTCCATCCCTGGCGTTGGGTGCCGGGGATGGAGCGAGGAGCTGGCAAGTTCCCCGTGGCTCCCCGTGGCCACGGATGCTGCGGCCGAGCGGGGAGATGCCAAACAAACAGCGTGGACAGCCATCTGCCACTTGCAGAGCTGCAGCCAGCCCTGACACCCCATTAGGCCACGGACCAACTACACAAATCTGGTGGTTTGGCCACTGGCAATTTTCATTTTTCTACAGAAAAGGCTTCTGGCATTTGTTAAAAAAAGGAAAAAAAAAAAAAAAAGAAAAAGCAGAAGGAAGAGGGCCAAGGGATTTGAGGACTTGTTTAAATAATGGAAAGGCTGCTGCTGCTGGTTTTGTTTATGTCATCAAAAAAGGGCACAGCTTTGAAGTTACTCATGAGCAACCACAGCGCTGGCTTGTAAAAGCAGCAGAGCTGTGATGCTGCTGGGTTTGCACCTTTCAGAGCACAGCATCCCCGGGCTGACAGCACCCAAACAGGCTTTCCTCACTCCCTGCTTCCGACCCGGGCCTGCTGACCCCACAGTGAGCTGATTATTTTTAATATAGAAAAAGAGAGTGAGAATCTTAACATTTCCCTCCCTCCCCAAAATATTTGCTGTACTACTCCTTCTTCCTATGGCATGGAGTGCCACAGGAAATCCAATCAAGGACACCCATCCTGGATGTCACCAAGCCATGTCCTCCTGCCCTGAGACCTCCTCCAGGTACCAGGACTAGTAAATTGATTTTTAAAAACATTTTGCTACGTACTGTAGCATTAAACCCTGAGGTGGTTCTGTTATAATTCTATAAATCACAAATACCTTGTTATGATAGACCTGATTTTCTGTTTCCTGAGTCATCCTCCATTCTCCCTGATCCCATCTCCAGCCAGTGAGCAATTCCCAGGGAATGCAGTCATGCAGTCCTGTTCTGGTTTACCCTTCTTCCCAAATCAATCCGAGGTGGATGATGTACCCAGGATAACTGTGTGTGGAAAAGCCGGATAGGGGCTTTCCCTGCTGCTGCCCTACAAGGGATTCAGCCAGGCCTGGGAGAGGGGAGAAGGTTTCCCTGTGCTCTCATTGCCAGAGAAACCTGTGGATGTGTAAAAACCTGATCTAGACATGTTGGCATTGTCAAATAATTCCTGTTTAACCACTTCTGGTTAAATACTGCATGGGTCATTTGAATACCTGCGCTCGCACCTCCCTGGCTCTCCCTCCTGTGGAAACTCAAACGATCCTCCCTTGCCAGAATCCTGGGAAAATCACAGAACTCAGGGATAGTTTGGGTTGGAAGCCCATCCAGTGCCACCCCTGCCATGGCAGGGACACCTCCCACTGTCCCAGGCTGCTCCAAGTCCTGTCCAGCCTGGCCTGGGACACTGCCAGGGATGAGGAGCCCACAGCCTCTCTGGGCACAAGGGACTGCAAGAAGTGAGCGTGGCAGTGAGATACTCCGTCCCACAACATTTACAAAGATGTTATTTCATTGCTGCTCCAGGAATAGACTGCCCTGGTGTTCCCCTGGGGACACTGAGTGGGTTTGGCCCAGAGGAGAGGAGGTGCTGGTGGTGCCTGCTGGGCTGACCAGGACCTGCTGTAGGAACTGCCCAAAATGAATGGCGACTTTTCCATGGTAAAGCTGCCATGAAACAGCTCTGTGGGCAAACCACCACAGCTCCCCTTGCCCCTCGCTGCTCCAAACCCTGCCTTGGTGGGCTGAGCCTCTCCGGGGTTACTCTGGGCAGGATCTGTCTCTCTCAGGAGAGAATTCCCTGACGGCTCTCACAGCTCCATCCCTCCTGCTTCCCACTCCAGCCTGGGACAGGGGCTGAGCAGCCCTGGGGCTCCAGGGGCTGACAGCTCGATCCCTTTGATCCTTGTGATGCCCATTCCTGATGGGAACAGATCACAGGAAGGACTCCGCCGCTCCAGATGGGTTCTGGGAGCTTCATTAGCACCAGCGCTAATGGTTTGTGTGATTGGCAGTTCAGGCAACGGAGCTGACCTTACTTCAGCACAGGACAGGGCCCCAGTGACAAGGCAGGTGCCACCAGTGCCACCTCCCAAAGCCCAGGAGGGTGACAGTGCCATGCTCCATGGTCCTTTCCACAAGGAAAGAAAACTCAGCCGAAAAAGCTGGAGAATGTCACTGGCTGCATTCTACATCTGTTACATCTCAGGATAATTTATTTTAACCTCTGAAGATACAAGGGAAAATATGTGAAAGAGATGGAGACGTGCCAGTATTTCCAGTTCATTATAAGCAAAGAACTGTTGCTTATAGCACTTTTTTGGAGCAGAGAGAAGTCTGGTTTTAAATCCCTCAAGCAATGAGGAATCACGTCCCCGCCAATGGAAATGGTTCTTCGGTGAAGAGTTTACTAATTAAAAGAGTTTCAGTTTTAAATTCAGTCTAAATTTCCTCCCTTTGCATAATGTTCTGTCTGATTTCTGCGGGCACTGCTGGATCCCTGCAGGGGGGTCACCCAAATGTCTTTCCTGCTCTCGGGGAGTGAAGTCCTGGGCTGCTCCGACCTGGAGGGATTTGGGATTTGGGATGCAGGGCAGGGACAGTGGGAAGTGGGATTGTCGCGCAGGATGCTCAGACCGCTGGGCCTTGGGGTTTTTTCTCCTATTTAAAAACAACACTGCAGCTGAGAGGCAGAGGTGAGTGGATCTGCATTTTGGTCATGCTGGGGACCGGCACAGCACGTGCCACCCACCCCTGGTGGCACTGGGGATGGTGGCACCTGGGGGTGCTGCTGGACAGGGTGTGACCAATGCGGTGCCCCGGGAGAGGTGACAGCTGTGTCCCCTCTGAGCCCACCAGGCCCTGCCCCAGCACCAAAACACAGATGCACCAAACGTGGCTCTTTTCCAGCCGCAGGTTTTGCCCGATGAGCAGCGCTTTGTGCGGGACCACGACACGGCCCCAGAGACCCATCTGCACAAAAAGGCCCTTTCTCCCCCTCCTGTCTGTGTGGCATAAAGGATTTGGGGGACAGAGGGATTTGCTCCAGCAGGGTCATCCCCAGCTGGGCAGGTTTGACCACGAGCCTCTGGAGAACTGAGTTGAGACAACTCCGAGACATAAACAGCAAAGCAGCTGTGCCTGAAGACGACACTGTGTAAGCAGATATGTATGAGTGTTACCAAGATTAGGGCTTAATTAAATTCCTGCAAGATTTTTGGGTCTTCATAAATTTGCTTTGAGCTCTCTGCCAACTAGGATATGCTCGCTGGCTTCAGAATATAAAAGCAAGTGTTGTTGTGTTTTGCAAATATATTTTATAATGCATGCAAGTGCTGACTATGCAAAAGTCTCCCTGGTTTCCACGATTAACAAAATTACAAAAGCACAAAGGGTAGCAGTTCTTCTTGTTTTCGACTATCCCTTGAAAACAAGAGATGGATCAAAGTATCCTGTGATTAAGTTCATTAATCACACCCACACCATGAAAAACCATAGACTCCTCTGAACCCACTTCTCACAGAGGGAGGGCGTGAGGAGTTGGACTCTGCTGTGGGTTGGGTGTTTATTTACTTGTTTTTCCCAAACAAGGCTGTGGATGGGGTGGCATGCTGGGGGGCAGGGATGTCTCTGGCCGGGAGCAGCCGGGTGGGCGAGGAGCGGCGATCCCTGCCCGGCCCTCGGGGCTTGGGGAGCACAGAACCTCTGCTGCTTTCATCCCACTGGGAAGCAAATCCTGGAAGTAGGGATTGAGCTGCACGGGCAGGGGTGGGCACGGGGATGGGATGGGCAGCAGTGCACTGCAAACTCCTGCCGGGAGTGGGATTCTCGTGCTCCTGTAGGGTTCGTATCTTCCTTGCTTTTAATCCCGTGCTTGGCCTTGTCAACACGAGGCTTATCCAGCACAGAGAGCTTTTATCGGTGCATCTGATAAGTGAGAGCCCCGGAGAGGAACCCGCCAAGCACAGCCCACCTCACGTCCCCCACTCAGCTTGGTGGAAAGGCTGCTGCGATTGTGCTCCCTGGGAGCTCGGAGCAATCTGGACAGACACGTGTTAAAGCGCTCGGAAAATTCAACAGCAAACCGGCAGTCGTGTTCCCAGGCTGGCAGAGCAGGGAGGCATTCGGGTCACAGATCTGTCCCTGCCAGCAGCACCTGGCTGCGGGAGGTGTGCTCGTGCTTCTCCGAGCGATGGAGCTGCAGGAGCTTCCAGCCAGCAGGAGATCACCTCAGCCCTCGCAGGACACTAGTGTCACCTGCTGTAGTTAGCAAATCCTGGCTCTTTTTCACTGCCTGGTGGTGAAGTGGACACTGAGAGAGGTTTGTCCCTGAGAGGGCCCTCCCCGTCCTGCAGACAGAGTGACCAGCCCCGGGTGCTCCCCAGAGCCATCCGGGAATGAGCTCCATCGCAGCATGGAGCACACTCTCACCTGTGCCACCTCCTACTTGTGTCCAACGCAGCCCCAGCAGCTGTTTCCTGCAGGGGACCAGGCCAACGCCTTGTGAAGGGTATGAAGATGATCATTTTGTCCATGCTGAAAAAATCTCCAGCTCACCCCACAGATTTAACCCCGACCAGAGATGAACACACCCAATTCTGGGTGGCTTTACACCGAACAGCGAATACTCTGCGCAGGGAGGATGCATTTCACTACCACCATCCCACTGGATGTGCCTTTGCCAGGTGCAAACGAAGCTTTCGCAGGGATTTTTAAGGCTCTGACTGCATGCGAGGGCAGGGAGCAGAGCTGAAAGCCGGGTGCAGCAGGGAAGGGGTTATAGCGATAAGCCAGCAGCTCCACGTGGAACAAAGCTGGCATTTCAGGGGGAAGACAACGGATTGTGTTTTCTGTGTTCATTTTAGTCATCCAGTTGGCACCGAGGCTGAGGTCACCCACCCAGTCGTGCACTGCAGCATCTCTGTTCCAGGCAGCAAGGAGCAGCAAAACAAAGAGGAGCTGAGTCGGCAGGAACGGGCCAGCGATCATGGATGGCGAAGGGCTCCGTTCAATGGCTGTCACAGAACGCTGCCGCAGTCCATTTCAGGACACTGCTGCAAATCCCTCTGAATAAGCATTTTCCCTGACACACATCTTAGCACTTTGCATGGCCACTGGTCACACTCAATCCCTGCTTCGCATCCCAAACAATAATTACCGGCTTGGCCTGGTTTTGTGGCTGAATGATATGATTTGCAATGCAAGCATGCAGGCTCCAGCCAGAGGATGCAGCCTCTGCTCTCCATCCGTAAATATTTGCTCGGGCAGCAGCTCCGTTTCCTTTGAAGCATTTAAAAAGGTGGCAGGTCTGACGTGGAGGCACCTGCGGGCACGTGGCGGGAGCACGCACCAGGCACACACACCACGCACGGCTGGGCTCGGGCCGGGCTTTGTGCCATGCACAGAGGAGGCTCAATTTGTCACCCTGTCCTGTTTTCTGGGAAATGAGCTTTAATTGTGTTACCAGCGACTGGGAAACCTGAGCTCTGTGCTGTGCAGCGGCGCTGAGAACTCCTCTGCTTGGGAGCCAGAGGGACAGACAGGGAGCCCCAGCCTGGTTTGGGTGGGAAGGGACCTGAAAGCCCATCCAGTGCCACCCCTGCCATGGCAGGGACACCTCCCACTGTCCCAGGCTGCTCCAATCCTGTCCAGCCTGGCCTGGGACACTCCAGGGATCCAGGGGCAGCCACAGCTGCTCTGGGAATTCCAGCCCAGCCCTCCCCACCCTCCCAGGCAGCAATTCCCAATTCCCAAGATCCCATCCATCCCTGCCCTCTGGGAAGCCATTCCCTGTGTCCTGTCCCTCCATGCCTTGTCCCCAGTCCCTCTGCAGCTCTCCTGGAGCCCTTCAGGCCCTGCCAGGGGCTCGGAGCTCTCCCTGGAGCCAGGCTGAACATGGTTCCAGCTCTCCCAGGCTGCTCCATCACCTCTGCCCTGTCACCCCTGCTGGCTGCAGCTGCCCACACAGAAGTGCCCTAAGGTGGGGGATGCCCACAAAACCCCCCAAACCCCATCCAACCAACACCACCAGCATATGGGAGGGTTTGGGATGTGCCTTTCCCAGGCCCCGCTGGTGCCTCGGCAGTGTCACCACCCCACAGCCATCCCTGTAGCCGTGCCGTGGGGCAGGAGGTGACAGGGGCTTTGGAAGTTGTGTCCCTGCCGCCTCCACACCCTCCCAGCCGGCGGCTCAAAGAAGTTCTGAAAGATGCAGCAAGTCTGCCTCACACTCCCTGCATCCGACAGCATCTCCCTCGTGCCTGGGTTCAGCCAAAGGGAGCCAGTCTGCTCCACCAGGCACTAAATAATTCAGGGTGAACTTCTGTTCTCCTTGTCTGGAACAGGAGCGGAGATGTTCGGAGTTGCTCGGGAAGGGGAAATGTTTGTTTTATGGAAAACCTGCATCGTTGGCCTTTTGTTTAATTTAGCATCAGAACAAAACCTCGCGGATTCCTGGACAAGAGAAGCTCTGGGGTGACCCAGTTGTGGCCTTCCAGTGCCTGAGGGGAGCCTGCAGGAGAGATGGAGACTTTGGACAAGGGCCTGGAGTGACAGGACACAGGGAATGGCTTCCTGCCCTGGGCCTGTGGAGCATCCCGGCGGCACCGGTTCCATGGAAGTGTGGGCTGACATGGGGGTCAGGGGAGCTCAGCACTGCTGGGAGCTTTCACCCTGCTAAGACATCACTAAAGGGAGCTGCTAACATCGGAAAATGGGATTTAAAGGTCTGGAAAAGGTGTTTCCAGTGACTGCACAACTCCTGCTCTGGTGAATCCTCCCCCTCTCCCTGCCCTGCTGGGAGACAAATGTTATTAATCAGCCCTGTAAATTGAGATCCATATTTTTCTCGTGAGTTCTGAAACCCATTTAAGGCCTCTAAACAGCTCCTATCAGCTGAAAAAATCAAATCCATTTTATTCCTCCTGCCTAAGCGTCCTCGGGAGTTCTTTGTCAGGAGCCTTGGGTGGGGAAACAATGGAAACTTGTGGGGTGTTGGTGTGCAAGGCCCACGTGGAAGCACCCAGAGCTGTCCTCCTGCCACGGAGACAAGGGCTGGCATTGTCCCCTCGCTGGCCTTGGGAGCCACGGGCCAGCTGAGGGCCGAGCTCCAGCCCCTCCATCCCTGAGGGAAAACAGAGAGCAGGATCTTCTGGCAGTTGTTGCAGCCAGCATCCCTCCAGCCTCCGTCTCTGTACTGCTCTGCTCTCACTTTGCAGCTTTATTAAATATTGACTCCTTCCCCAGCACTGTTTTCTGCTCCATTATCTCACTTTCATTAGCATTTGCAGTTCCTCGCCTTGCTGGGAATTCCGAGCTGCTGTTTTGTCTGCTCGCCTTCCTGCCCAGAAATCCTGAAGGAGCTCCCAGCCAGACGGAGTCCTGCCGGGAAATAACGCTCCTGTTGGGTTCACTCACCAGTGGGGTGGCAGGAATGTGGGGATCCCATGTTGGATTCACCCGCTCCACAAGGGCAGGGGCCGGGGCTCCTCCAGGGAGGTGTCCTCTAGCCCCAGGTGCTCATTTTCCCATCCCAGACCTCCTTGGGAATTCTCCGTTGTTTTAAACTCAATTTACACCTGGAGGGTGTTCAGCCTAGAGAGGAGAAGGCTCCAGGGAGAGCTCAGAGCCTTTCCTGTGCCTGAAGGGCTCTGGGAGAGTTGCAGAGGGACTGGGGACGAGGCATGGAGGGACAGGACACAGGGAATGGCTCCCAGTGCCCGAGGACAGGGACATTGGGATGTTGGTGACAACACCACAGCTTTGGCGGAGCTGCATCTGATCCACACGAGTGTGGGGAGTGACGCCCAAGGACCCAGAGCAGGCATGAGGAAAACAGACCCAAAGTTAATCGTTTAACTTCCAGCAGAGGAAAAGGAGAGGGCTGCTTGGATAAGAAGCTCATCCTCGCTGCGCTGGGGCTGAGCATTCCCACCCTGCGGCTCCTGCAGAAGCTCCTTTACCTTTCCTCCTTTTCCAAACAAAGCAGCCATGGATTTTATACTCCTTTTTCATTTATTACAGAAAACCCCTTCTTCTGGGCGAGGTCAGCATTGGTGAGCTGCCATCAACAACCTCTGCTTCGGTGAGTTCAGGGATGGACTTTATGGGCGCTCTCCATCTTTATGATGAACGGAACATCCTTGGTGGTGCTGAGCCAGGATCTGGCTCCGATTTATTAAAGCCTCTCCATCAGATCACCTGGAACTTCACTGAAATAACTCAGGATCCAGCTGGGAGTGCTGAGCATGGGGGAAAAGGAGGGCTCATAATCCAAACTCTGCCCTTCTGAGTTTCTTCCATCGATAAATAAGTAACAGACTGGTCCAGGGGAATTCGGGAACGACTCGGCCCCAAACTTCCAGCTTTTTCTGTGGAATTGTGGTGACAGACAGACCTCGAGGAAAGGCTGAGAAGTCTCATTCCCCAGTGAAATTCCACACATGCTCATGGCATGGAGCCCTTGCAAAGCTGGTATGGCCATTAATCCCAAGGCAGACACAGAATTCCCTGGTGGCATCAGCCGCTGTGAATGGCCCAGGTGCCTGGGATGAGCCCCACGAACTGCACGTTGTGTAGCTGTTATTTGATTTGAATAAATACATGGGAAAACAAAGGTCCTGTTTATTAGTTTTTATCCCAGAATAACTCCTTTACATTACACGAGCCAGCTCCATCCTTTTTTCACTTACCCACGCTAATTTTGACATTTGCAAATGTCGACATCCCAGTTACAGACAACAACAAATTGCTTAAAAATCACCTTATTCTCTTAAAAGAATTCCTTTCTTTGCACTGCTGCATTGATGTTAAACAGTTGCTGTGTGCAAGGACGCCTAATTTCATTAAAAAATTTTGCAAGGCTGGTTTTGACCTGAATATGCCTCATAGCAGGATTCAGAGCTGCCTTCAGCTTCTTGCTGAAATGGAAGTCCAGGAATCCAGTTTGTCCTGCAGTTTTCCCAACCCATCCCAGGTATTTGTGGCCAGCAGCAGCTCCTGCTCCCCCGAGGTCACACGGTGTCCAGAGGGACATAAAAATGCTGAGGTGATTCACAGATTCACAGAATATGCTGAGCTGGAAGGGACCCACAAGGATCATCAGAAAACTATTGAGTGCTTCCACGGTGGGAATTCTAGACTGAGAAAATGCTGGGATTCCTCACACTGCCGTGAGTTTGTCGTGGTAGGTAATTAAAAGCCCTGCTGGTAATTGGCTGCTGGGAGAGAGAAGGATCCTCTCTGCTGGGGACTGTCTTCAGTCACTGTTCCCTGACCCTCCTCTGTTATCAGTGATACTCTGACGCTGCCTTATCTCACAGCACTGTTGTGAAGCTTAATTAACTAATTAATCTTTCAAAGAATTGTGATAGTCTTAGATAAAAGACACGGGGCAAAGTATCTATTACCGTGTGCTTCGCTATCGACAATAACGGCGTTATTGATTCCCGAGAGCTCCACGGGGTTTAAACCTTGCTTTATTAAGGATATTGCAAGATTTTTTGGCTTTTAACAAAGCAGTTGTGTGAAATTCTGAGCTGTTCCTGGGGCCTGCAGAGTGGGAAATGCACACCTTTGGATCACTCGGGATCCTGGGCCATGTCCCGATGCTCCACGGGCAATGACAAGGCAGGACAACACATCGCTCCCATCCCAGTTATGGATGCATTACATCTTTTTTTTTTAATTAGAACGAGCACATTTAATTAGCAGTGGGTTTAGAGCTCCCAGGGAGAAAAGCCACCTGTCGCTTCCGTGGATTTGCACCGCAGGACTGCGTGTGCTGCCACACAGGATTCCCAGCGTGTCGCTTCTGCGGCAGCTTCCCGAGCTGCGCCTCTGGCACAGCCCTTATCCCACAGAATGTAAATGAAGGAATGGTCATTTCCCACACAATGCTGCTCATCCTCTGCCTTCTCCCCCCAAATTAATCTCCATGTGGAGAGTTTCCATGGCCAGGAGGAGAAGCAGCAGCATGAGTGTCATTGTGAAGGTGAGAGCTGAGTGGAAATCGTTGTTCCCTGGAAGGATAGCGGAATGCTAATAGGGGACAGTGGGATATGGATTGATGGGGCTGATGGGAGGGAATGAGGGCTTGGATTTGGGGCTAAAGCAGATGTGATGGCAGCACAGTCACCAAATGGGTGGATGGCATGTCCTGGGAGGTGTCACAGCCGCTCCCAGGCTCGTGCTTCCCGCACAGCCCCTGCCCACCAGCCCGGTGCCACATTCCCGGGATGTGGAACACCACCCTGGGGAGAACCTGCGGGGAACAGTGAAGAAATGGGGAACAAGACCTGAGGAATGGGCAGGTTTGATACACTCGGGAGGACGATCCTCTTGATTATGCCCAGGTGGCTTCGGCTCGGTTACGGGTCTGTTGGGGCGGTGAATCCACGGAGATGATCACTCCGATAATCCTGATTTTGGGATGTGGGCTGGGGGACCCAGCAGGGCCACTGTCCCTGGGCACCTACAGCCTTTTGGATGTGGGGATGAGCAGCAGGACCGCGGCTTTCCATAGCAGAGGTCTAGAGTTAATCACAGGATCACGGAATCTTAGACTGGTTTGGGTGTAAAGGGACCTTAAAGCCCATCCAGTGCCATGGGCAGGGCCACCTCCCACTGTCCCGGGCTGCTCCAAGCCCTGTCCAGCCCGGCCTGGGACACTGCCAGGGATCCCCAGCTTCTCGGGGCACCCTGTGCCGGGGCCTGCCCACCCTCCCGGGAAGGATCCCCCGAATCTCCGCTGTCCCCTCGGTGTGAAGCCGTGTCCCTGTCCTGTCACCGCCGCCCGCTGCCAGCGCGGCGGCCGCAGCAAAATGGAGGCGGCGGGGTCTCCCTATGCCTTTCCCCCTTTCCCCTCTCTCCCACCCTTTTCCGGGCGTTCCCAGCCCTGGCCGCATGCTCCCCGGCCGGCGGCGGGACTACGAGTCCCATGGCGCCGCGGGCCGG
>VZRL01006847.1:67894-115278 GCA_013397895.1 Origma solitaria | reverse complement strand
CTCGATCCATCTCTGAGTGCCAGAGAGGCTCAGGGCCGAGGCTCGATCCATCTCTGAGTGCCAGAGAGGCTCAGGGCCGAGGCTCGATCCATCTCTGAGTGCCAGAGAGGCTCCCGGCCGAGGCTCGATCCATCTCTGAGTGCCAGAGAGGCTCCCGGCCGAGGCTCGATCCATCTCTGAGTGCCAGAGAGGCTCCCGGCCGAGCCTCGATCCATCTCTGAGTACCAGAGAGGCTCATGGCCGAGCCTCGATCCATCTCTGAGTACCAGCCCCGTCTGCGGGAGGAAATTGGTGGGTTCGGGTTAGGGCTGATGGATGGGATTGGTAAAAGGCAGAGACAGCGTTTGGAGAAGCCTTAGAAACGTGTAATGTAAATAGGGAGATAACAGTGATCACAGCCTGTGGTTTCCTGAGGTGTTTGGGCGAGTGGATGGCCTCTGGTTTTAGAGGATGGACCTCAGTTGAGGCTCAGGGGACGAGTGCTGCAGCTCTGCTGGAGGGAGAGGCTGGCCTTGCAGATGGACAGTGTACAAATGGGCTGTGGGTGGTTTGCTCCGACCCATTCCTTCTCCCGCTGGGAGAATCTGTGAGACGGGGCTCAAACACCACCAAAAATCACCTTCGTGCTGTTTCTGGAGCCAGCCGGGGATGGTTGGTGTTGCTTCAGCTTCCAGGAAATATCTGACCAGTTCATGAAAGAATAAACTGCCAGGCTATTATTATTTTGTTTTCTCTGTGGCTCTGAGGGAGAGATGACTGTACCACTGGTCAAACCCCAGAATGGGGTAGGGAGGAGAAGTGCAGGGATTGACGAGAAAGGCATGATTAGGGGAATATTTTCTGTGGGGAGAGAGGATGAGTCAGGAGATGTGAGTGCGAAGAAGGAGATGCTGAAGGTTACAAGATTAAATCTCACCTTCTTTCCGTGCTGTCTTAAGAAATTAGCCTGGCACCAGCGTTGCTGGCACACTCCAAGCCCTGGTGAGGTCCCGGAGGGCTGTGCTGACAATACCAATTTTCATTTCTCTAATGAAATCCCCTGGACTGATTCGGACGTTGATGAACACGCGGCTCAGCTGAGGTGCTGTGTGCGGCTCTGGAGTTGTCACTCTGGCAGGTTTGTGTCCATTTCTATGTGGGAAAGGTCCCTCCTGTGTGTTTTAAAGTTTTATTCCTCCCCCTCGTGCAGAACAGTGAGCCCTGGCCCTCCACACCACGAGGAGAGCACAGGTTGGCTGGGGTTTCACCACGAATGCCGTGACACTGACTGGTTTATTTTGCCACTTCCCACATGCTGTTTGGAGCTTTTGCAGGATCTCTGGAGTCCCTTCGGCGAGGGGACGGTGTGCCTGGAGGCGATGGACGTGTGCCAGCCTGGGTTGGTTGGGTTGGTGGAGCACTTTGTGTTGAGGAAGGGCTCTGATGAGGAGGTTTGTCCTCAGCCTCAAACCCACGCAGTCACCTCGAGCACACCGTCACCTCCTGATCCTCCTCGAGGTTCCTAAATTGCAGGAGAGGATGGACAGTGCTCCAGGTCACATTTTTTGGGTAAAGTTCTTAAATCTGTGCTCCTCGTGCCGTCAGAATTCCCGAGGATGTCCTGAGCCGACGGGAGAGGCAGTGATGCCAGATCTGCCCATGTTACTCCTCTTGGTCTGTCGGGAAATCAAATCAGGGTTTTCCCTGTGGATCTTTGTCTCCTGACGCTGTTTTTGGCGCTGCCGTAGTCACTGTGCCGCCGTGGTTCACACGTTGAGTCTCTGCTGCTGAGTACTGGGGTCTCTGTGTGTCCCAGAAAGATTTGATGGGATGTACTTCACGGGGAAAACGTGGAGGATAACCCAAGAGAGACCCAGATTTCAGTCTGTAAGCCGAGTGTTGTTTCTTCCATCCTCTCAAACCGATGGGAATTCTTCCCTTTTCCTGTGAAACGATTCCTTTACTCTCAGCGTTAGAGGAGAATGTGAAGGTGGTGTGGTTTTGCCACCAGGTTCCTGCTGTGCCTGTGCTGGATCCTGGCTCCGGCACACCCCTGGGACCCTCCTGCTGTTATCCCTTCCCCACCAGGTTCCTGATGTGCGTGTGCTGGATCCCAGCTCTGGCACATCCCCTGGGACCCTCCTGTCATCATCCCTTCCCCAATGCTCTCCTCTCCTCCCCAGCTGTGTCCCATCCCTCCCTGGCTTCACCCACGGACACGTGGGCATAATTCTGAGTTCTGCTAACCACCGCTGATCTGCGCGGAGGGAACCGCAGCCGGGCGAGCCGAGTGTGCCAGGAGCATCCGTAGCCACGGTGGCACCGCCGCTGGGAGCCGTGGGAGCCGATCCCACAGTCCCAGGGTGGTCTCGCTGAACCCGGGACGGGGCTGCACGTTTGCAGATGCCACGTGGTTTGGAGGAAGCAGCCAGGCCGGGCTTGGCAGGGAAATCGCTGCCTAATGAGCTGTGATTGACATAATTTGACTGCTGGATTACAAATCTGCGGTGAGGTTAACAGGAAATATCCTCTTACCCCTCCGAGTGGGGTTTGGGTGCACAAAGGGCTCCTCTGTGCCCCGTGCTGTGGGTGGAGGCTGAGGGAGCTGTTCTGCCACCCCAGGGAAGGCAGGGCAGCACCTCAGCTGTGCCCACAGCAACATCTTCATCCCCCTGGAGTTTCCTTCCCCACGGTGGATTTTGTCCCAGCGCTGTTTTCCATCCTGGGGAAGGCAGTTTGAGCCTCTCCTGCTAAAGAATTTGGGAGCTCAGTGTGAAAACCCCTAATGTTTCCCAGCTGTTTTCTTCTCCCTCTCTCCATCATCTATCAGATATATCAGGCATTGTTTTATAAAATACATTTATGGGTTAGGGTCTGCAGATCATTCTGGAGCACGGCATGGCTGCAGGAGACGGCTCTGGCACAGGACGAGCTCCCTTGCTTCGGATTCCTTGTTGTGATCCCTAAATTTAGCAGAATTCTCTTGGGATGGGTTCCAGTTGAGCTCCTGGAACACCTGGTACAGGTGGGAGTGGTACTGGAAGGTGAGAGGCACTAAAGGAGGTTTAGGAATCTTTAGGAAAGTAAGAATTCTAAAATTCAGATCTCAGGGAGCCCTGTGGAGTTTCCTTGTTCAGGCCTCAGCTCTGACAGCTTCCTGCCCCTGGGGTTTGTCCTCAACACCTCCTTGAAAGGATTGGGGCACTGCCACTTTTGCTTGAAGGAACAGCCTAGTAAATTGTTAAATATGTGTATTTCGGAGGGGTTGCACGTACAGCAGTGCTGGGTGGTGACACTTCTGCCCAGCTGAGTTGTCAGTCAGGAGATGGCATTTGTAAGTTTTTCCACCCAGACATCACAGGAGAATATTTTTGTAAAACTGATTTTTTCCTCTGAGTGTCTGGAATATGAGGGGGTTGTGGTGGGAATTTGTTTAAAAAATGGCTGGGCTGATGGAGATGCATATATTTCTGTGTACCATTTTTCCATGCAAAATAACCCCATTAATTTTTTGCTTCTGCTGGTGGAGGGTTCATCCCTAAATTGCACATTAAATTTTGTCTAGAAACCTTGTTAGAAACTTCTCCCCCTGAGCAGCAAAGCTCAGCAAAAACAAACCCAAGCCAAAATGTTTGATTTCCTCATGTGTTTTCAAAAGTCCATTGGTATTTTTACTATATTTTTGCATCGTTGAACAAAGATTGTGAATTGTTCAGGCAACTTCTTGCAGACTCCCACCCCTTTTCTAGAATAAAGATCCATCTGAAGGTGTGCGTGGTAATTATCAGCCCTTTTCCTGGGTTTGTGTGGCTGCTTTGGGGAACGGGAGTCTTTTTCCCGGCTGGAATTTTGGGTGCAGCAGGGATTGGGCTGGTGTTCCGTGGGGGATCGGCACCACCCCTGCTTTAACAGGGTCCAGGCAGTCTCCTGCTCTTGTTTTGAATCCAACAACTGCTGAAAAAAATAGTTTTTTCTTCCCAGTCTGTCAGAAGAAGTGGTTTAAGTCTGTCACCCCGTTCTGGGGTTTGTCACAGAGGGGGTGAATGACCCTACAGGAGCAGCTGGGTTTGTTTTCCTCATCACTTCTCGCTCAGGGTCCATCCTGAAGTGAAACCAACTTTGACATTCACTTTCTGATCTGTTTGGTCACTGGGAGGTTACTGAGAGGCAAACCTTGCCCATCCCAGCCTTTCCCCCAAACAGCCTCTCAGTGTTTCTGCTCATTTCCCAGCCCGTCTCTGTTCCTCCAGCTGGGAGGGGAATGGATGTGGAAAATCCCTGGCGTTGGTTGCAGTTTTGCTTTTGCTTTCCTCTGCTGCCCCGGACACGGTTTGTCCCCCTCGCTGGGGGCAGCGGGGATGGGATGGGGATGGGATTGGGGTGGTGATGGGGTGGTGATGGGAGGGCTCTGGGGCAGTTTGTGCTGCAGGGCACCATGGCTGTGCCCGGGGGGAACGGCTGGCACTGGTGTCTGCAGTGGGTTTGGAGCTCAGGGAATGTCAGACCCCTGGTTCTGCTGCTCGAGTTGCTGTTGGAGGTGGTGATGTCCATCAGGAGAGTTCGGTGCCACTTTTGCACCTCCTGCTGTCCCAGGCTGCTCCAAGCCCCATCCAGCCCTGCCTGGGACACTGCCAGGCATGCAGGGGCAGCCACAGCTGCTCTGGGAATAACCCAGATCTCTGGGATCTTGTGATCCCACACCCAGCCCTGCCTCTCTCCCAGCCTGGATGGGGTCTGGCAGGGCAGGCTGCCCGAGGGATCCATGTGGGAGCCCACAGGGATCCATGTTGGAGCCCAAAGGATCCGTGTCACACTCCAATGGGATCCCTGTCAGAGCCCAATGGGATCCCTGTCGGAGCCCAAAAGGATCCGTGTCACACCCCAATGGGATCCCTGTCGGAGCCCAATGGGATCCCTGTCGGAGCCCAAAAGGATCCGTGTCACACCCCAGTGGGATCTCTTTCGGAGCCCAATGGGATCCCTGTCACACCCCAATGGGATCCCTGTCACACCCCAATGGGATCCCTGTCGGAGCCCTGGCGCCGTGACCCCGCACGGAGCGGGGCTGGAGCGCTCCCCCGGCCGAGGCCATGAATTATGCAGAAGATGCTAATGCAGCAGCACTTCAGCAGTTTATTTTTAAGCATCTGGGCTGCCTCTTGGCTGTGAATGAAGCGCTTTCTGATCGGGATCAAAACACTTGGTTGTGAAGGGTTTGGTTTTCCCAGTCCCTCTCCATGTCCTTGGAAGGTGTGGGGGCAGCGAGAGGCCGGAGCTGTGGCTCTGGAGGGTTTTTCTCTCTGCTGGGAGGTGTAAATGGGATTTTCCTTCGGTAACCAGCAGATCAGAGCAGTTTGCAGTGTGCTCCCAGGCAGGGGTGCTGCTCTGGCTGCCCGAGGACTCCCGTGGGCAGCAGTCACATTTCGGACAAACTCAGCTGAATTATTGTTCCTTTTCTGCTTTGTTTGAAAGAGTCCTTCTGGGAATTCAGTATGGGAAATCGGTGACACCAACTTGTTCGATTTGATTTGTATTTGTGTTAGAGAACATCTCTCAGGCTGAGCCTCCAGCAGTGCAGCATCCCTAGGACTGAAGGGCCCAGGCTGGTCAGCACTTGGAGCTGCTGGTGCTTAAAAAGTGGGAGTTTCCCATTTATCACATCCTGGTTTCAGCCCTGTAGGGTCAGTGTGGTGAAATGAGCAGGTTTTCATCATTTCATACACCTGCATCTGTTGGCTCTGAGGGCTGTGCTCTTGCCCACGTTGTGCTGAGCAGTGCCATGTTCATGTTCCCAGTTTTTTCTGCTCCAGGTTAGGTTGGATTTTGGGAAAGGTTCTTCCCCAGAGGGTGCTGGCACTGCCCAGGCTCCCCAGGGAATGGGCACAGCCCCAGAGCTCCAGGAGGGTTTGGGTAGCACCCCCAGGGATGCACAGGGTGGCATTGTTGGGGGTCTGTGCAGGGCCAGGGCTGGATCCACGATCCCATGGGTCCCTCCCAGCTCAGGACATTCCCTGGTCTGTGGTCTGTGGGCGGTGGAAGGTTTGTGATGTGCAGCCCTGTTTTAGCAGAGCATTGTTCCGCTGGCACTCATGCTCTGACCCTGACCTGCTCCGGAGCTCCAATAACCCAACGTGCGCAGAATTCCGTATGGATATCCTGGAAAACAACAGCATCAATTTGTCCCAGGCTTTGCCTCTTCCTAAAACAAGGCCTTTCCCAAGAAAGGGAAAGGTTCCGCTGCGGAGAGGCTTGGCTAACGTATAACTTGTATATCCTGCGCTCGGGGTGCCATATTGCAGAAATCCCGCCCGCGTCGCTTCGCAGTTCACCCCGGGATCTCTTTCACAAAACAAGTGTTGTGTGCTGGGGCTGCGCAGCGTTAAACACACATTTGGGGAGGATGTTCCTAAAGCACCAGAATGGAGCCATTGTGCTGCCCTGAATGCTGCTCACACGAGAGCTGGGCCGCGCCGGAGCTCCGGGGCTCGGCCGTCCGTGCGGCTCTGGAGAGCAGCGCTGCGTCCTGGAGCGTGAGCTGGAGCCGTGCCCGGCACTGCCCCAGAGCAAGCGGGGGCACCTCGGGTACGGGAATGTCCTGCTGCTGGGACAGGGTGACACCTCGGGTACGGGAATGTCCTGCTGCTGGGACAGGGTGACACCTCGGGTACGGGAATGTCCTGCTGCGGGGACACCTCGGCTTCAGGAATGTCCTGCCCCTGGGACAGTGCTACAGAGCCTGTGCTGGGCCCCAGGGAGGGATCCCAGGGCAGGAAGATCCACAGGAAACCTCCCGAGGTTATGACTTCCCTCGTCACGTTGCCTGAGCAGCAGGCAAGGACACAGGGAATGGCCTCCCAGTGCCAGAGGGATGGGATACTGGGAATTGTTCCCTGGGAGGGTGGGGAGGGCTGGGCTGGAATTGCCAGAGATCCCCTGGATCCCTGGAGTGTCCCAGGCCAGGCTGGACAGGATTGGAGCAGCCTGGGACAGTGGGAGCTGTCCCTGCCATGGCAGGGGTGGCACTGGATAGTCCTTAATTCCCTTCTAACCCAAACCACTCTGGATTTCTCTCACCCTGGCCCCTCCTGCCCTTTCAGAAGTTGTGTCCTGAGGCAGAAGGGGTTGGTGGTGGCAGCAGGAGCCCCCAGGGCTGCCCTTGGTGTCCCCAAGGTTTGTGGCAGCCCCAGCCACTCACCCTGTGGGTGTTGGCTGAGGGCAGGAGCTGCTCCAGGACAGAAGATTCTCGAGCCTTCCAGAATCGTACCAAGACATTTTAGATTTTTTTTTTAGTGTGTTTGGGTGTTGTGAAAGATACCTTAAAAATACCAAAAAATTATCTTCTTTTTCTATTTAATATATATTATTTGGCCAGAAATCCTTTACTATAAAAGGACTTGGGGCAGCTCTAGATTGTACATCTGTTCCTTGTTTGTCTGTGAAATGACTGCACAGCGAGGGCCAAGAGCGGAGAATAGAGGGTTGTACAAATTGGCAAAGTTGCTGGAGCCTTTCAGAAGCCAGTAATTACAATGAAGAAGCAAATTGTTCAGTGCAGAAATGCTGGCTGTTGGTCCCTCCAGCATGCTGGCGTGTCCCCTGCCATTCCCCTTGTCCTGCTTTCCAAAGGACACGGCCCAGCTCCACCTGGGACAGGTTCTGGGATTGGCACCATCATCCTCAGGCTCTGCGAGGGGATGGGGAGGGCCTGGCTGAGCTCGTACAGAGCTTTTCTGACACGGGTTCCCAATAATTTAGTGTGCTCGGGAGTGCTTCAAAGGCCTCTCTGCCCAGCTCTGAGCCTTGCAAGTGCAGATGATCAAATGAATTAGCTATCACAAATATTTAACTTAAAGCCTGCTCAGACAGGAGCTTTGATGTTGAGTGTGTGTGGGGGAGCCTCCGTGTGGCTCTGCGCTCTCGCAGGGACGTTGGGTGAGTGTTGGATTTGTCTCCTCTCTCAGATATAAGCAGCCCAAAACTGGCAATGTAAATCATCATTAATCCCCTTTTATTATTTATTACTTTATTTTTTATTATTTATTTTTATTATTTATTAATTCATTATTCCCCCTCGGTGGGCAGCAGGTTGGTGTTGGGATGAAATATGGCCCGAGGAAGCTGATGGGGAGCAGATGGAGCAGCGCAGTCCCACTTTGGAGGGTCAGCCGTGCCATCCCTCCCAAAGCCTTGGCTCAGGAGTGGTTTTCCAGTGGTGCCAGGTGATGCCTTAAACAGGCTGGTAAAAATATGAAGCAGACACAGGGAAAAGGGAATTTACCTTGGTTCAAAAGGATCCGAGGTGCCCAGACTCATCAAAGGTGGAAAACACGCCGAGGAGCGAGGGACGAGCCGGAACTGCCATACCACACATACTGGATTTTTATGGACTTCACAAAATTAGCATATCTACCTAAAATCCCCCAATAAGAAACTTAATAAATGAATAATTGCCTCCTATTCTAATGAACCACCCCCAAATGAGACTATAGCCTAGTTTACAATAACATGTTCCAAGAGAGAACAGGTTGGAGCCTCTAATTCTGAGAGAGTTTGAATGTTTGGTCTTCCTCGCTTTGCAAGACCCCAAAGTAAGCTAAATATCAGACTGCAAGGGTTGTAAACATGTGGGGCTAAAGTACAGGGAGTGTTTGTGCAGGGTACAAGGAGTGTGTTTAGAGGGTAACAGGGAAGGGAAAGGGTATAAAAATGTATAAAAATATATAAAAAGGGTATTAAAAAAAATTACAAAAATCACCGGCATCGCAGGTGTGGCTCGGTGGCCACGGCTCTCTCCAGGTAGCCAAAATCACTCTGAAATCAGGACAATGATGAAAGCTCCCCGGACTGAGGCAGGAGGTGTTTGGAGATGAATGGGATGTGTGTGACAGCAGCTGCCACAGGCACCTCAGGTGGGTGCTGGGAGTTTTGGCTAAGAATTGCAGCTCCAGAAATAGCCTGGGAGCTGTCAGGTATTCCCGGAGATCCACTCGCAGGGAATTGTGTCTGGGAGCTCAGCTCTGCTCCGTGTCAGAGCTTCAGCTGCAAATTCCGTTCTCTTGATCATCTAAATGAGTATCTGAGTGTGGCAAATGCACAATATTCCTTTTGCTAAATCAAAGGAGAACTTTGGTGCTTGACGGGCGTTTTCCAGCCATGAATTTTTCAAGAGCCTCGCGGTGCTGCGGAGGCAGGTGAGGAGGGAGAGGGGCTTGGAGCAGCCTGGGACAGGGGAAGGTGTCCCTGTCCCTGGCAGGGCTGGGATGGGATTTGAGGTCCTGACCCAAACCAGTCTGGGATTCCATGGCTCTGTGCCTGAGCAGCTCAGTGAAGTGCACAAAACTGTGGGGAAAACACTTTTCTTTGTAAATTCTGTTAACTCCTTCAGTATGAGAGCCTCTAATTCTGGGCTAGTCAGGGATGTTGTCCCTGGTGCTGTGTTGAGCACACCCAGGAGCAGTGAGAGGTTCAGCTGACCCGGATCAAGAGGCAAAAGAATGGGGGAAGAGGAATTGAGGGAGCTGAGTCTGAGACTTTGCAGGGATTAGAGGGAAATGACCTTTCGGCTCTGCCCACGCGGAGGTTTACGGGGTCAGGTGTGGGACTGGTGACCTTTTCTCCTGTCTGAGTTCTCTCTTGCTCACTCGGAGTCTGCACAAGCTTTGGGGCTGTTCCCAGCTCTCCCTTTTGGTTCCCAGCTCTCCTTTTGTCGGCCATCCCTTGGGATGTGAGCAAGAGGTGTTTTCCAGAAATAAATCAGTGCGTGTTCCTGGAAATGCAGCCTGTTCTGGCCAGAAGGCAGGTGGGCTTTCTCCATGCTGGGGAACGATTCTGTCACATTCGAGTGCTTCAATTAGAACATAAATTGTGTAAGAGTTCCATGAGCTGAGCCCTTCCCTGCGGAGCAGCAGGATCCGGGTTCAGGGTCCTTCCTGAATGAATTCTTGATGAATTCCTCGTTCCGGAGGGCAGGAAAACCAGCCCTCAGTTTTCTCCTTGGGTATGGCAAATCCGAGGTATCCTGAGCTGGATTTGCAGGGAAGAGGAGGAACTGAGATCCCTACAAACACGAGTGAGGCAAAAATTGATTAAGCATGAAATTCTTCTCTGGCAGTGAATTCTCTGCTGGCTCGGGGACAAAAGGTTGCACAACTGAAAGGGAAAAAGAATTTTATTTGGAAAGCTCAGAGCTATTGTTTGTTTGGTTTTGCTCAGTGTTTATTTTCTGTCTGATGGCAGATCTTTGGTAAAGGTGAATTATCCCTTCTGCTCAGCAAGTGGAGTGAAAAGAGCTCCCGATGCACTTGTGAGGCATTCAGGGGATTGTTGGCATTGTTGGGATTGTTTGAGGTGCTCCGAGGCGGTGGATGGGGATACTCGAGGTGGAAGAGTTTGTGTGGAGCAGGGCATTACCCGTGGTTCTTGTTCTGGGATTGGGACAGCCCAGCAGGGCATAAATAAATGTACAGATGCAGTGAAACGTTGAGCAACAACACCTGGTGTCGTATTTGAGGTTTAAATGACAGGTTTGTTTGGGTACCGTGTCCCAGCTGCTGCTGCTGTGCCAAAATATTCCGCAGGAAGGATGCGTGAGGAGAAAAACACCTCCTCTCTGACACAGGAAAATCCAGATTTGGGTTGATTCTGGGAGAAATGGGAATTATGTTAAGAAGATGTTCCTGCCGTGGCAGCTCAGGGTCTGTCCCAGGGCTGCCATCCCCTGGCTCTCAGTTTGAACCCTTTGGAGCTCCACATTTCCTGCAGCAAGGCTTTTCCCACGGAGATAGCAGGGAAAAACAGGGAGTCCTTCACTGCAGAGCTGTGCAGCCAAAACACTGATTAGGGGCTGGGACAGGGCTGCTCCTGTCCCTCGGAGCGTCCGTCGGGGCTGACCTTGAGCTGGGGGACACGGACAGGGACACGGACACCGACAGGGACAGGGACACGGACACGGACAGGGACACCGACAGGGACAGGGACACGGCCACGGCCATGGCTCCTCTGCACCCACAGCAGCCGTCAGCAGTGACCCAGTTCTGCTTCCCAACTTGCTGCCGCTCAAGGTGCCCGATTCGGGCTGTTCCCTCCTCTTTCCAATTAGCAGAGGTTTTTAGTTTTCTGCTTATTCCCTCGATCAGCAAATTTTGGGTCAGAGCTTTCCCTCTCCCCCCAGGAGCTGGAAGCAGCAGCGCCTCAGTGCACCACGATAAGAATAATAATAATAATGATAAAGGCTTCAGACAGTGATTAAAAGAGCAGATTTATAGGTTTTCCTGGCCAGGCTCCATCCTTGGAGATGTCTGTGTGGGTCCTGCCCTCGGGGATGTGCACGGCGGGGATGTCGGTCCTTGAGAAGGTGATGCTGGTCCTGCTGTCCCTGTCCCATTCCCAGCTCGGCTCGGTGGCAGGGATGGGACATTCGGGGACACTGCAGCCCAGCTGTGGGAGCAGCGAGGAGCTCAGCCTGCCCCGGCTGCCTCCGCAGCAGCAGGAACTTCGTGGGAGGGAATGCGGCTGGAGAAATCCCAACATGCCACGAGCAAATTCGCTTCATTAGGGAGCGGGGTTTAACATTTTTTGCATCAGTAGGAGGCTGAACTGTGGTGTTTGTGTGCTCGGGCTGGAGGAGGGAGGCAGGGAGGGATCTGTGAGCTCTGCCCGAGCGGCAGGGAGCAGTTGGACAGTGTGGGATGGAAATCCATCAAAATGGGAGAGCTGGGGGAAAGAAAAACCCCAAAAGCTGCGTTTGCTGTCCCACAGCCACCCCTGATTGCTGCAGTGGATCCTGGCTGGAATCTGGGCTGGGATAAATCGGAAGCAATGGCACAGGGGATGGGTTTTTGCAGCAATGGCTTTAGATGGGATTTTGGGAATTGGGAATTGCTGGCTGGGAGGGTGGGGAGGGCTTGGCTGGAATTGCCAGAGATCCCCTGGATCCCTGGAGTGTCCCAGGCCAGGCTGGACAGGATTGGAGCAGCCTGGGACAGTGGGAGCTGTCCCTGCCCATGGAATGGGATGGGATGGAGTTTAAGGTCCTTCCGACCCAAACCAGTCTGGAATTCCGTGATTTCTGTGATTTACGGAGGGGACATTTCCCTGTTCCTTCTGCTGCGGTTCCCCTCTGGCAGCTGAGGATGTCCATTCTGGGGTCTCTCGGACCCATTGGATGTGTTCAGCCCCATTTTTACCATGCTGGGATTGTTGTTTAGGGTAGTTTTCTGCTCTCCATCTCCTGGATTGTGCCTGGAGCAGGCTGTGTCCCTCCCAGAGCTGGGATCCTGAGCAGTGTCCTGTTCCTGCCAGGACAGCCCTGCTGCTGTTTCACATCATCTCCTGCGGTGTTTGTGCAAACCCTGCGGAGCTCTGGTGCCATTTTCCACTTCCATGTCCCATTCTGACTCTGGAAAATGTCACCTGTCCAGGTGTTAAAGCAGTCCCTCAGTTCCCACTCAACACATGAAATAAAAAAGGCTTTATTTTACTTTAAATAAAACAATAGCTGTACTTACAAACCTTTATGAACAGAATTTCTAGGTGGTGTTTTACACTGGATTTTTCCCTTCCCTCTGCTCAGTGCTCAGCTCACATGGAAATAGAAAACTTCCATTTTTTGGGAATAATTTTAATTGGCAACATGTTTTGCAAAGGTTTCCCCGAGCGCCTGGGTTGTGGTAGCACTGTTTCACTCAGTCATACCCAATTTCAGTTCTGGGCAGTTTTTTACTGTTCCTTCACTTAACAGTTCAATCATCTGGAAAACATATCTGAGTTTTTACATCGCGTGGGTTTTTTTTGGAGGTAAAACCAGTCAGGAAATCAGCATAAGTGCTCTTCAGTGTGCAGGGCTGGAATGATGTCCCTCCTCCTGTGGGATACCTCAGGAGCTGTGTGATATTTTAAAATTCAGTGTAATCAGGGCAGTGACTTGGGCTGATTAAATGCCACAGATTTGTGCTTTTCACCTTCACGGGAGAGCTTCCCTTTCCTCAGAGCAGCGTTCCAGCCTAAAATAGGATGTTTCCACATCCCATCCATCGAATCCTCAAAAATCCCTCCAAAACACTGAGTAATTCTTGTTAACTTCTGAACCAGGAAAACCTCAAACGAGATTGAATAAACTCTGGTATCGTAGTATTTGTGCGTGAGGGGAATGGGATAATAGGGAAAGCAGAGATTTGTTCCTGGGTCCTGTTTCTTCCTAGGAAATTCGTTGGGAGGGGTGAGTGGGATGGGGACAGTGCTCCTGCAGAGGAATTGATGCTAATTGATGCCTAATGGATCGGTGATTTTCCAGAAAAAACCAGGAGCAGGCAGCCTCAGGTTCTGCCAGCTGAGATTGGATCATTGGGAGCAGAAATCCAGGGAGGAACAAAGCACGAGCCCGGCCCCATATAGTGCTGGAGTGCTAAAAAATGCAGGAATTGTGTGGGATTCGGTAATTTGACAGATCATGTGGGATGGTCAGAAATGCTGCTGCCCCAAGTCAGTCACGTTTCTCGCCCAGCCCCAGAAATTTTGGCTCTGGGGATGTGTCAATCCAGGAGTGAGTCCCAGCTCTCCAAGGGAAGTGTTATTTCAGTCTTTACGTAGGAATATTAGAGCTGGAGTTGCAGTGGAGGAGTTGGGATTGGTGAGGGACGGATGCCTGGAGTGGCTGTGGAATGAGGAGAAATTTCTTTATCTGAAACGTTGGTATTTAGGGGAGAATTCTGAATGTGGTTTTTGGGAAAAGGGCTCCAGCCTTGGGAGAAGAGCTGCGTGAGGGAGAGACTATTCCATTTCTCCAGGAAATGATGTTGTGATGATCCTCACCAGGATGGGTGTGCAGCTCTTCCCCTGAACTGCTTCTGAGCATACTCTAAAGCTGTTAGAAACAAGGAAAAAAGGGAATTTGGCTGTTGCCAAACAGGGAATTACCTGGCACTGAGTGGACCCTGCTCCGTGTTGTTTCGTACTCACATTGTTCAGTGCTTGCAGCACAACTTGAGAGGTTTATTTTAAGGTTTGAGATAGAATAGATTTGCTGTTGGCTCATCCTGTACGTTGAATTTCTCAGGTTTATTTGTTTTAGACACCCTCTTTTCATTCTATTCCTTTGGTGCCTGCAAAAGGATATTTTCTCTCTGTTTTTTTTCCCATTTGGAGCCTGGTGTGTGGCGGTACATCCCTGCCTCCCCTCGGCTTTTCTCCCCTTTCCAAATGCCCAAGACTCTTGGGCTGTGATGGTTTTGATGCCTGTTTGGATCTGGTTTTGTGAAATCCTCCCTGGTGGTGAACAACTCAGGTTTATTGTTGTTTGTGGCACCTCTCACCTCCTAATTTCCCACACCCCAGCAGCTCAGACATTCTTAGTCTTCTCTTATGCTTTACTCAAGCCTGACTCTGGAGATTGAGGAGTTGAACTTGTCCAATTTCAGTGGTCGGTGAGCCTGGTTTGGCTCCTGAAAATGCTCTTTAATTTTCAGTGTTCCCTTCCCTTGGCTACCTCCTTTCCCGTGGTCGTTTCCTTCTCCTTCCCTGTGGGATTCCTTCTGCAGCTTTTTATCTTCCAGCTGCCTCCTTTGGTCTGGCCTGAGCTGGGAGAGCTCCTTTTCCATAACTTAATCCTCCTGTCCCTAAATCAATCCAGGTTTCTTTTTATTTTTTTGGGTTTTTTTTTGCTTGCAGACGATATTATCCCTGCTCGTCTGTATCCAATAATATTCCACAGGTTTGCTTGCCTGCCCCTTAAGTAGCTTAGGGATAAAGATGAGGATCATTTTCCAGTAATTTCCTGGGTGACTCAATTAAGTTTGAGTTGTGGCAGTAATTCCGTGCTGGGGTTATTTATAGCACTATCAGCCAGGGAGTCTCGGAGGAGCCTGGAGCTTCCCGGAGCTCCCCGGGGTGGGAAGGAGCCACCCTGAGCTCCTGGCAGGATGTACTGCCCGGGAAGGGACAGGTGTCCCTCAGAGCCATGGCATGGTTTGGGGTGGAAGGGACATTTGGGATTATCCAGGGACACCCCTGGGGACAGCTCCCACTGTCGCAGGGTGTGCCAGGGGTCCAGGGGCAGCCAGAGCCTGTCTGGGAATTCCATCCAGAGCAGGGACACCACCCTCCCAGGGAACAATTCCCAAATCCCATCCAGCCCTGCCCTCTGCCATGGGAAGCCATTCCCTGTGTCCTGTCCCTCTGTCCCTTGTCCCAGCCCCTCTCCAAGGGCTTTTTCTCTGAAAACGCAGGATATTTTCCCCGTGGGTGTCCCGGGCTCAGGCTGTGTGTCCCAGAGAGCAGCTGGGGCAGGCAGGGCAGGGCTGCTCTCCGTGCCCATTCCCGCTGGATCCAGCCCCAGCTGCCGTTCCCTTTTTTTGGAACCCAACTCACACACATCCCAGTGCCAGGGAGAGCTGCTCTGGCCCCAGATGTTTGACGTGCCCCTGCTGTCTTCATTCTCAGCCGGGGTGAGCTCCTGCCTGTGGAGAATCCAAAAGGGCTTTTTGTCACTTTGGGGCTGTGGATGCTGCATTGGGATCAGTGCTGGAGCACCCTGTAGGATTGCCATCTGCAGGATTTGGTGGTTTTGTTTCAGACGGTCGGGATGGAGACGAGAGATCTCTGGAGTTTGGTCTTAGAGCATGAGGTTTATTGTGAAAGGTGTGGGTGTAGGGGAGCTGCTGGGAGCTGCCAGACACAGCTCAGAGCAGGGAGAGAGGGGAGAGAGGGAGAGAAGAAATGCACAGAATACAGAATAGAATGGAATCCCATGGTTGCCGTTTACAATACAATAAATCATCTTCTGTGCTGAATATTCTAATTTTCACTAACCAATCTAGAACAAGCTACAAATCCTACAACATTTACACACAGCCTATGAGAGTCATTGCACTACCACACGGCGTTATATTTTAAACTCTAAAAACTGCTTTTTGGACCCTCTGCCAAGCTGGCAGGGTCTGCTCTGCCCCTTGGAGCTGTCTGCAAGCAGAGGGGATTGTTTAATCCAAAGGGGATTCCCTTCAGTGGCCACACCATTGTTTTCCAGTTGTTCAGTACCTGGGGTTTGGGATCTCCAAGCTTGTCTTCATTTCAATCTCGCTTATCGTTTCCATATTCTCAGCATCTTTTGCCAGGTGATCATATTGATAAGGCTTTCCTATTTCATCTTCCCCAACAGCACCCCGAGCTGCCTGGGGAGCCTGGAGCCCAAAGGGATCACAGCTTTGTGTTTGCCCTGGGGGTTTGGAATGGGGCTGCTCCTCTCCAGCATTCCCAGCAGGCAGGATTTACAAAAACTGGGAATATCCTGGCTGAGCTGAGTGCTCCCAGCAGTGCTCTTCCCTGTTTGGTTTGCGGAGAGAAATCTCCACCAATTTCTTCAATGGCACATGGCAATGATCATCTCTCCGGGCGTTCATTTAGGGAATGGATTGGGGAAAGCTCAGCGATCCTAAAATCCTAAAATCTTCCTTTACCTGGTGCTTTTGAGGCTGCCCTGCTCTTTAAGAGCTTTGCCAGACCTAGACTAATATGGGACTACATGCATAAATATAAGCATAGATAATTAATGATTGATTAATACTCTGATTATTTGGAGTACTACAAGATGAGGGTAACAAATACAACCAAATGGGTGTCCTCACAAAAATAATCCCAGCAAATGTTTTTAATGGAAGCTAAAGCGAAACACGTGAAATTAATTTTAGTTTTTCAATTCCTTAAACCTCCACAGCATCACCCCCAAATTTAGGCTTATCACTGCAATATGCTCCATACTGGGGGCTGTTTATTGACTCTGTGCTGGAATAAATCCCAATAAATGGTAATAAATCATAGGTCTTGGCATTTTGTTTAGGCTCAGCTGTACAGCAAAAAAATTGGCACCAGAGCCTTGGTTCTGGAAGCAGTTCTTGGGGAAGATGGGACACAAGCGGTGAAGGACAGAATAAGAAAAAATCAGGGAAAAAGAAGGCATTATTTGAAATGGTATTTATTTATTGAGGCTTCGTGTGGTTTGGCCTGTTTTGGAAGTGGAGCTGCTGGAGATGCTCTTCCCTGGAAGCTTTTTGTGCCTGTGGAAGGTGTTAATCAGGAAAATGGAACTTGGGCAGTAAATGAATTTAATTGCCACTCAGATTTTTGGCACGGGGAAGGAATAATCCCAATAATTCCACTCAGCTGGAGCACGTGGATTGCGTCTCTGGGGACCCCGAGAGCGCCTGAGTTCAGAGAGTTCTGCACTCTGGGGCAGATTCTGCACTTGGGGACCGAAATTCCCAATTTATTGGAATAAATCCCAATAAATTCCCAATTTATTGGGCATTAGGCTTTATTCCTCCTCGGGCCATCTGTTCTTGGAGCCCTCCTGTGCTCCGTGGGGATCCTGGCTGGCTCTCAGCCCTCTGGGGGCTGAACGGGGCTGGTGGGGGTCTGGAGCAGCTCCCACGAGTGTTTGGGATGGAATCCCACGGGCACAGGGAAAGGCTCCCAGGACACCCTGACAGGGATTGAACGAGCGGCTCCAGGACACAAAGGAGCTGTTCCCTGCCCCAGACTGCCTGGCTCGGGCGCCCTCGGCTTTTTGGGCAATGCCAGGACTCTTTTCTCTCCCTCTGCCACCTTTCAGGCTCTGGTTTTCTGTCCAAGCCCAGCTCCCACACAAGGAGGGTTTTTGGGATGTGCGGTGTATTGCTTTTCCAAAAAACCACTTGGCCTAAGCGCAGGGGAGCTTTGTGCTGGGACAAACCACAATCTGTGTGCTGGGGTTGCTTAATGAAGGGACAGCAGGAATCTGGGAAGATTTCACCTTTTTCACCTCCCTGATATCCTGTGCCAGCCCCTGAGCCCTGCTCAGGCTGGGTGGGATTGTGTCCAAGGGACACGAACACGCTCTGCACATCCCCTGCCTGTCCAGCCTGCAGAAACTTCCCTGGGAAGGTTTTATTTTCCTGTCAAATATTAGGTGTGAACGTGCCTGGAAAACTCCTGCCCCTGGGAGGCTGGAGATGTATTTAATAGTGATATTCAAAAAAAATATTTATATTGTTCTCTTTGCCATTGTTACAGAGTCATTTTTATCCTCAGCTTCAAACTCAAAGCGAGTAGGGTTAGATGGGAAATTGGGAATTGGGAATTGCTGTCTGGGAGGGTGGCAGGGCTGGGCTGGAATTGCCAGAGCAGCTGTGGCTGCCCCTGGACCCCTGGAGTGGTCAGCCATCCCTGGGACCCTCAGCCATCCCTGGGAATGGTCAGCCATCCCTGGGACCCTCAGCCATCCCTGGGACCCTCAGCCATCCCTGGAGCCACATTCCTGGGGGTCCCTGTTCCGTGCCCAGTGTCCCTGAGGGCAGCAGAGGTGGCGGTGCCAGCCCAGAGCACTGCAGAAAATCCTGTATTTCCAATTTTCTGGGGTAGAGCAGGGCTTGATGTCAATAGGGAATAAAAGCACTTACCCTAAATGAGTTCTCCCTGAAAATACGTGAGTTTAGGGTATTTTGGGGATTTTTCTTCCCACTCAACAAGAGAGTGAAAGGCTTCTGTAAGTACATGTGAGTCTGGCCATGATGATCCTTGATCCAGGAATAGTTTTACCATGGGATGAGCTGTGCTTTGGTCACCTTTTGTTTGGGACCATCAAGGAGTAAATTAACACTGCCCAGGGGGTCCAGACACGTTTTATTTTTCTTATTCTTGTTACTGTCGGTATTACTTTATTATTATTATTATTATCATCATCATCATCATTATCATCATCATCACTACAATTATCTATTAGTGTTATTAATAATTATTAATGATTATTACATATTCAGTGAATTTTTGGGGTCTCTCAGGAGTGGTTTAAGATGAACCTCTCTGTTTTTCCAGGCTCTTGCAACACTCTCCCATATTTTAGGATATTATAGATGATGGCACAGCACAACTCTTCTTTAATTACATCATCGCGTGTATTCCAACTCCAGACCTACACAATAAAGATTTTCGGGATGCCTATGAAAGCTTTCCATTTTCCAGCCCAAGAGTCAGATCTGTGCACATGCAGTTCCTGATTGGTTTCCAGGAAGGATGGAAATTGGGTCCCTGTGGTAGCTCCTCTCGAGCAATCAGCCTCACCCTGCGCGTTTCCTGTGGTTTCTTTCTTAGCAGAGCCTCTTCAGAAGAGCTCGATTTGCACTGAATTTGTGTCGGGCTCCGTGTGCAGCCCTGCTCAGACCTGGTTTGAGTTAACTCGGGAATGATGTCCCTGACGTCAGGAGAGCAGGGCAGCCCTCCCTGCTCTGCTGCTGCTGTCAGCTCTGCTCGGGGGGCACCTCTCTGCTCGGTGCCGTTACAAAGAACAGATGCCCCTCATTTCAGACCCAAATTCATTCCTGGCCCACGCGGATCTGGTTTGTGTCCCGCTCTCGCTGCAGATGTGGTTGTGGTGGGAGGTCAGGAGTCGGCAGCTCGGGCAGGGTTATGTGTTTCAGTTTTGTTTCTTGTGAGCAGTTCCTTACTTTGCTCTGTCCGTGTTTTTCATTTGGGGTTCTTAGCTCGGGAGAGAGCTCGGTTCAGGTTTGTGTTTGGATCTGTTCTGTGTTTGGCCATGGACAGGGGGGAATGGATTCCCAGTGCCAGAGGGCAGGGATGGATGGGATCTTGGGAACTGGGAATTGTTCCCTGGGAGGGTGGGGAGGGCTGGGCTGGAATTGCCAGAGATCCCCTGGATCCCTGGAGTGTCCCAGGCCAGGCTGGACAGGATTGGAGCAGCCTGGGACAGTGGGAGGTGTCCCTGCCACGGCAGGAGCAGAATGGGATAATCCTTAATGTCCTCTCCAACCCAAACAATTCCGGGATTCCCTGATTCCCTTTGGTGATGTATTTTTGGGTGCTGGGACACACTTTTGTCGCTCTGAAATGAAGTGGCCTCGCAGGATGGACTGAATGTCCTGGCTGGGGTCAGATTCCACGGCTGGGAATGAACCTGGAATTGCACATTCCACCTTGGGCACTGTCCCCCTGTGATCCCTGAATTCCGAGCTGGGGGTGCTGCCGGTGTGCCCGCAGGGATTGGGGCCATTGGGGTGCCCTGGGCAGGGCCAGGGATCCTTCTCCTGCTCGTGGGGCTGTGCCATCCCCCAAAACACTGTCATTGTGGCAGGACAGGGCCACCCCTTCACCCCTTCTGCAGCAGGGGTGGCTGCACCAAACACCCAAAAAACCCCCTAAAAGATGTTTGGGATAACACCTTCTGCAGCAGCAGGGATGGCTGCACCAAACACCCAAAAAAACCTCTAAAGATTTTTGGGGTAACATCTTCCCCACCAAGGATTGCTGCACCAAACACCCAGAAAAAAAACCCCAAAAGATTTTTGGGGTTACACCTTCCGCAGCAGGGATGGCTGCACCAAACACCCAAAACACCCCAAAAAGATTTTTGAGGTAACACCTTTCGCAGCAGGGATGGCTGCACCAAACACCCAAAAAAAACCCAAAAAGATTTTTGGGTTAACACCTTCTGCAGCACGGATGGCTGCACCAAACACCCAAAAAACCCCAAAAAATTGTTGACTCTTAAAAATAATGAAGTGCTCCTGCAGGAGAGCGGGAGGGGATGTTGTTCTCTGTTCCTCCAAAAGCTGTGGGAGCTGCTGGGCTCTGTCCTGACCTGACCTTTCCCTGCGGATGCCCTTCGGATCCTGGCACCTGCAGGCTCTGCTGGCAGCGCCGGCCCCGGTGCCGTCTGTCGCCATTCCTGACCCAAATGTTCCCGGGGTGAGGGATGGACCCTGCCGGGTGTGTCCCGGGCTGGCACTGCCATGCCAGCTCCTCACCATGGCATTCTGCAGGGAGCAGAGGATCCTGTCCTGGGGGAGGTGTCCCAGGTGGAATTATGGAATGGCTGAGGTTGGAAAAGCTCTCCAGCGCCATGGAGTCCAACCCTTCCCCAGCACTGCCCCGTGTCCCCAAGTGCCACATCCACGGGGCTCGGAAATCCCTCCAGGGACGGGAATTCCATTCCCTGTCTCACGGCTGAGGGTCGGGATGGGTGCAGCACCTTGGGCTGCTCTGGCATCCCTTCCATGGGATGGGAATTCCATTCCCTGTCTCACGGCTGAGGGTCGGGATGGGTGCAGCACCTTGGGCTGCTCTGGCATCCCTTCCATGGGATGGAGGTGAGAATGGGGCACTGCAGGGCCAGGGTGGTGTGGGGTGGCCCCAGGACACCCCGAGCTGTCGTTCCGGCCAGACAGGGATCCCGGGAATGCCAGGGTGGTGTGGGGTGGCCCTGGGACAGCCTGAGATGTCCTTCCCCCCAGACAGGGATCCCAGGAATGCTGGGGTGGTGGGGGGTGTCCCCAGGACATCCCGAGCTGTCCATTCCACTCCTTCCCCCGCACAGGGATCCCGGGAATGCCGTGGTCAGGGTGTTTCCTTCCCTTCTCTCCGTTACTGGAGATAATTTATAGGTTCCAATACAAAAGCTCCCTGTTGAAGCCTCATTGAGTTTAATGAAGTGAGTGTGCCGAGCCTGGAAATGAAATAAAAACCCTCCCGAGTCGGTAACCTGCACGTGAGCTAGAGGGTGATTAAAATGCTTCGTTCTGAACTGCCTGGGATTCTGAGCCATTTCCCAGGTAGACTTCCTGATTAAAGGAAGTCAGCGTGAAAAATTAAGGACTGGCCAAAAAAAAAAAAAAAAAAAGGAAAAAGAAGTATTAAAATAAATAATCAAAAAAGATAATGACACCAGCAGGATAATGTTCCTCCTCAATCACTTTTCCAGGCTTGCAGCGTAACCCTGCTGGTGCTTCCAAGTCAGCCCACATGCCTGAACAGATAATTTTTGCATTTGTTGTGCTGGGATGGCTGTAAATACCTGCCTGCGTTCAGGGAAGGCGTTCCGCAGGCGCTTCTTCCTTCTGTGGAATCCCAGCCTCAGCCCTGGGCTTGCCTCGGCAGATTGTGTCCCCCGAGCTGGGGGTGCTGCTGGGGCAGGGCCGGGATTGGTGCTTTGGGAAGGTCGTGGTGTGACCTCAGGCACACCTGAGAGGTCTGAGGCGCTCAAATGTTGGTAAATTATGGAATCCCAGCATTGTTTGGGTTGGGAAGGACGTTCAGGATTATTTTGTTCCCAACACCTTCACGATGCTCCAAGCCCTGTCCAGCCTGGCCTGGGACACTCCCAGGGATCCAGGGGCACCCATGGCTTCTCTGGGTGACAAATCTCAGCTGTGAAAATAAAACCTTCCCTGCTTCCCCTGAGATTCAGAAAGTGCTGCAGTGTACAGCTCCGCCTTCAGAAAAAATGTCAAAATTGGGGGTTAAAGGTAAATGGAGTGCAGAATTATTGCTGTCAGTGCAGTACGGCGAGGTGGGTGTTTCCTTCCAGAAAATCGTGAATTTTGTGGAGCCATTAATCGGCAGCTCAGGAATGTTAATGTCCGTGTGTTTGCCGTGGACAGGGATATTATGTGGGATAATGATGCGACTGCACATCCAAACACGCGGCGAAGAGCAGCAATAACAGAGCCCAAACGGAGCTGGGCAGGCTCGGATTTAACTCCTCGAGTGCGACACAAGTTCAGACTGCAAAATGGGCAGTGGGCTCAGGGTCAGGCTCCTCCTCATCCCATCCCCGATCCTGGGGCTGTCCGGGCGGTGGAAAACGCATCTGAGCTGGGGGTGGCTCTGTGCAGAGGCTCCGGTCCTGGCTGAGGCACAAACTGCTTGAAGTGTTGGAAAGTAACAGGATCTCTCCAGGAAATCGAAACCACTTTGAATTTTAGGGTCTTGAGATGAGTTTTGCGGCTCCGTCTGTCTCTCCCGAGGATTTTGCGTGGCTGGATTTTTGGGTGCCTTCGGGATGCCCAGAGGATGAGGCTCTGAGGGCTTTGGTGTGGCTGCAGGGACAGAGCGCTCGTGGTCGGCTGTGCTTTTGGGATATTTGGGGTGAAAGGAGGAGGGGGAGCCTGGAATTCCTCACATTCGGGGCAGCTCGGTTGGGTTTCCCATTGGGCATCTGGAAAACCCTGTCGGAATGGATTTCTCGTGGGGCTGGCCCAGCACTGGGGGCTCCAGGGGATGTGTTTGGTGGAAATTCAGAGGTTGCTGCAGTCAACAGTCCCCCGTGTTGTCTGGAATGACAATTAATGAGGGACTTAATTACCCTGCTCCCAGGTCTCATTAAAGTGCCCAGTGCTCCCAGCTCCAGGTGAACTGAGCTCCCAGGGGTGCTCCAGGGGATGTGGAGTGTCTTTGCCACATCCTCCCAAAGCTGCGGGACAGAATAATTAATTACCCCTTAGTGAGCTCTGGTCAGGGAGCCTTCATTGCCATGGACAGCAGTGACACGGAGCCTTCCCAGCCATTCCTTCCCGGCCATTCCTTTCCCTTCCCAGCCATTCCTTCCCAGCCATTCCTTTCCTTTCCCAGCCATTCCTTCCCAGCTATTTCTTCCCAGCCATTTTTTTTCCTTTCCCAGCCATCTCTTCCCAGCCATTCCTTTCCTTTCCCATCCATTCCTTCCCATCCATTCCTTTCCCATCCCTCCCTTTCCCAGCCATTCCTTTCCCAGCCATTCCTTTCCCAGCCATTCCTTTTCCATCCATTCCCTTCCCAGCCATCCCTTTCCTTTCCCATCCATTCCTTTCCTTTCCCATCCATCCCTTTCCTATCCATCCCTTTCCCATCCATTCCTTTCCTTTCCCATCCATCCCTTTCCCATCCATCCCTTTCCTTTCCCATCCATTCCTCCACCCTGGAGCCCGGAGCGAGGTGGCCGCGGGGTTTGGGTTCCCCGTGTCCGAGGGTGGGGCAGAGGGACAGCCAGAGGTTTTCGCATGGGACAGTCCTGGTTGGGCTGTGGTCCTGCAGCCCCTCTGGAATATCAGGAGACACAGCCCTGACCGCTGAGCTGATGTGAGGATGAGGCCAAGGAGAAAAAGAAAAATGCGAAAGGAAAGAGAAAAAGAAAAATGCTAGGCCAAGGAGGAAAAATGCGGCCTCGTTTTTTGGGAAAAAAACCAGCCCTTTTCCTTTTTGGGAAAAGACCCAATGCGGATGTTTTCCCCCAAATTTTCCTCATAGTTTCCTTAAGGTCAGCCCAGGGCTGCAGCAGCTCCAGTGGCTCGGGAAGAGCTTCCCATGGAGAGCAGGGAGGATGTTCGAGGGGTTCCCGAGGGGTGCAGGTTTGTGCCGGGATCACTCACCCCGACCTCGGCACGCAGGATGTCGGAGCGGCAGGAGTGCGCCTGGATTTTCTCGTTGTTTTAGAGCTTATGTTAAGTGCTGCCGAAATGAAAAGGCTTTATTTTCTTACACCCACGAGCGTGTTTACTTCCTTGTACCTCCTGGAGTTGAAAGGGCTCTTTCACGGAGGCAGAATTCCCCTCGGAGCGAGCGCTTTTGTTGTGGCGGTGTGCGCCGGGGAGCGTCCGTCTGTGCCGCGGAAGGGAAAAGCCTGGTGTGTCCTGGTGTCCCTGTGCCATCCTGCGATGGCTCCTGTGGGAACAGGCTCTGTCCTCCCTGCCAGGGAAGGAGGAGTGGGCTGAGGGCTCCTGTGGAAACGTGGCTGGGATTTCATGGCGAAAGCAAGGGCATCAAACGTGCGTTGTGCTGATTTGTTCTATCCCGGGCAGCGTTCACATCCCGGCTTTGGCTGAGGTGGCATTGAGATGCCAGCTGGGGCTGTCACCTCCAACAGGATCTGTGACATGGCAGCAGCATTTTGTGCTGTCTGTCAAACCCCTCCCGGTGGGAATCTGACCTCGGCCAGGTGGAAGTGCCTCCTTACAACCTGGCTGTCACCTCTGGGATGTCACCAGCGAGCTCTGCGCCGTCACACTGCTCCTGCCGAGGTGTCTACATGATGTTTTTATCCATCCCTTCCTTCCTGAGCGCCTGAGGCTTTGGTCCGTTTGCATTCCGTTGATCTGTGGCAAATGGGAAAATTGCGATGGTAACGATAAAGATGTAACCCCTCAGAAGTACAGGCCCCATTCCCTGGAATGTTTGCTTTTATATTGTTTCAGAGAAATTAAAATAAAGCCCGGTCGGTTTGGAGGGTTGGCAGTGAAAAACCTGTGTCTCTAAGTTTTGTCCTTGGAATTTTTCACCCTAAAATGCAAGGAAAACAATCAAAGGCACAAAGCATTCATCTGTGCTTGTGTTGCAAACAAACTCTGTGAGCAAACAAGGGAGAAAGCAGGTTGGTGTTGATATTATTGTGGAGACAGTTTTGTCATTGTGGCCGTGGGTGTGTCTGTTTTTGTTATGAACAAGTTTCCTATTTTAGGGATTATGTCAGCAAATAAAGGGAAATGGCATTGTCTGAGGTTGGGAAAGGCCAAGGGCCCAAACCTGGGGCCATCCTGCACAGGATGCTCGGCAGTTTTTGGGGAGGAGTGCCCGGGAAGGATCCGAGCTGGGGTGGGGGTCTGACCCGTGCTCGGCATCGCTGTGGGGTCAGACAGGGGCTGGAGCTGCAATCCCTGATCTGGGATGTGTGAGGATCCCTGGGCTCTGTGTGTGTGGGGAGATGGAGGCTCAGGGACTCGCTGGGATTGGGGTGGGGATGGCCCTGATCCCTGAGCTCCGAGGCTGAAATCAGACCCTGAGCTGTTCTGAGCACGAGCAGAGCCCTGCCCCACTGCTGCTGCCGGCCTCGATGGGATTTCACCAAGAATGCAAACAGGGAAGGCTTTGCTCAAACCTTCTTTCTGTTTTTCCCCTTTAGCCCCGCTCCAGGTGCAGCTTTTGGGGCTCGGTGAGGTTTGCTCTCCCGGAGCTGGGACTGGGGCTTTTACACTGCTGCAGAGGATGAAAAGCTTTATTGCAAACCAGCCAGCAAACACATTTCCTTTTCAATATTAAAAATAGATGGGATACGATTCCAGTGGAGAGAAATATTTCTTTCCCTGTTTTCTTTACGTTCCCGTCTCCCTTTTGGCTGTTGGATTCCTTTTCGCAGAGCGCAGGAGCATCTGCCAGCACAGCATCCCTGGATGGCTGCAGGTTTCACCTGCGGAGCCCCTGGCACAGCCCGGCTGCGCCCCGGTGTCGCTGTCGGTGCTGCCTGGTGCCAGCCGTGCCCGCAGTCACCGTGTCACTGGGTCAGTGGCACATCCATATCCTCTCCTGGCACCGGCGCCAGCCTGCGGGGTTTTAAGATGGTTTTGGACGAGCTGCCTGGCGCCGTGCCACGCTTTTCCCAGCTCAGCGTGGGGAAGCTCGCTCCCGGCTCGGAGAGCTCCCTGCGGCGCGGGCGGAAGGGCCGGGCTGGCTTTGGTGGCCTTGGTGGCACAGGAGTGTCCCTGGGTCACCAGTGCTCCCGAGGGGCAGTGCAGGGGCAGCCCGAGCTCTGCTCTGTGTGACAGGGGCAGGACCAGGGAACGGCTGGAGCTGTGTCAGGGCAGGGTCAGGCTGGATTTTAGGGAAAGGTTCTTCCCCAGAGGGTGCTGGCACTGCCCAGGCTCCCCAGGGAATGGGCACAGCCCCAAGGCTGCCACAGCTCCAGGAGGGCTTGGACAGCACTGCCAGGGGTGCCCAGGGTGGGATTGTTGGGGGCTCTGTGCAGGGCCAGGGTTGGATCAGTGATCCTGTGGGTCCCTCCCAGCTCAGGATATTCCCTGATCCCACTGAGCAGCGGATGCAGGACAGGCACACGCAGGAATACTCCCTGATCCTGCTCAGCAGCGGATACAGGACGGGCACACGCAGGAATCCAAGCGCGCTGGGGGTGACAGCGAGGGCAGAGCCGAAGGCTGCTCGGCTCCAAACACCCGAGGAGGTCAAGCCAACGTGCTGGAAGAATGGACTCGACATTAATGCTGCTGCCGCTGAATGCAGCTCGGAGCACCTGGGGAGAAAATTCCAGCTGAGCACTTCCAGAGTGCTCCTGCCTTTGTTCGGCTCTGGCTGCCCCTGCTCGGGTTTTTGGGATTCTGAGAGCTCTGCCTGGGAAGTGCTGGACCCTCGAGGGTATAACACACATCAAGGCTTTCCATGTGAGCTGCACATCACTCTCTTCCCTGCTCTGAAATCGCTGGCGATGCATTTTCTTGCTGCTTTTAAGCCTTTGGGATAGAACGGGAAACAATCGGAGGTCAGGGGAAAGAAGGCAGAGTTTTGCTGAAGGAGTAAGGAATAAGGGATGTAGGTCACACAGCGCAGGACTTTAAAGGCTCTTTCCTGCAGCTGACTTGGACGTGGAGGCTTTTTGAAGTGCACATCTGGTGAGCAGATTGAAGGTACAAACCGCAGGGTTTGCCTTCGCTCGCTTCCCGAACATCTGACCCGGAGACCTCCCCTCTGGGGAGAGGTTTGGGATGGCCCCGGGCTCGTCCTCCTGCACGCTGCACCAGGGGCTGTGCGGGCTCGGGAAAAGCAGGAGGCAGATTGAGGCTTCCTCTTTCCAGACTCCCAACCACCTGCTGCTCAGATTTTGCAAGTCCAGCCCCGGATGAGGGACCGGGGATGAGCAATTGGGGAGCGTCCGGGAGCATCCTCAGGGATGTGAGATGTGTGGAGTTCCCTCCCCGTGTCCCAGCCCCACGGAAGGGCTGTGGGACAGGCACAGCCACGGGGTTTGGGTGAAGTTTTGGGGAGGAAAGGAGCAGTAGGACACGATGGGCATGGGTCATGCCCGATTCTTCCCTGGCTCTGGTGTTTGATGTGCTGGAGTCGCTCCAGGCTCCGTCAGAGGCAGCCCCAGCGCTCCTTTGCTCTGACAGAAATCTGGAAGAGCTCTGCTGCAGGAGCAAAGCAGCAGAAAAATATTTATAGACAGGAAGGGAATCTGCTCTCCCCCCACCCTTTGGCAGGAGAACTCCCCGTTTCCTGAAGATACACGCTTGGCAGCGCTGGGGCCTAATTCATCCCAGTGAGCGCTCTGCTCCCCGGCGCTCTTCAGATGGAAAATGTCATGGATTTGTCATGTCACCGAGTTTCTTCCATTCGGATGTATGCTCGGAATCAAGTCAGTGGAGGGGATCACAAAAGGAGCATTGATGCTGTGGTCCCTGCGCATGTTTCCGTGGCGGGGATGAAATGCCACGGAGTTGGCCTCGCAGGCTGCTCCTCGGGCCACATCTGCCTGTCCCCAGCTGCTGGGGTGACCCCATGGACACCCCAGGGATTGGGGGGTGCAGCTGGGTGTGTCCTTATGCAGGGAGAGCTGGGTGGCAGCCCCATCCCGGCCGAGCATCGCAAATCATCCTAAGAAAACTTTAGGAAGGATCAATAAAAGCACCTCGCTGCTTTATTGGCTTTTGGGAGCTGCCACGTTCCTGCTGTGAGCTAGAGCTGTAGGTTCATGTTTTACCCTGCCTTGGCACAAGGACAGGACAGGCCATGACTTGATGGTGGCTCTGTCACCACCTGTAACGTCTGAGGAGGAACCCTGTGTCATTTCCTCACTTTTAATAGGAATATTCTTTGCCTGGGGGCGATGGCAGTAATCACTCCTTCCCAAACAGGTGAGAACCGGAGTGACTTTATGGGAAGCTGGGGCGGTGAAAACGCCGTTTGATGTGTGCCAAGGATGTGCTGTGCCCAGGGAGAGCTGCTGCATCCTTGCTGCGTGGCTGGAGCCCGTGGAGCTGGGCGTGGTGTGCTCCAGCAGCTCAGAGAATTGATCTCCTGGCTCCCGGGGCTGGGCAGGAGGTGCAGTCCCTGTTCCCCCAGGGAGGGCATGGAGTGCCAGCCCTGGAAGTTCCCAAACCCTGCAGTGGGCGATGCTTTGCAGAATTGGTTTGAGACACAAACACCTTGGGAGGAAGGGACGGAGGAGCAGAGTGGGACACAGAGTTGGGATTTGGGTGTGTGGCTTTGGGGGAACCCCAGCCTGAATGGGGGACAGCACCAGGGCTGGGAATTGCAAACCAGACCTCGGCATTCCCTGGAGTTTCCCAATCCCATGGAGCTGATCCCAGGCAGGGGATGGGTTAGTGATCCAGTGATCCAGTTGGGAAACTCAAATTTGCTTTCCTGACTCGGAGGAGAGGCAACAGAAGTTGTGAAAGCTGGGGATGCTGAGGGATGGGACAGCCTGGGATGAGCCAGGGATGTCTATCCATTTATTTGTGTTTGTGGTGCCTGGCCTGAAGCTGTGTTTGTGTGTAAATAATGGGCTGCACATGAAGGCAGAGCCCACCTCATCCCCACGGGCTCCTCTGTGCCTGCTTGCCACTCAGCTGGATTATTTTCTGGAGTCACTGCCAAGTGGAATTTGGGCTTGGGCTCTGCCTGGAGGGGGGAGTTGAAAATGGGATTGGGCTGTGGGGGTGCAAATAGATCCCCCTGGATTTGCTGGGATGGGTCCTCATTTGTGGAAATTATTCATCCCAGTGCATCATTCCCTGCTGAATCCAGGAATGACAGTGACCCTCTGGATGTTTGATCGTGTGGCACTGTAGCAGTTCATCGATGCCTGATCCAGTCACTGCAGCTCCTGCTTTGATCCATGGTGTTACTCCCGGCGGTGGGGGAATAAGAGTGAGGGAGAAGCAGGTGATTGTCGGTGTTCCCAAGTGATTGTCGGTGTTCCCAGGTGGCTGTTGGTGTTCCCAGGTGGCTGTTGGTGTTCCCAGGTGGCTGTTGGTGTTCCCAGGTGGCTGTTGGTGTTCCCAGGTGGCTGTTGGTGTTCCCAGGTGGCTGTTGGTGTTCCCAGGTGGCTGTTGGTGTTCCCAGGTGGCTGTTGGTGTTCCCAGGTGGCTGTTGGTGTTCCCAGGTGGCTGTTGGTGTTCCCAGGTGGCTGTTGGTGTTCCCAGGTGGCTGTTGGTGTTCCCAGGTGGCTGTTGGTGTTCCCAGGTGGCTGTTGGTGTTCCCAGGTGGCTGTTGGTGTTCCCAGGTGGCTGTTGGTGTTCCCAGGTGGCTGTTGGTGTTCCCAGGTGGCTGTTGGTGTTCCCAGGTGGCTGTTGGTGTTCCCAGGTGGCTGTTGGTGTTTCCTGTGCCGGGATCTCAGTTCCAGAGGGGTTTTGTGCCTGGGGAAGGCCATCAGGGCTGCAGGGCTCTCCTGTCCCTCCCCCAGCCCTGCCCGGCTCTCCTCGGCAGAGATTCCCATCTGTGCTAGCACGTGCGGGGATTGTGTGCCTGGGATCAGATCCCCCCGGGATTAATTGGAGGCTTGTTTTATTAGGGCGCTAATCCATCTGTGCAGCCGTGCCCTGGCTGGGGATGCCCTCCCACCTGGGCCGGGAATTCTCTGCTCTGGGGTCAGGGCCCCTGGTGGGACAGGCTGGGGTGGCCACACCTTTTGCTGGTCCCTGGCTGGTGACCACCAGGAGGAATCCGGGAATGCTGCGGGAGCAGGGATGAGAAGGCTCTCGCCCTGGTGCCTGCAGTGCCCAGCCCCGTGAAACCAGAAAACCCCTTAGGTACAAGGGTCTGTTTCCCATTGGTGTGTCCCCTTGGCTTTTTGGGGACATCCCATAATTTTTGAGCGATACCTTTGTGTCTGTCCCTGAGGGAAACTTGCACAATCCTTCCCAGGATGGGAAAACCGACGGAGTTTACTTGACAGAACCTTCGTGGAGGAGGTTTACACATTAAATACTTTTAATTAAAGGTGAGGAAACCGAGATGTGGCAAGATTAAGGACCAGTTTTCTGCAGAAGCTCGGTGGCTAGTCAGGACTAGATTTCCAAACGGGCTCGGCTCCTCTCGAAGTAGCAAATGAACAACCGGATTTTCCGAGCATCCGATCGCGTTAAGAGCTGAGCCCTTCCAGGTGGGCTCTAATTGCCGCTGGGAAGTGCCCACCGCGGGCACAGGGAGGGTGTTCCTCCCCTCTGGAGTGCTCACGGAGCTGTTTACAGCAGAACTGGCTCCCTGGAGCTGGAGGAGACGCAGGGAGCTGTGCCCGGGGGTGCTGCGGGGAGTGCTGGATGTGGGCACAGGGCACAGGGGATGGGCACAGGGATGTGGGAGCTCGGAGGGACAGGAGGTGTCCCTGGAGGAGAGCCTGTGTCCATAGGGGAGGGGATCCGTCCCTTCTGTTGTACTTGATCTGTGTCAACATCATCTGCCTTGGGGTTTGGCATCGTCCGCGTTGGGCTTGACAAGAATGAAGGGTCTGGAGAGTGACTCCTGGGGGGAATGGCTGAGGGAGCTGGGAAAGGCTCAGCCTGGAGAAAAGGAGCATCCAGAGGGATCTTTTCCGTCCCTGGAATTCCCTGACAGGAGGGGACAGCCGGGGGGGTCGGGCTGTGCTCCAGAGAACAGGGACAGGAGGAGAGGGAACGGCCTCAGGCTGGGCCAGGGGAGGCTCAGGGTGGACAGAAGGAAGAATTCCTTCCCTAAAAGCGTTGGAATGCACAGCCCAGGGAGGTTTGCAGTGCCCATCCCTGCAGGTGCCCAAGGAATTCCTGGAGGTGGCACTCAGAGCTTGGGGCTGGGGACAAGGTGGGCTTGGGCACACCTTGGGCTCCTTGGGCTGGAAGGCTTTTCCACCCTCAGTGATTTTGTGATTCCATGGAATTTATCATCATCCATCTCGGAGCTCCTGCGAGCTCCCCGAGTGGCAGGGCTGTGTGGGTTTAAGCAGATGGTAAAACCACACGTGTGCCAGAGAAGACATTCAAATTATCAAAGACACTGTGATCTATTCTGGGGCCTTTATTGGATTAATGCTGGCAATGTTTTCTGCTTTCCCAGAAAGCCATTGGATTCCAAGGACGTGGAATAGTCTGTGGGTGGTGTATTGAATTACTGCCGGTGAAAATACTCAATCTGAGGGACTCAAAGTGACTGAGCCATCACAAAAGCCTCAGGAATCGTTCAGTTTGGAGTGGAGGCTCCAAAGCGTCCAAGGAAGGATGAAGGAATGTGTTTGTTACCCCTTTATATTCCAGAAAAAACCTGTAGGGCATTTAACAAGATGTATTTTCCTGTGGAGATGCTGCAGTTCCTGCTGTGTGTCCTCGAGAGGTGGCTGCAGGGAGCTCTGTGTCACCGGGAGTGACAAATAGGGAACATTTTGCCATGTTTGAGAGGCTGTACTCATATCCTGCATCCCAGCAGGTGGAAGGTGTCCTGCCCATGGCAGGGGGTGGCACTGGATGATCCTGAATGTGCCTTCAGCCTGAACACTGCTGGGCTTCTGAAAGGCGATTCCGTGGGAATTGGTTGGAGTGGCAGCGGGCAGGGCTGGCTCCCCTGGGAGCTCAGCCTTTGGAGAGGGACAGGGACACGGCGCAGCATTCCCTGCTCCCAGAATTCGGGGGGACTCAAACCCAGAGCTGCCTCGTGTCACCCGGGGTGCTCTGGGTGCCCCTGGGCCCGGAGGTGTTGGGAAGGGAAAGGATGAGGAAAGGACCCTCTGGAGGGACAGTTTGGGGTCTGTCTGGAGGGGCTGAGCCGCTCCGGTGGGAATCCTGCCCAGGGAGCGCTGCCGAGCCCGGGGGAGCTGAGGTAACTCTGCAGCCTGGGCCAGATGTTTCCCATCAATATTCCTTTGGCTGCTTCCAAGAATTATCTGCTGTGACCTCACCGCGAGAGCGAACAGCGTCGGCTTCACCCTGGAGCCGTGTCCGGCTGGGAAGTGTGGCGTTCCAGCCCCCGAGAGTCCCACCCGGGCTGTGCCAAAAGCCTCCCGAGGGAATCGTGGGGCTTTGGACTGATTTCTGTTCCGAGGGTGCTGCTGTCTGGGGCCACAGGCCATGGATTGCTGCTGCCAGCGATCCTAAACAAGATCCCTCTTCCCTGGACATGAGCTGGGTGGGGATTCCAGAAAATCCTCCGAAGTGCAGTGGCAGGGAAAAGAGGGAATTCTCCAAAGAATTAGAAGGTAACTCCGAGGTATTGCGGATTTGTCAGCAGCAAGGTCTGCTTTTTGTGCTTTTTTGCCCCTCTCACAGCCACAGTCACCATCCTTTCATTGTCAGCAGGTGCTGGACCAGCAGGAGCCTGGCACAGAGGGATGTGGGATCTGAACCTGTCCAGCCTGGCCCTGGGCACTGCCAGGGATCCAGGGGCACCCCAGCTGCTCTGGGCACCTGTGCCAGGGCCTGCCCTCCCTCCCAGCCAGGAATTCCTAATTCCCAATATCCCACCTGTCTCTCCTCTCCTCGTGCCTTCTCCTGCGTAAGTTTGTTGTCAGATACATTGCATTCACAGGTACAATAATAATTTTTCCCACTGAGGAGAGCGCTGTATTATCATTTTTTTAATTACTGTTGTCACATGGCAGCTTTTAGATGTCACAGCAATAAGATTTTAACCGATTCATACGTAAAGCCTATCCACAGGAATATTTGTGGCTCCATCCACACCATTGCCAGTGTAGATGGAGCTGAGGGAGAGCAGTGCCCATCCCTCCCTGCTGTGCTGGAAGGGCTCTTGGCTCGCTCTGCTGACCCCAGGAGTGGTGTAGGATGGGCTGGTGTGAGCTGCAGCGTGTGGAGCCTCCAGCTTCCTGCTCTCCAGCCTGAATTTCCCTTTTCTCTGTGCCTGGGTGCTCTTCCTCGGCTTTTCCCTGCAGGCAGGATCCCTGCAGGTGGGGAGGGGTGTTGGAGGCACAGTGAGGCATCCAGGAGGGAAATGCTGCCTGGAGAGGCAAAGCACTGCGAGCTTTCCATGGAGAATCGATCACAGAAATATCTGCTATCAATAACAAACTGCCAGGGGATTTCTTGGTGTCTGATAAGGGAAGTTAGGAGGTAAAATGTCAGATGGAGGCAGGGAAATCTCAGCTTGATTGGGTCTGAGAGGGTTTATGGCTGTTTTCTTCTCTCTGAGTAGGGTTTTGGTTCTCTCCTCTGACCTCGTAGAAATTTCCAGGCTGGGTTGTGCAAGGTTGGGAGCAGTCCCTGAGTCCGGGGGAGCTGCAGTCCCACGCAGGGACCATTCCCAAAGGGAAGTGGATGGGGAGCAGGGAACACGAGGGCAGACCCCTGGATGGGGAGCAGGGAATGTGAGATCAGACCCTCGGATGGGGAGCAGGGAACACAAGATCAAACTCCAGGATGGGGAAAAAGGAACAGGAGGTCAGACCCCAGGATGGGGCGCAGGGAACACGAGGTCAGTCCCCAGGGATTGTTTCGATGCAAATCCGAGCCACTGAACACCTAAAAGCCGCGAGCTGGCTGCAGAACCTTTCTGCATTCGGCATTTATCTCCTGCGGGTGGCTCAGCGGTGGGGAGGCAGCACTGCGTTCCCAATTAATTCCTGTTAATTTAGGTTGCTCCAGTTGTGCCCTCTGCTCTCCTCACCTTTTGGCATCCCGGATGGGAACTGAACTGGGGCAGGAGCACTATTTTGGGCTGAGCTGGGGAGCAGCAGCACTGATCGTGAGAAGCCAAATGAATTGCTGCTGGGCTTGGATCAGGTCAGGTCCAGCTCTGGTACTGAGCACAAGGACATGGAGGGGTGGGTGACACAGGGATGTGACCACCACAGCCTGGCAGGACATCTCCAGCTGCTCCTGCAGTCCCTCTGCACGGCAGAATCCGTGGGCTTCTCTGCTGGCCAGAGCTCTTTATTCTTAATTTCTCAACAACTTGATTCAAAGAGCTTTTATTACCTTTTTCTGCTTCTGCCCCACTTTCCACAGTCATTTTTAACCACAGATTTGTGGGTTTGCTGTGGGAATTGCTGAAGGAAAGGATGCCAAAAGCCTCACTTCAAGTTGTTATTTTAATTTTTGTCCAAAAATTCGTTGTTTACTCCATTGCAAATATGTACACATGGCACCAGCCGCTGCATGGAGGGATTTGGGGCTGGATTCTGCTTTCATGGAGTGGTGTCATTCTGAAATAATCCCTGTTCCTGGGTTCTCACTAGGGTTGTGGGGCTGTTTACATACAGAATTTTGGGGTTAATACATGGTGAGCCAGCAAGATGTTTTGTTCTCGGTTTAAAGTGGGTTTGTCAGCGTTCTTCTGGCGTTTGATTGGAAAACAGAACAAAACAAGACACAGAAAATTCCCTGTGTCTTCTCTTTGACCCAGATGCCTGGATTGGCTTTTTGGGCTGCCAGGGAAGGTGGGGGAGTGGACAGGAATTGGCTGGGGGAGCACTGGGACATGAATTCCGCGTGCTCCACACGCAGCGTGTAGGAAGGAGCTCCCCAGGAACCGGAATGCTTCCCTGCACTTCCCTCGAGCAGGGCAGGGATGGAGTGCTGGGGGTCGGTGGTGATGGCATGAGGGAATTTGGGTCTGGAGAGCCCCAGAGCAGTGGGATTTGGTTCATGGGGATGTGTCTCTCCTGAGCACATTCCCAGGCGTGTATCCCAGAATTGCCTGGATAAAGGCGCTGTAGGACTGAGGGTCCAGCACCCCAAAGTGCAGCTGCCTCCAAGGGACACTGCATTTCCTGGAGGACCACCCAGGAGCACCGAGTGTGTTTACAGAGCTCATTTCCCCTTTTGCTGCAGCTCCCTGTGCTTTCCTTTCTCCCTGTGCTGGTGGAGGTCAGGGATGCTCTGAGAGTTTTCCAGCGCTGCCGGAGCTGCAGGAGTGGGGAATGTGGGCAGCAGCAGAGGCTGGCAGGGATCACCCTCTGCCCTGGAGCTGCTGCGGGGCCCAAGGTGCAGCCCAGGAAGGAAGCAGAGCCCTCCCCAAACCTCCCTCAGGTTTTTTTTCTTTTGCTTTTTCTCCCATATTTTTATTTTCCCTGCATGATGAGAAGGACATTGAGGGGCTAGAGTGTGTCCACGGAAGGGAACAGAACTGAGGAACTCCTGAGGGAGCTGGGGAAGGGCTCAGCCTGGAACAAAGGGGATCAGGGGGACCTTGTGGCTCTGCACAGCTCCTGCCAGGAGGGGACAGCCGCGGGGGTCGGGCTGTGCTCCAGGGAACAGGGGCAGGAGCAGAGGGAACGGCCTCAGGCTGGGCCAGGGCAGGCTCAGGGTGGACATCAGCAGGAATTTCCCCATGGAAAGGGAGCTCAGGCCTTGGCACTGCCCAGGGAGGTTTGCAGTGCCCATCCCTGCAGGTGTCCAAGGAATTCCTGGAGGTGACACTCAGAGCTCTGGGCTGGGGACAAGGTGGGGATGGGCACACCTTGGGCTTTTCCAGCCTCCATGATCCTGGGATTTTGTGATCCATTAACTTTTAAATCTCTTTTCAGAGCCTTGGGGATTGTTGAACTTCAAATGCAACAAACCCAGCATGGTAATTAGTTATGCAAATTGGGTTAAGGAGAGGGTCAAAGCCTGGGAAAGAAGGAGGGAGGGATCCCCACCTTCCCTGTGTGCTGCCGGGCAGGAGTCTGCAGTGCAGCTGTGTCCTGGGTTTCCATGGTTTGCCACAGCAACTGCAGGCTTTTGGAATCATCCTGCAGAATTTCCAGTGGTCGTGGAATCTCGGAATCCTGGCATGGTTGGGTCGGAAGGGACATTGAAGATCACCCAGTGCCACCCCTGCCATGGCAGGGACACCTGCCACTGTCCCAGGCTGCTCCAATCCTGTCCAACCTGGCCTGGACACTGCCAGGGCCTCTCACCTCTGTGTCCTGGGTAATAAATCACCTTCCAAGCACCACGAGTGTGTCTGCTCCCAGCTGGGCCTGGAGAAACCCCAGTAAAAGTCTCCGGGACTCACATGGACTTTGAGAACCTCAATGGCTTCACGTTCCTGCAGATCTTTGATCTGGGAATGAAAGGCATCCAGCAGATGTGAACAATTCCCAGTGACAATTCCCCTTCATTTGGAAGTCCTGCCTTGTTTGACTGTAATTAATTTGCATTTTTCAGACCCAGGCGGGGATGGGGGTGATTTTTCCTGCTTCCCATTGCGTGGAGGCTCTCGGGATGGGAGTAGCTCTTCCCTGCTCCTACTCCATTGGTTTCTCCAGGCTCTCGGAGCATGTCAAAGCTTGACATCACCGCCAGCCCCGGCCCCGTTTCGCAATCCCAAAAAAGCACCATTTGGAGAGCACTTTAATCAGCTCTGAAACACACCCAGCCAAGTTTACTTCGTTGTTCTTGGGCTACCAACAAAAAATCATCATATTGTTTGGACAAAAACATCTTTCGGAGGGTTTGGCTGACTCCAGCCTTTCCTGCCTCCTCCTTTGTGTTCCGGATGCATCAGCAGATGTCCATGAAAGTGCTAAATCTGCACCCTGCCTGACCTTTCCCGCCGGGGAAGGTAAATCACTTCTGGCAGGAGCTTCCCAGAATATCTCCAGGACGGTACTATTGCCTCTGTAAACAAATCTAATTAAAGAGGAACCTTAAGCAGGTTTGGGGGTTGGTGGGTTTTTTTTTTCCTTGCTAATGTTTTAATTAGTGACCTCCCTCGTCGCGGGGCCTGCGTGGGGTTGTGCACTTTGGGCCTTTCTCAGGAGGTGAAAAATCTGCTCGTGGGTTGAATTTTAGGGGGTTTGGCTGTTGTTTCTTTTAAAGATTTTCGTTTCTGGGAGGGATAACTTTGAGATTGGAGATTGTTACCACAGTTAGGAATAGGATGAGAAATGTGATGTGTGTGTTTGCGATGTGTGGCAGTGCAGGATTCCTGAGCCATCCTGACCTGATCCCAGGGTTCGGGGCTGGGAGGAGTGCCAGGAGGAAGGAGCAGAGGATGGGATCAGATATCCGAGCCCTCAGCCTCGGCACAGCTGTGGGGTGCATCTCCTTGGATTTCTGCTCTGTATCCATGGATTATTCCCTCAGTCCCACCACCCTTCCCAACAATGTGGCCACTCCTTCATCAGCAATTACGAGAACTTCCTGGGATGTAGAGATCAGTTCCTAAACCCATGAGAGATGCCCGTAACAAGCGTGTTCCTGTCCCCAGGGTGTGTCTGCATGTCCTGAGGGCAGAGCTGGGCTCAGCCCTGCTCGAGGACATCCAGCTCCGGATCCCAGCCCCGATCCCATCCCTGGAGCACATCCAGAGGTTCTGCAGAGCTCCTCTGGGCGGGGCCGTGCTGAGCTCCAGAAGAGCCCATCCGGAACATCTTCCTAGTCAGATTTTCCAAAACACACGTGGATGTGGGTTCAGAGAGGGAATTCCAGCCGGGAGCTGTTGTGTAAGGGGAAGGCATGGGAAAATGGCCAGGAGGGCAGAGAATTCCTGCAGGGAATTTTTGGCTGAATGTGCTGTTTGCCAGGTAGCTCTGGACCCCGAGAAACACAATCAAATGATTCGATTAGACTGTTAAAATAATAAAATAATAAGAGTAACCCCACCCAGGTAGTGTCAGAGCCTTCTAAAGGGGAATTGTTTGCCGTGGGGAGGGGCAGGAGCACGGATGGAAGGAGAGGAAGGTGATGGCCTCGCTGTCCCACCTGCCCTCGGCGCTGGGTCACATCACTGCCACAGGCAGCCTGTCCTCCTGTGGGATTTGGGGCTGGGCTGGGGTTTTTGCTGCAGGAATGTTCGTTTCCTCTCTGTGGAGGTGCTCCAATTCCGTAGGGGTGGACGGAGCAGGGAGGGTCTGTGGGTGCTTTGCATGAGGAAAACTGACTGAAATCTTGGAAGTGCAAACCAGAGGTGATCCAGATGTGAGGTGGTTGGAAATTTGGGGTGCAGGAGGAGCCCTGGCTGTGCTTTGCAGGGTGGGGGCAGCCAGGGGAGCCCTTCCAGGCATGTCAGGGAGTGGTTTTGGCTCTGGATCCCTCCTGGAGCAGCAGGATGGGGCTGATACCATCGGGTGCTGTGGTTCCCTTTCCCTCGGCGGCACTGGCCAAGTCTGCTGGGGTAAATCTACATCTGATTTGCATAATTGGCAGAAGGAGCCTGTTTACTGAATGCTGAGAAAACTGCCTGTCTTTTGTGAGCAGCGCAGGAAAATAGCTGAGGGCAGAGCTGAGCTCCCCCGGGATGGTGTGCAGGATATCCTTGGGATGCAATCCCCAGCCTGGAGCCCTCTGGGAATGCTCCTGGCATTGTCCTGCTGCCAGGGGCTGAGCCTGGCTGCAAACCCAGGGCACCGGAGAGCCCTGGAGGTACAGAGAGTGCCTGGGTGCAGGTGAAAGTCAGTGATGGGGGTTCTTCTGAAGCTTTTGGGCAGACATTCGCCTGGGAAAGAGGTGCTGGAAGAGTTTGGTTGATGGTGCTTGGATTGAGGAATTAGAAAGGGATCCACTGAGGTGTGGATTTGAGCTGGGGTGGGTGGCTGACCCTGCTGTTGAGGCTAGAATTCTGTAAAACTGTCAGGCTTCAGTGAGATCAAAAACAAGCTCGATAGTGATAAATCAGTCTCCTTTAAGACTGCTCTGAGAGATTGAACGGTGGTCCCTGGAAATGCTGGGATGTGGAGGAGGAGCATCCTGGCCGTCAGCACGGAGCTTGTCCTGGTTAATGGAGCAGCACGGCCTGGGAAGGAGTTTGGGGTCTACTACCAGGCCGAAGGATCCCTGGTTTTGCTGAATGAGATCATAACAGGCCTTGATCAGTGCCGAGATGCTGCATTATTCATCGCTCCCTGCTATTCCCCTCAGCAGCCTGTGCTGCCCGGGAGGTGTTGGATGCTGCAGCTGTGTCCCTCCCCGGGCAGCTGGAGAGAGATCCCGGGGATTTTATCCCTCTGGAGCAGAAAATGGCCATGGCTGAGCTGGTGTGCTCAAATCTGCAGCGGGAGAAATCTGGGATGGAATAATGAAGTCTTAAACACATCTATCAGGGAAATAGCGTGCCTTGGGTAATGACTCTAATTAATGAAAGCCTCTTAGGCAGCTTCCTGGGGTTCTGCTGAGTGCTGGAGCCGGGAGAGGAAGGAACCGGAGTGTGAGGTGTCCCTAAAACCCCGCTCCGAGTGCCGGCGTGGTGAATGGCTGTGCTGGGTTCCGTGCGGGGTTTGGATGGATACCACGAGGCCCTAATCGGTAAAACATGTTCGGTGAAAATAGCCTCTGCCCTCGCGCCTGGCTGTCGGCGGAGCCCGTGTTTGTCAGGGAAATGGGAAGCGCCGGAACGCCGAGACCTGCGTGGGGCCGTGCCCGCTCTGCGCTGGCCTGAGCTCCGGGGGGGATCCGTGAGGAACTGGGGCAGCTGGGCTCAGGCTGGGGTCCCACATGGGCTTGGGGTGGGATCCCAGATGGGCTCGGGCTGGGATCCTGCTGAATTCGGGGCTGGGACCCCAAATGGGCTTGGGGTGGGATCCCAGATGGGCTCGGGGCTGGGGTCCCACATGGTCTCGGGCTGGGGTCCTGCTGGATTTGGGGCTGGGGTCCCACTGGACTCGGGGCTGGGGTCCCACATGGGCTCGGGGTGGGATCCTGCATGGGCTTGGTGTGGGACCCCGCTGGCCCTGCTGCCCCCAAAGCCCCGGGAGCTGCTGGGCTGGGAGAGCCCCACTGGGATTTCCCCACACCTGCCCAGCCCTGCATGGCACAGGTGACCCGGGCAGGGGCTCAGCCTTGGCGTATCCCTCAAATCCCTCCTCTCTGCCTGTTCCTGCTCCCCTGGCGTTTTCCCAGCTGTCCCCAGGCTGGAGCTTCCCTGCCTTGGGTTTTTGTGGCATTTCGGGTGGCCCTCATGGGATGGGTCAGCTTGGAGGGGACCCTGGTGGGTGACAGGGGCCAAGCTCCTGCCCGAGCAGGGCCATCCCAGAGCACATCCTCTGCTCGAGCAGGACCATCCCAGAGCACATCCTCATCCCAGAGCACATCCTCTGCTCGAGCAGGGCCATCCCAGAGCACATCCTCATCCCAGAGCACATCCTAATTCCGGAGCACATCCTCACCCTCTGCCTGCTGGGATCCCATCCTCTCTCTGAGCCCCTCAGCCCTGGCAGTGTCCCAGGCCAGCTTGGATGGGCTTGGAGCAGCCTGAGCTAGGGGACAGTGTCCCTGCCCATGGCAGGGGTGGCACTGGATGAGCTTCAATTCCCTTCCCACCCAAACTATGCTGGGATCCCACGATGTGCAAGTTCCCTTTGGGATCCCATCATCCCCCTGTCAGTGGTGGTGCTGCCTCTGCTCTGTGCTGGAGGAGGGAAAACAAAGTCATCTCTAGAGATTTCAATCATTCCAGTGTTTGTTATTTCTTGTAAAAAAGCGTTTATTCTGGTGCTGCACTTGTCTTTACTCTTAGGGACGCAAGTCCTGGTGCTGCTTTTGGCAAGGTTTGGAGTTGGTTTGTGTGGGGCCTTTTGAGCAGGAGGGTGTTTTTCCATGGAAATTATCGGGGATAATGCAGCTCCCACTGCCCCCTCAGCTCCTGCTGGGTGGGAGGGCACCTCACTGACAGAAACCCTGCAGAAAACCTTGCGTCCATCCCTCTCCTGGCTCCTGCATTCCCTGATCGTGGCTATCCCTGTGAGACGGTCCCTTCCAACCCAAATCCCAATGTCCCACCCTGCAGCTCCCTCCTTGCCCTTCCTCCTTAAGGCCTGGAGCGCAGTTCAGCTTTGGGTGGTTCTGTTTTTGTTCTGACACACGCTTTGGACAAGGGCCTGGGTTTCCCAGGCTGCTGGGAACTCCATCCCACGAACTGCTTCATTTGGGATGCAGGGCTGGGGGTTTGGGGTGGGTGCAGGGCTGGGGATTTGGGGTGGATGCCGGGCTGTGGGTTTGGGGTGGGTGCAGGGTCCGATTCCTGCTTTCCCGGTGAGCTCAGGAAGGACCTGAAGCAGTGTCTCTTGAGGTGGCTTTCAGAGGTTATCTGATCACTTCTTTTCCGGCAGGAATAATAACCTGGATATTCAGAGCACTGGGGAAAGGTTATCAATGAAGCATCACGAGAGAAGTGTTTTCTCAGACAGAGGCACGAAGGGAGATGCGGAAAATAACAGTGTTCAAATCCAGGCTGGAGAGGGCTTGGAGCAGCCTGGGGTTAGTGGGAGGTGTCCCTGCCCATGGCAGGGTGGAATGAGATGGTTTTAAGGTCCCTTCTGACCCAAACCAGTGTGGGACTCTGTGATTTTATGATTAAAGGACAGCATGGCCTTGTTCTCCTCTTTCCCAGGTGCTCACTGTAAGCTTTTGTGTGCCCTCCAGGATTTCTGTCTCACTTTGGGGAATGCAGAGGAGTTGAAATGGAGGTGGTGCTGGAAGGTTTCACAGTGGCCTTGTAGTGCTTCTTTGGACCTCACTGTAAACCCAGAGCCCTGGTGTTAGTGGTGGGACTGAGCAGTGAAGCTCCCTTGAAATGCCTTGGGTTGCAGTCCATGGGAAGCAGTGGCTGTGCAATCCCAGCATTTGCCTCCAAATATTTGTGTCCCTATTCCCAATAAATGCCTTGGGTTGCAGTCCATGGGAAGCAGTGGCTGTGCAGTCCCAGCATTTGTGTCCCCAAATGTTTGTGTCCCTTTTCCCAACAGCCTGACTGTTTCCCAACAGAATTCCTCCTTGCCTGGCCTGGGGACATCCAGGATTGGTGAAGGCCTTGTTCTTGCCTCAGGTGTTTCTGTCAGGTGCCATGGAATCACAGGATCCGTGGGGCTGGAAAAGCCCTCCAAGACCATGGAGTCCAACCATTGCCAGCCCTGCGCAGGCCACCACTGCCCCATGTCCCCAAGTGCCACACCCCCACGGCTTTGGGATCCCTGCAGGGATGGGGACTCCACCTGAGCACCCTTTCAAGGAAGGAATGTCCCCAAAATCCGCCCTGCCCCTCCCCTGGCCCAGCCTGAGGCCGTTCCCTCTGCTCCTGTCCCTGTTCCCTGGAGCACAGCCCGACCCCCGCGGCTGTCCCCTCCTGTCAGGAGCTGTGCAGAGCCACAAGGTTCCCCTGATCCCCTTTGCTCCAGGCTGAGCCCTTCCCCAGCTCCCTCAGGGGTTCTCCTGCCCCTCCCCAGCTCCGATCCCCTCCTGGCCTGGCTCCAGCCCTGCTGTGCCGTTGTCACCGATTCCTTCTCGTGCTGACCCTTCGGAGCCGTGTGTCCATCTGGGATGAGGCTGTTCCCATCTGCCCAGCCCAGCCCCTGCGCTGAGCCCACCCGGAGCAGTTCCACCACTCCTTGTTCTCTGTCCTGATTTTTGCTTTCATCCCTGCTTGTTTTCCTGTCTGTGTTTGGACAGAGAAGCTGTTCCAGCGTCCCATTTTTGCTTTTAACTCGTTTAGGGAGGGTTTGCATTTCACAGGGCTCTGCTCCGTTGGGTTTCAACTCCTCCAAGGGAAGCTTTAGCAACAGGTTTCGATTGCCGCGTTCTATGAGGGGGAAAAAAAAAAAGTTTGGAATATTTTCCTTGTAATTAAGCTTGGCAAATATTTATAAAAATAACATTTTGGCCACAGTGAAACCTCCTGGTCTGTTAGCCCGGAGCAAGGAGCATTCCCCTGGCCCTGGCCCAGGAGGATTGCTTGTTTTCCTTCCTGAAGTGGGAGCTGGGAAGGAAGTTGGGATGCAGGTGTGGAGGCAGAATGCATTTTGGAATATTCAGCTTCAATCTCTGCTCCCCAGCACCTGCTCGAGGCGGAGAGTTGGGCACCTAGGAGCAAAATAACCACATTTTGCTCTAAATGCTGGATTTATTTATTTGAGTCATTTTGCTGCATTAAGTAAAAAGGGTGGGTGGTTCTTTAGTCGCACACACTCTGGATTATATCCTGAATTATATCCTGAGTTATATCCTGAATTATATCCTGAATTTGCAGCCCAAACCAGGCACCAAGGCAGGACTTCCTGGGCTGTATCCTGAATTATATCCTCAATTTGCAGCCCAAACCAGGCACCAAGGCAGGACCTCCTGGGCTGTTCCTGGTGGATTCTGCCCTTCCAAGGAGCCTGATGAATGCAGGGGGTTAATTATGAGCTAAATCCTGTTCCAGTGCCCCATTTCCCAGCTGGAACAGCCCCAGCCTCTCCCTGCTCCCCTCTGGATCCTCTGGGGACTGGCAGCTCTTGTGCCCGGTGTGGATTTGGGTCCGTGCCTGAGGATGTGTAGGGAGAGGCAGCTGAGCCTCCTCGGCGTTCAGGTGACCTTGAGCCTGAGGTTTTGGGCTGAATTCCCGGAATTCCGTGCGGATTGGAAAGGCAGAGAGCTCTGAGCGTGCCTTGGCAGAATGGGTTGTGCTGCTGGGATTGGGCTGGGGGCAGGGCGGGACTCAAGGGTTTTAGAGGTCTTTTCTAACCAAAATGATTCCATGATTTTATGGGGATTTGAGCTGCTGCCCTGTGCCCCCTTCCATTCATCCATCCATCCCTCCCTCCATCCATCCATCCATCCATCCCTCCGTCCATCCATCCATCCATCCATCCCTCCGTCCATCCATCCATCCATCCATCCCTCCGTCCATCCATCCATCCATCCATCCCTCCGTCCATCCATCCATCCATCCATCCCTCCGTCCATCCATCCATCCATCCATCCCTCCGTCCATCCATCCATCCATCCATCCCTCCGTCCATCCATCCATCCATCCATCCCTCCGTCCATCCATCCATCCATCCATCCCTCCGTCCATCCATCCATCCATCCATCCCTCCGTCCATCCATCCATCCATCCATCCCTCCGTCCATCCATCCATCCATCCATCCCTCCGTCCATCCATCCATCCATCCATCCCTCCGTCCATCCATCCATCCATCCATCCCTCCGTCCATCCATCCATCCATCCATCCCTCCGTCCATCCATCCATCCATCCATCCCTCCGTCCATCCATCCATCCATCCATCCCTCCGTCCATCCATCCATCCATCCATCCCTCCGTCCATCCATCCATCCATCCATCCCTCCGTCCATCCATCCATCCATCCATCCCTCCGTCCATCCATCCATCCATCCATCCCTCCGTCCATCCATCCATCCATCCATCCCTCCATCCCTCCATCCATCTATCCATCCATCCATCCATCCACCCATCCATCATCCATCCATCCATCCTACCAAACTCAGCTGGCACTGCCTCGTTTTCCTGGAATCTGTTGTGTAAATCCATTTCCATGTTGCTCAGATTTAAGAATTTGTTTCTTCTTGAACTGCGAGGAGTTCCTGGGCTAAATCCTTGTCTACCAAATCCACGTTGTGCCTTAGGGATATAAACCAAACTGCTGTTGAATTACAGAGTATCAGCTCAGATTCCCCAACAGCTGCTGGAAATACAGGAAAAGGCCGTGTCCGGCTCCTGCCCTAATTCCACAATTGTTTTTTGTGCCAAGTGGGTTTTGATGCCACAGAATTTATGAGAAAAGTTCAAAGGAAGCCTGTGGAAACCAGGCTTTCTGCTCTGCTGCCTTCTCTGTCACCTGTCCCTCCTGGGCTCTTCCCCGACATCTGCTGAGGTGACATTTGAAATGAAGGTGGTGTGGTGGGGGCTGTTCCCTGGATTGGGCTGGATACAGGCATGGAATAGGGAATTGCAGGTGTGCCTTTATCTTGTATTATTTAAAAGGCTAAAATATTGATGGAGAAACATGAGAATAAGTTGGATTGTGGAAAAGGATTGAGCCATTGAGACTTTTTGAGCTGGCACAGACCTAGCTATCAAGTGAAATGGGAAGATGTGTTGGAAAATTGCTGCGTTATGGGAAATTTGGGTTGTGGGGTTTGGTTTGGTTTGGTTTGGTTTGGTTTGGTTTGGTTTGGTTTGGTTTGGTTTGGTTTGGTTTGGTTTGGTTTGGTTTGTGGGGTTTGGTTTGGTTTGCTTTCCTCACCCTATGCCAGCTCACTGGGGACACCTTTTTTGGCAGGAAAACCCCCTGGAATGGGCATCCCGGAGGAAATGATGTCTCTAATAGGGGATTTTTCCCTGCTGGGAATGCAGTGTGGATGTAAGGGCAGCACAGTGACTGCTCCTCGCTGCTCTCACCCCTGCAGGGAGGTTTGGCTCTCCTGTTCTGCCCCTGGATCTGGGACATCCTTCCTGCCGAGGGGACTTACCCCAATCCCTCACTTGGGACAGCTTGTCAGCCACCCTGGAATACAGACATCACTGTCCAGCCCCGCGCCGCTTCCCAGCCTCGTTAGTGCCAGCCAGGGACGCTAATTAGCTGTGCTGTGCCGTTCCAGGAGCAGAGCCAGGCTCCCTCCGCAGATGTTTGGAGCTGCCAGTGCCGTGCTGCTCCCGTTAATGTGCTCTCCCGGCTCTGGAGTCCCACATTCCCCCATCCCCATTTTCCCCTGAGTGTTGCAGGTGCCTGGCTGCTGTAGGAATTTTCCTTTCCGCTTGGAACTGCAGCTCATGGAATATCCTGGGCTGCAAAGGACCCATAGGATTATCAATCCAACCCTGGCCCTGCGCAGACGCCCCAACAATCCCACCCTGTGCACCCCTGAGAGCATTGTGCAAACATTCCCTGAGCTCTTGGGGCTGTGACATTCCCTGGGGATCAGGGACATGTCCCTGCCTGGACACGGGGCAGGAGCTCAGTTTGAAGGAGCTAAGTTTTGCCAACTGCCAGCCCAAATCTCGCAGTTTGCTCCTTCCCTCTGGAGCTGTGCTGCTGTCACCCAGAGCCTGATCCGAGGCAGCATTCATTCCCATGGGAAGTGTGAAATCCCGTCCGTGGGGCCGTTCTGGGGCTGCTCTGCCCCCGCAGCCCCGCAGTGCGAGGGGACAGAAGGCCGAGCAGATGTTCCCAAGCGGCAGCGTCAGGAGCAGTTGGTCACAGCCTTGGTAATGCTGGGATTTACAGCCTTCCCCTAATCCCTGGTGGGCTGGAGAAGACATTCCCAAAGGCACTGAGCACTCGGGGCTGGGTCTGGCTGATGCCTGCCGGCTCCCGTGGGGAATGGCAGTGCTGGTGGCACCCTGGGATTGGTGGGGCTGCTCCTCAGGGGCTCCGTGTGGTGCTGGGACACCATCTGAGAGCTCCATTGCCGTGAGGGATGTTTGGATTCGTTCTGGAGCAGCTGCTGTGCCATCATTGCCCCTGTCCCGTGGGATTTTGGGGCAGTCGTGTTGGTGGGAGCTGGTGGGTGCCACCTGGACCCACAGCTGTCCTTTGGTGCGGGGCTCTCTTTTGATCTTCGTGCCCCAAAAATGAACCCACAAGTCACGCTGGCCGTCCCTGAGAGCTTCCCAAACAGCTGGAAGGGCAGGTGAGGCTGGGAGGAGAGAATTCCCGAAGGTCTCCGCGTTCACACCGTGTCACGCTGCATGGAGCCCAAAATTTGGCTTTTGTGGGAACGCTTCCAGCGAAGCTTCACTCGGTTCTAGAGGTGCAGTAGGCACAGATTGGTCTCGTGTGGAAGCCCTGGGGCTGAGCACGATCCCAAGGGAAGCTCACAGCTCCCGGGCAGGGATGGCCGGGAATTGTTGCGGGCAGTGCCGAGGCTCAGAGGGGGAGCTGATCCCTCTGCTCCCGATGCACCCCATCCAGGGGGTGTGCCTGGGCTCACCCAGGGGAGCTGGGCTGTTTTTGTGGCGTTCCTTCCCTGCGGCTCCTTCCGGAAGCAGCGCCCTGCTGATAGCATCTGGGAGATCTTGGATAGGGATGATGGAGCATGGGGATGATGGAGCATGGGATCATGGAGCATGGGATCATGGGGCATGGGGATCATGGGGCATGGGGGTGATGGAGCATGGGGATCATGGAGCATGGGATCATGGAGCATGGGATCATGGAGCATGGGGATCATGGAGCATGGGCTCATGGAGCATGGGGATAAG
>VZRL01006847.1:55146-67864 GCA_013397895.1 Origma solitaria | reverse complement strand
GCATGGGATCATGGAGCATGGGGATCATGGAGCATGGGGATCATGGGGCATTGGGATCATGGAGCGTGGGGATCATGGAGCATGGGATCATGGAGCATGGGATCATGGAGCATGGGGATCATGGAGCGTGGGGATCATGGAGCATGGGGATCATGGAGCATGGGATCATGGAGCATGATGCCGATAAGGAATAACCCGTGATGGGAAGAGCATTTCTTCTCCAACTCCAGCTAAAGGTGAAAGCAGTTTGGGATCTGGAGCACAGAACTCCCTCTGGATCTGTCTGGCCTGAGCTTTGCTCTGGGCTTGGAGCTGCTTCTGCCATCAGCAGCAGATCCCAGGAGCTTTCCCGGAATCCGTGGCAGGCGGAGGTGATCCCAGCGGGGCCAGGTCCCGTTTGCCTCAGGATGGAGCCGGCTGTGCCAGACTTGGATCATACTTAGCGGATAAAAGGATTTTTTGGGTTTGTTTTTGTACCATTTCAAGTGGAATTTGAGGTATTCCAGCCCGGCCCTGTGCTTGTCCCGACGCCAGGGCTGTTCCGGGGCCGCTGTGGGATTAATCCTGCTGCTCATCCCGGTCATGTGCCGGCCAGGGCTCGTTCTCATTCCGTGCCACGCTCTGCCTGGGCACCCGGCAGCTCTTTAACCTAATTCCCATTCCCAGCTCCCGGCGTGGGAAGCCGAGGAGAGCCAGAGCTCCTTTCACAAAGCTCTCTTCATCTCGGCACTTCCAAACAGACATGAAAATCCTGGGGTTTGGCTCGTGGGGAACACCTTTGCACAGGCACCTGCCCCAGGTGAAGGGCTTGGGGACTCACATATTGCCAGGAAAGCCTCCATGGGAATAATTTGTTTCTGTCTTTAAGCAGAATGTGTTCAGTTCCTGGGTGTGCTGACAGCCAGCCCGGCTCCTTCCACCCGGGATCTGCCCCTCAGTCCTTGGATATCCAAAAACTGAAGCATAACTGAGCCCAGCTTCCTTCTCCATAACCATCCTGACTGTCAGATTAATTCAGTCAGGAATTAGGGACAGTTGTGCCTTAAGGAACCTCAGCAAGAGCAGGTGTAAGGAGCAATTTTCCCATTTTTGTGCCATTAGCCCTGAGTGCTCTGAGCTGGGTGAGAAGGTGGTGATCAATCCCAGGATGGGCTCGGGGGTCTCGGAGGTCTTTTCCAGCCTCCCTGGCTTTGTGATTCTGTGATTTTGGCAGCAGCCTGGGTGTGCTGCAGGCAGGAGGTGTCAGTGTGTGGGGCTGCAGTGCAATTCTCCGCCCCAGTTCTGGTTGTTTTGTAGTTTATAAACATTCATCAAAGGGAATTTGGATGGAATACAAGTTTTGTCTCGTTCCAGGCTTCCTGCAGTGGGAAATCACGAGAGGGATGGCTGGGGGGGTGAGCAGGTGAAGTGTGTCTGACATGAAAAGATGGAATTAGAAACCAATTTGTGGATAAACGAAGGGAATTGTAAACATGTGTTGCCATCAGGTGAGAAATCCTGTGGGGATCAGCAACAAGGAGGACCCTGGGATAACAGGAGGTGGAGAGAAATCTTTTCCTCCTCCTCCTTCCCTTCCCTTCTTTTCCTGAGTTTAAGTTCTGTATACCTTGTCCAGAAATTTGGGATTCCTCTTCCCGCAGAGATTAAAAATAGCATCTCAGACTGCCTCAGGAATGGGAGCCCAGCCAGCACAGCCACAGATTTATTTGGAAAAAGTAACCTAGCGGGGCTTTTCTGGGTGAGTTCAAACATTTCTTGGCCTAGCAACTTCCTTTGGGACTGGATTTGGGACAGCCACAGTGGAAGTGCCTAAGGAATAATCAAAGTGATGAGTCTCCCTCGGTCTCCTCCAACAAACGAAGTGCCCTCAGCTGCTCCTTGTATGGCCTCTCCAGGGAAACGCGAGGGAAAAAGGGATAAAGCCCCTGAGATGCAGGGAAATTCGGGAAAATGAGGAAGAAACCCCCCCAGATGCAGGGAAATAGGGAAGGGGGATAAATGCCCCCAAATTCCCAGGTCCAGGGAAATAGGGAAGGGAGATAAACACCCCCCCACACACACACCCAGGTCCAGGGAGACTCAAGTTAAAAAGGGAAAACCCTCCCAGATCCAGGGAAATGAAAGAGAGTGTGGATACCTACCCCCAGCTCCAGGAAAACTCAAGGAAAGTGGGGATAAACCCCCCTAGATCCTGGGAAAGTTAAGGAAATAAGATTTAAAACCCCACAGACCCAGGGAAACTCATGTTAAAATGGGATAAACCCTCCCAGACCCAGGGAAACTCAAGGAAAAAAGGGAAAATCCTCCCAGATTCAGGGAAATTCAAGTTAAAAAGGGATAAACCCTCCCAGACCCTGGGAAACTCAAGGAAAAAAGGGATAAACCCTCCTAGATCCTGGGAAAGTTAAGGAAATAAGATTTAAAACCCCACAGATCCAGGGAAACTCAAGGAAAAAAGGGATAAACCCTTCCAGACCCAGGAAAACTCAATATAAAAAGGGATAAACCCTCCCAGATCAGGGAAACTCAAGTTAAAAAGGGATAAACCCTCCCAGATCAGGGAAACTCAAGTTAAAAAGGGATAAACCCTCCCAGATCAGGGAAACTCAAGTTAAAAAGGGATAAACCCTCCCAGATCAGGGAAACTCAAGTTAAAAAGGGATAAACCCTCCCAGATCAGGGAAACTCAAGTTAAAAAGGGATAAACCCTCCCAGATCAGGGAAACTCAAGTTAAAAAGGGATAAACCCTCCCAGATCAGGGAAACTCAAGTTAAAAAGGGATAAACCCTCCCAGATCAGGGAAACTCAAGTTAAAAAGGGATAAACCCTCCCAGATCAGGGAAACTCAAGTTAAAAAGGGATAAACCCTCCCAGATCAGGGAAACTCAAGTTAAAAAGGGATAAACCCTCCCAGATCAGGGAAACTCAAGTTAAAAAGGGATAAACCCTCCCAGATCAGGGAAACTCAAGTTAAAAAGGGATAAACCCTCCCAGATCAGGGAAACTCAAGTTAAAAAGGGATAAACCCTCCCAGATCAGGGAAACTCAAGTTAAAAAGGGATAAACCCTCCCAGATCAGGGAAACTTGAGGAAAAAAGGGATAAACCCTCCTAGATCCAGGGAAACTCAAGGAAAAAAGGGATAAACCCTCCCAGATCAGGGAAACTCAAGTTAAAAAGGGATAAACCCTCCCAGATCAGGGAAACTTTAGGAAAAAAGGGATAAACCCTCCTAGATCCAGGGAAACTCAAGGAAAAAAGGGATAAACCCTCCCAGATCAGGGAAACTCGAGAAAAGTGCACTGCAGGAGTGTCCCTGGGTGTGACACCTGCAGAATATCTGTGTCTGGGAGGAGGGAGCAGGACCAGGTGGGTCATGGATACCTCTGGAATTAGGACACGGCAAAGGCCAGGTTTTCTAGGGAAAAAGGAACAAAGGGAGGGAAGACAGAGGTGTTTGCTCAGGGCCTCGTGTGCTCCCTGGAGTCCTGTTAGCTCATTCTTGGCAAATCTGTGGAGCCTCGAACACTTTAAAAGTCTTTCACAAACGTGAGATTGTGGCTGGTGAAGCAGCAAAAATCAGGGCCGGTGGCTGAAAATGCTGAATTTCAGTCACTCAAAACGATTGCCTCAATTCCCGTGTGCGTGTGGGACACATTTTAGTGATTTATTGCCAGCCCAGGCAGACAGAATGTCGGGGAGCCTTGGGGACAGGGATACAGGACAGCAACCCTGCCGCAGGAATTATTGCTCCTTACAGCTGGAAAATCCCAGGATTTGGGTTTATTTTGGCTTCCCTGCCCCTCCTCTCCTGGGCTGGAGTGGTGCCTGCGGTAGTGAGACCTGTAAATATTTCCAGTGTAAATCCAAGTTTGTATCCTGCTGTTGGAAATTCCCTTGGGATTGAGGCTCGGTGTGGGAGAGCCTTTCCCTGTGTTTACATTTTCAGGTGTAATAAACTTCCAAGTGAATTCCTTTCCCTGTCCGTGGGGTGCTTGAGTGCAGCGAAGAAGGATGGAAATAATTTGTGTTTTTTAAGAAGTTCTTGTGATTTACCTGCTCCCTCTGGGCAGTGTGAGGTGAGGGCAGAGACCTGCATTGGCTGGAGAATTTTGGGAAAAGAAGGGAGCTCAGGGAGAATTAAAAAAGAGGCTCCAATGGCGCCAATTTTGAGCATCTGAGTGAGTTCCTGGCTGCCTCCAAAGCAGGAATTTTGTCTGGACGTGGTTTTCCAAGGAAGGCTCGTGCTGACATTCACTGGAGACAGAAAACCTGGGACCAGGCCCCGGGCCAGGCTTTTTATCCCTGACTTCATTTATTTTTCTTGGTTTATCCAACCCTTCGTGCTATTCAGAGGAAGGTTTTGTTCCTAGAGCAGCATCCATCAGGGAGCTGCTGTTCCTCTGTCCTGGGACTCAACCGCGCCGGCCCCGTGGGCTGGGTTTGCTCCGGGATTTTATTTGTGTCCCTCTGAACACGTCACTGCTTTATTCCGGCTCTGGGGGGGTTTGATCCATCTGTTTTTGGGGGGCGGTGGTTGGATTTGGCCGTGTGGGGGCTTGTTGTGGGCGCTGCAGTTGAAATCTCCATCGGTGTTGCGTAAGAATCTGACTCGGAATGAGTTCCGTGGGTTTTATCTGCATGTGTGGGGAGTGTCTGTGGGCACAGGTGCCCAGAGAAGCTGTGGCTGTCCCTGGAGTGTCCCAGGCCAGGCTGGATGGGGCTTGGAGCCCCTGGGACAGTGGGAGGTGTCCCTGCCATGGTTGGGGTGGGATGGGATAATCCTCAATGTCCCTTCCAAGCCAAACCATTCTGGAATTCCATGGCTTCTGATGGGGAAATAGATGTTATTTCTACCACAGGAGTGCGTGTAGGATGATTTGGGATCATCAGCTGCCTTAGAAATCGCAGTTGAGTGAAGTTTAGCTGTTTTGGTGGGAGCTTTATCCAGGTTCTCCTCAGTGAGGTTGGCTTCCCACACTGTCCCTGATCAGCTCATCCCTTTGGTGGGGAAGTGAGGAGTGCTCCATGTGAGGGAAGGTTGGAGGAGCTGCGCTCCACCCACCCTCTGAAAATCCCTTCTGTCACCCTCAGGAATATCACAGAGATCACAGAATCCCAGAGTGGTTTGAGTTGGAATATTAAATCCAATCTCATCCCACCCCTGCCATGGCTGTCCCAGGCTGCTCCAATCCTGTCCAGCCTGGCCTGGGACACTCCAGGGATCCAGGGGCAGCCACAGCTGCTCTGGGAATTCCACCCCAGCCTCTCCCCACCCTCCCAGCAGGAATTCCCAATTCCCAAGATCCCACTACCTGTGGTGCAGTGGGTGAGAGCTGCCGATGGGTTTCGGCAGCTGCTGGTCAGAGCTGCTGCCCAGAATTTTCCTTTTCCTTCCCTTGGCTCCTGACGGATGAGCAGCAGTGCAGTCACACAGGGGACACCTGCTCGCTTCCCAGAGGGAATTTAGGGAGCACGAAGGAATGGGATCCTGTGATGTTATGAACAGGATCTGAGAAAAGCTCCAGAGAGGAACCGAAGTGTTGGCATGTTTAGGATAATTTAGAGGTGCCTGGACCTCCCTGCCCTGTCCGTGCTGCTGTGAGGCAGCGCAGGGGTGGAAAAGATGGCAAAATTGCCCTTTTGTGTGTGTGTCCCAGCATTTCTATGCCCTGCAGTTCCCAGCACTCCGGGCTGCTCCAGGAATGGAATCGTGGTCTGTGCAATTCCCAGCACAGCCTTTGGAATACCCACTTTGGTTCTTTGAAAGTCGCTTTTCTCTGCCATTTCACTGAAAGGGCTTTAATGTTGGATTTTGTGGTTTGCCTATCAGCAGCGAGTGGTTTGTTGAAGTCACGGGACGGGCTCGGAGTCAGAGTGAGTCAGGTCTGGCTTGGCCCTTGGAGCTTTCCCACCATGGAACTCCTTCCCAGGGGTGAATTAATGAGGTTCCAGCTGCTCCAGGACGTGAGGCCAGGAAGCCAAGTGTGGATTTTCAAGAGGAGCAAACAGCTCCGTGGTCCTTGCGGCTCTTGGTCCCCAGACCCTCCCCGAGGTGTCCTGGATGGAGTTCCGTCTATGGGGTCGGAGGTGTCGTGGCAGTCCCTGTGAGACCCCAATCACTGTGGGAGATAAAGGGCATTAGGATCAGAGAATCTGAGAACCCTTCAGGTTGGAAAGCTCTCCCAGGTCACCCATCCAACCATTCCCAGTGTGGATTTTCAAGAGGAACAAACAGCTCCGTGGTCACTGTGGCTCTTGGTCCCAGACCCTTCCCGAGGTGTCCTGGGTGGAGTTCCCTCCGCGGGGTCGGAGGTATTGCAGCTCTCCCAGTGAGAGGAGGAGAGAGGCTCTCCTCTGTGGGAGGAGAAGGGCATTAGGATCAGAGAGTCGGAGAATCCTTCAGGTTGGAAAGCTCTCCAGGGTCACCCATCCAACCATTCCCATTGTGGATTTTCAAGTGTAGATTTTCAAGGGGAACAAACAGCTCCGTGGTCCCTGCAGCCCTTGGTCCCAGACCCTTCCCGAGGTCTCCGGGATGGTGTTCCCTCCGCGGGGTCGTGGCTCTCCTGGTGAGACCCCACTCGCTGTGGGAGGAGAAGGGCATTGGGATCAGGGAATTGGAGAACCCTTCAGGTTGAAGAGCTCTCCAAGGTCACCCATCCAACCATTCTCAGCACTGCCAAGGCCACCATTGATCGTGTCCCCAAGTGCCACATCCACACAGCATTAAATCCCTCTGGGAGCAGGGATTCCACCCTGGGCAGCTCATTCCAGTGCCTGACCATGCTGTTTGTGAGGAAATTGTCCCTCATATCCAATCCATCCCATCCCTGGGCCGGGACCCAAGGAGCAATCCCGCAGTGGCTCCATCCGTACCACGCCGTGTTCCTGGCGGGGATTAACCTCGGGAAGAGCTCGGGAGGGAAATGCTAATTGATGATAAATTTGCAAATGGCGGCGCTGATCAAAGAGAGCAGAGAGGCCAAGTGACGAGCGGCACGTGGGAGGGGAGGGGCTCGGAAAAGCCATGGAAAACCACGGCGGTGGCACCACACGGGAACATGAGTGTCAGTGTCACACCTTGTCCGGCATGGGGCAGGGACCCTCGGCTGTCCCCCGGAATGGCTCCAGGATTCCAGCTGGGTATGAACACCCGAAAGCGATGAGCTCCCAAGGAATATTCCCTCTTCCCTGCCCCTGGATTCCTGGATGGTTCAGTCCTGCCTTGTCAGCTGAGGAGCTGCACATTCCCACCACGGTTCTCTATATCCCAAATTTCCCCTTCCGTGTGTGAAGGGGATTTTCCTGGATGGCCTCAGGCCTGCCGGGATGCACGTGGGGAATCAAGGATCCAGAATTTGAGAGTTTGACTTGGATTTTCTCCAATCCTTTCCGGAAGATGAGCTCCACACGCCGTGGCCTCTGTCCCTAGCAGGTCCCTCCGTGCTGTGGAAGCTTCTCCTGCTCTTCCCTAGGGATCCAGGGCGTGTTTGGGAGGAGAAGGGCCTGGTGCAGGCTGAGCATTGGTATTTTTAGATCAAAGACCAGTTTAATAAAATTTAAAAAACACTAGGAGAGGAGAAGGAGGATTAGAACAATAAGTACATTTAATTTTAGCCTAGCTTGGATTCCTCATAAAGTCAGGGAACTTGGAGCTCGCTTCTGTTGCCTCTGGCTTTCCTAAATAAACACACCGGAGCAGGGCTGGGAAGTTAAGTAGCACGGAAAATTGCAAAAAGTTGCATTTTAATATTCGAGGAGAATATTAAGGGCTGTTTTACGGGCCAGGCCCTGGAATGAAATTTTAATGCTGTACAAAAATGCCGAGGTTGTTTTGGTAGGCAGCTCCCGGAGCTGCAAAGAGACATTTTCTGCAGCAAGGGTCAGAGCTAGGGCAGGGTGAGGGACCTGCTCCAGCCACGGCAAGTGAGGAGGGTTTGGGGCCAGCATCTGCTGCTTATGGAATTTTGTCATTTCTTCGGGAATTTTTGCTGGAGAAGAGCAGGCTCGGGGGGAACCTCACTGCTCTCTACAGCTCCTGGATGGGAGGGTGGAGCGAGGTGGGGTCAGGCTCTTGTGCCGTGCTCCAAGTGAAGGGATGAGAGGGAATGACCTGAAGTTGTGCTAGGGTAGGCTCAGGTGAAATACTGGAAAATCTTTTCCCTGCAGGAGTGGCTGGGCACTGGAGTGAGTTGCCCAAGATGCCATCCGTGGAGTCACCATCCGTGGAGTCACCATCCGTGGAAATGTCCAGGAGGTGTCCGGATGTGACACTTGGGGCCGTGGTTTTAGAGATGGCTGTGGTTGGGCTGGGTTGATGGACTTGATGATCTTCAAGGTCCCTTCCACCCTGGACGATTCTGGGATTCTGGGAGTTTTCCCCCAGGCTACAGAGACCTGATTGCCACCGACCTGTGGCGCTGGGCGATGTGCTCAGTGTGGGAACACCTGGGAAGTGTGTTGGGATGAAGAATTGTGGAATCGTAAAGGTTGGAGAGGCCCTCTAGGACCATCAAATCCATTCCCCAGCGCTGCCAAGGCCACCTCTGACCCACGTCCCCAAGTGCCACAGCCACACGTTCTGCGCCAGATGTTGGAGAGCTTTAGTGGAGCTCAGCTCCGAGGGAATTCAGTGAGGAGGGTGAGGCAGGAGGGGACTCCTGATGGCTCTGGGTCCCCATCCAACAGCCGCTGTCCCCTGGGTGGTGCCCGCAGAGGATGGGAGCTGGGGAGTTGGAGTTGTCCTGCTCCAGCCTCGAGGGATGAGCAGATTGCTGCTCCTGCCTGGGCTCCCTCCTCTCTGCACCATTCTAAACTGGTTCCTTTTCACACCTTTCAGCTAAATTTAGAGATCGTGGAGGAACATTTCCGGCCTCAGCCATCACATCTCTGACAGCCGAGGGTGACGATGTCACCGTGAACGGAGAGTTACGTTGCTTTTTGTTCTCTTTCCAATGGTTTAGGAGTTACATTGCTTTTTGTTCTCTTTTCAATGGTTTTGGAACTCAGCTGCCTTTGGATCCTGGTCTCCGGGAAGCTCTGGGCAGCTCGGTGCCAGGAAGGAAACCCGGCTGCACTCGGGGCTCAGGGTTTGGTTTTTGGGGTTTTCTTTGCTCTCAGGGTTACGGAGGTGGGAGGTATGGCCTTGACTTATGAACCAGTTTTGGGGCTGCTTTGTAAGAACCCACCAGATATGAATAAAAGTTAAAAATAGTTCAGGCTCTGCCTTAGGACGGCTCTGAGTGAAATGCAGGAAAAATCAGGATTGCAGGGAGATAAACCCCGGAGAGCTGGAGGCAGAATGCTGTGCTGAAACTGAGGAATTGGGAAGTTTGAGGGATGAGCTGGAGGATAAGCTGGGATTGGGAAATTCCAGGTGAGGACAGGGAGTCCTTGGAGCCTGGAGTGAGAGCAGAGCTTTGATGTGGCTGTGTAAATCTGAGTTGAAGTCACGAGGAGCGAGGCTCCTTTGAAGTGTTTGAAACCCTGACCTTCTCCCTCAGTTGGGAAGGCAGAAACGAGCCAGGTTTGCTTTCCCATCTCTGGGAGTAGTGCGAGGTGGGGACAATCCCAGTCAGAGGGAGGACGGCAGGACAGAGCCAGCTGGGAATTAACAACGCTCAGGAATGTGAGTGTCTCATGGAGCAGTGGGAATTCCCTTCGCCCTCCCCGCAGATAAGGTTTTACCTTCATTCCTTCAAGGTTAGCAGTGCCTCTGTGGGAGTGAGGAGTTGAACTCCCTGCTGGGATGGCTGTTCCGTGTCCCTTGCCCCAGCCTGGCGTTGGCAGCGGTGTGGGACTCACCTTTCCTTGCCAGGCTCTGCTCTCCTGCCTTTTTCCATCCCCACCCCACATTTTGGGGCTTCCTGAGCTCCTGCCATGCACCCAGGGCTGCTCATGGGAGCAAATGCGTCAGGAGGGCTCCGTGTTCCTTCCCAGCACATTAATGTCAGGATTCAGTAATAAAAGGGATGTGGACCTAAAGGTGATGCGGTCAATAAGAGCACCAGCCCGGTGCTATTCGTTAGCAATGCTATTAATTAGCAGCGCTCGTGCTGTTGAGTCAGTTGAGTTGCTGCTGCGCTCGTTTTCCAAAACACGGAGCCTTTTAATCCTCGGGAACACAAGGAATGAGCTGGGAGAAGCCCAGCTCAGTCACTGCACCGCCAGCACGGGGTTGGTGTGCCCAGGGCTGCGGTGGCACCTGGAGCACCTCCTGCCCTTCCCTGTCCCCTGGGTGTGTATCCGCTCTGACCCGTGGGGTATAGTTGAGCATTTTCCCTGTAAACGCTGCCCGCAGGAGCTCTTTGCCCCCAAGGCCTTGGGCCACCACTCGTGGCCACCAGCAGCTCCCTCAGTGCTCCTTTTCCACGGAGAGGGACAGCAGGACAGCCCCAAGGGACACGGCTGGGACCGAGGACAAAGCCAGGCTGCGGTGGTGCTGCCCAAATCTCACAAAATGAGATTTTTACTGCCAAACCCTGGAACTGGAGACTCCGCCAGTTTGGACGGAACTGGGCTTTGTTTCATAGGTTAAAAATACATAAATTTCCTTGATGCGCTCTGGTTTTATTTTTAACTCTTGAGCCATTTCACATTTCGGCGGTCTGCTCGTGTTCCCCCCAGTTTTCCATCTGCTACTGTGATTAATTTAAGGCCCGGCTTCATCCCACCGAGCCAGGGCGAGCGGAATGGAAACCTCACCTAGCGGGTCTGGCACGGAGCAGCAGACGCGAATAAGGTTGGAATTCGCGGGGAGAAGGAGGAAAAGGAGCGGTGCCATGTTCGGGGAGCGGGGCTGGGCTGGCTGGAGCCCCTGCGGACAGCAGGATCCAGCCGCAGGCTCTGCGCTCCCAGGCGATGCTGGAGTCGGAAGCGCTCAGCTTTCCTGCGCCTCTCCGGGCAGGATGCTGTGCCAGGGCTTGGCTCTGCTCCCTCCCCGGGGCTGCAGCGCCTGAGGTAGTGGAAAGTAGGAAGGGAGGAAGGGGGGACTGATTTCCTGAGGCTGGGGGAGGAAGGAGCAGAGCGGAGTGAAGCTGCGGAGCTCACCTGGGCTCGATGCTCGGCCGGGGGCAAAATGGTGTGGGCAGAAATGGTTGTTTTAAATTCGGATTTGGTGGGAACCATCCCTGTCAGGGCCAGCTGGGGATGGGGTGAGGGTGGAAATGGGAATGAGGAGGGCAAAATGGTTTTGCTAGAAATGGTTGTTTTACATCCAGATTTGGTAGGAACCATCCCGGTCAGGGCCAGCCTGGAAATGGGAATGAGGGGGCACAAGGTGAGGCTGCTGCAGTTCCCACTGACAGGAAGGAGCTTTTTGGGATCCAGGGAAAGGTGCAGCTCTTCCTGAGCCGATGGAAAGCTGCCCTGCTGGCAGAGGGCACCCAGCTGCACCGGGGTGGGGACACAGGGGACACAGCCGGAGGGGAGAGAGCAGGGCCGTCCCTGCAGGAGTTGGGATTGGTTCAGCAAGGGAATAGTTCTGCTGTCAGAAGCCTTCAAAGCTCTAATTGGGAAAAGATGGGAAGGGAAACCACAGGACACAGAGCTGTCATTAACTAAAGAGCGCTGTGATGTGTGGAGCCCAGGCTGGAAGGGGCAGGAGACGCCGGAGAGTCACTGCAAGGATGCAGAGGGAGTGAGGGATCAGAGCCTCATGTGTCTGGCTGGGTGTGACTGCAGCAGAGCTGGAGCCAGCTCAGAGCCTCTGCCTCAGACCTGCTGCTAGGGCTGGAGTTATGGCTTGGGAACATCGCTGTGGGGTTCCAGGAGACGCATGGGGCAGTGCCGTGCAGCGGTGTAAAAAAAAAAAAAATCTATTGCTTCCTGTGGAAGTAAAAATGCGGTGGTTTAGGAACCAGTTTTCCAGCAGGGAGTGGCTGTGGAGAGTGAGAATGACATTTGTTCAGGTTTCAGAGAAGGTAGGGCGTGGAATCATGGAATATCCTGAGGGAGAAGGATCACGGAGGGACTCCGGGGTGTCCCTGGGCCTGTCCATACCATGGTTACTCTGTAAATCCCTTTTTGGTTCACCCTCAGCTCCCACCTGCAGCCGAGCGTGGCTGCACGCGGTGCCCATGGAGGGTTTTCTTGTGGGACAGGGTGGGAATGTCTGCAGGGAGCTGGAGAGGGCCCTGGAGTGGCCCTGGAGCAGAGCAGAGCCCTTCCCGAGGCACGGTGAGCTCCGATCGGGAGTGAGCTCAGAGCTGTTTGCCCTGCTGCGGGCTCTGATCCCTGCCTGGCCCTGCCATGGCTGAGCCCTGCTGGCTTTCCAGGCTGGCTCCCGTCCCGGTTCCTGTTCCTGTCCCAGTTCCTGTCCCTGTTCCTGTCCCAATTCCTGTCCCAGTTCCTGTCCCGGTTCCAGAGCCCTGCTGGGTTTCCAGGCCAGTTCCTGTCCCGGTTCCTATCCTGGTGCCAGAGTCCTGCTGGCTTTCCAGACTGGTTCCTATCCCAGTTCCTGTCCCGATTCCTGTCCCGGTGTCAGAGCTCTGCTGGGTTTCCAGGCTAGTTCCTGTCCCGGTTCCTGTCCTGGTTCCAGAGTCCTGTTGGGTTTCCTGTCCCAGTTCCTGTCCCAGTGTCAGAGTCCCGTCCCGGCTCCTGTCCTGGCTCTTATCCCGGCTCCCGTCCCTGTTCCCGTCCCCGTTCCCGTTCCCGTCCCGGCTCCCGTCCCCGTTCCCATCCCGGCTCCCGTTCCCGTTCCCGTCCCGGCTCCCGT
>VZRL01006847.1:41062-55012 GCA_013397895.1 Origma solitaria | reverse complement strand
CCCGGCTCCCGTCCCCGTTCCCATCCCGGCTCCCGTCCCCGTTCCCGTCCCGGCTCCCGTCCCCGTTCCCGTCCCGGTGCCAGCCGTGCATAAGCCGATCAGCTCTGAGGAGGTCAGAGCCTGACCAGGGCTGCTCTGCAGGTAAACAGCAGCGCTTTTGCTGTGGCTCAGAGCCAGGGAGCTGCCAGACACAGCTCAGGAGTGAGGCATGGCTGCAAGAACCCTCAGGAAAAATACCGAGGAGTGCATGAAATGATAAGCAGAGCTGATAAGGGCCTGGAGAGAGCCTGAGAGGAGAAGCAAGGCAGATAGGATCAGAGCCTATAAATACTGTCAGCAGCAGCAGGGATGAGTGAAAGAGTGGCTGCTATCTGATGGAAAACAAGCTGGGGAAGAGCAGCCGTGGAGCAGGAGGTGTGGAGGAGATCGTGGAGGGGATCCCCGGGAGCAGGGCTGCTCATGGGATGGGATTGGATCCATGGGATGGCATGGGATGGGATGGGATCCATGGGATCCATGGGATCCATGGGATGGAATCCATGGGATGGGATGGGATGAGATCCATGGGATGGGATGGAGGGAAGGCAGAGGAGCCAAACCCTCATTCCCAAGGCTTTCCCTGCTGTCGTGGGGCCCTCAGTGTGGTTAGCACCACCTACACCATCCCCTGGCACCGAATCGCCCTTGGGACTCATGATCCTGCCAGGCTCTCCTGAAATTCTGATGTTCCAGGTGCCAGGGAGGTGTCCTGGCTGGCTGATCCCAACACATCCCTCTTCCCTTGCCTGGGATGGGGTTTGATCGAGGAAATGAAGGCAGTCTGGGCAGAGTGCAGATCTGGGATGGTTCCGGGGGTGCCCAGGACAGCCCGCTGGAATAATAAAAGAAATAAAGCTGGAGACTGCCTGTGCACAGCTTGGGAAGGTGCTCCTGGGGTGGGATCTCGGTCCGAAACTCCGATTTATTGATTTCTGGTTTATTGTTGGGCCCCGTGCCACTGGGACTGGTCGGCTCTTCCTCCCCAGGAATGGACTGCCAGAGGCCTGTCCTCCTAGGGGTTAACTGGGAACAACTGGGGCCAGTCTGGGAATTCCAGCAGGAGCCCAGGAGGTGTTGGAGCCCAGGAGGTGCTCGGAGGGTTTTCCACCCTGCCCTTGGCCTTGCTGTGCTCAGCTGGGCTGATCAAGATCATCTCCATTCAGGTGTTCTGGGTTCCATTCAGGTGTTCTGGGTTCCATCCAGGTGTTCCTGGGTTCCATCCAGGTGTTCCTGGGTTCCATCCAGGTGTTCCTGGGTTCTTCTCCAGTGTTCCTGGGTTCTCTCCAGGTGTTCTGAGTTCTCTCCAGGTGTTCCCAGTTCTCTCCAAGTGTTCCTGGGTTCTCTCTGGTGTTCCCGGGTTCTCCCCGGTGTTCCTGTGTCCTCTAGGAACACAAGCAGCACAGTTCTGTGCACATTCTGGGCCAGGACTCCTGGGAAAGCTGCCCTGGGAGCGAGTGGCCTGCGCCGCCCTTCTCTGAACTGTCCTGGAAGGAGATCTCCCATCAAAGGAGCCAGGAACGATAGGGATCAGATAATTGCTGCCTCTCCCTTTCCTCCTGTCACTCACCGGCTGGGATTGCTGTCTGGGGGTTGGGCAGCAGCACTGCTGGCTCTGGGATCTGTGTCATCCAGGTCAGGTGGCGTGTGGTGACTTTTCCAACCTGGAGAGCTGTTGGGATAAAATGAAATGGCATTTCGTGATCCTGTTGGAGTGTATTTCCCTTGGGAATGTGCTCAGGGGAAGGGAACAGGGCCTGTCTGGGGTGGGAAGTTCAGGGAATCCTGTCCTTTCCGCTGCATGGAGGTGGCTGGGCACAGAACCCCAAAATCGTTTGGATTGGAAGAGACCTTAAAGCTCATCCCGTGGCCAGGGACACCTCCCACTGTCCCAGGCTGCTCCAATCCTGTCCAGCCTGGCCTGGGACACTGCCAGGGATCCAGGGGCAGCCACAGCTGCTCTGGGCACCTGTGCCAGGACCTGCCCTCCTGCACAGGGAGAGATTTTTTCCTAAAGCCCCAGAACCTGGAGCTCAGGGGTGGCCCTCAGTCACTCCCCTCGTGTGTCCCAGCCCTGCCCTTGGGTGCCTTGTGATTCCCTGGCGCTTTTGGGGCCAAAACCAACACGGAGAGGGAACGTTCCTGAGCAGCTCTGGCATCAGGAATTCCCAGGGAACACCGAAACAACCGCGGGCACGCTCCCTGGTTTGCTGCAGCTGCCTTTGGCCCTGGCTGATCCCTCTCTGTTGTCTCTCCACAGAATGCCATGAACCTGCCTCCCGACAAAGCTCGGCTCCTGCGGCAGTATGACAACGAGAAGAAGTGGGAGCTCATCTGTGACCAGGTAGGAGCCCTGGAGGGCCTTTGGGAGGTGTCCCTTCCCAGCTGCTCCATCCCCAGCGTCCCTGGGCTGAGCAGGACCTTGTTCCCGGAGTTCAGACCCTCATTCCTCTGGCCTTTGGCTCCTTTACTGGGAACCTCTCCCGGAGGCTGTGCAATAACTGTGACCAGCCCAATCCATGTGGGATCCTGTCATTCCTTGATTAGTGTCGTGGATGTTTCCAGAGCGTCCCAGAGAGGTGGCAGCCTGTGCTGGAGTCTCTGTTGGTGGCAGGACGGGCGGGAGCCTTTGGATCCCAGCCCGGATGTGCAAATTCCCTCCTCGCAGAGGGACATCCCTTTCCAGCCTGGGTTCCCTGGACGGCTCTGGGAGCTGTCACCTCCGGGGACAGGAGGCTGCTGCTGCAGCCTGAACTCCTGGTCACCTCCAGAGGCTGGAAAAAGCTCGGCTTAGGCGGTGACAGATGCTGAGGCATCTCCTCGTGAGCTGGGCAGGGTGTGCAGCAGAGAACAGGATGTGATGGATAAACAGCAGTGTCATTTTGGGGGAAATGAAATGTGCCAAAGGTGGGGTTGGGATCTGGGAGCCAGCACCAAAACTGGGATCTGCTGTGAGCTTCAGCAGGGATGGCTAAGGAAAAGGATTGAAAGCAGGATGTTCCCTTGGGATGCACTCAGCAGACCCAGGGTGGGAGTTTGGCAGGAGGTGCAGCCGTGCTGGGAGCTCAGGGACATCGGGATAAATACATTTATGGGACATTTCCTATTTATGTTACAGTGGGGGGTGTTCCTCATCCCTGGAGTGTCCCAGGCCAGGCTGGACAGGGCTTGGAGCAGCCTGGGACAGTGGGAGGTGTCCCTGCCATGGCAGGGCTGGGACGGATGGGATTTAAGGTCCCTCCCAAGCCAATCCATTCTGCGATTCCGTGGTTTGTGTCCCGGGGAGCTGTGAGCTCCGTGCTGCATTCCCTGCTGGCAGCAGCAGGGGCAGGAGCTGTTTGATCTCCGATTTGGATGTGCACATTCCCACCTGGGAGCTGACCCACCCTGGCAGCTGCTGCTGATTCACTCGCGGCTCCGCAGAGAGGAGGGCTGAGCAGATGGGAAGGAAATTCTGCAGTCTGCAGTCATCGGGCTCTCGGCAGCTCCTTGCACAACCCCGATCCACCCCCGGGCTGGGATCAGTCCCTCCCTGGGATGAGGCCCTTCCCAGCCTCTGGAAAGGCAGGGCTGATGTAAGCAGGGCAGCGCTGCCAGGAGGAGGAGGAGGTGACCCAGTGCCACCTGTGCGTGTCCAGCGCTCCGGGGGCCACGCTGGGCAGGGAGGACAGGCTGCCTCTGTCACAGCTCCCCGGTGTCCCCTGGGTGCTGCCACCCCCTCGGTCAGAGCAGCGTGAGCAGGTGTCACTGAAAGCACCAACGTGCAGCATATGGGCTGTGAAATATTTATATCCAGCCCTGGAATTGCGGGGCTGAGAGCACTTCCAGGAACGGGGCTTGTGCAGGGGTTTTTTGGTGTGGGTGCAGATTTTGACTTCTGTTGTCTCTTGGTTTCACCCACGACACCGTTTTCACCTGGTTTTGCTTGAGATCAATGAGGAGGTGAACTCTTTCTCTCCTGTGCTGGTTTTCAGTGTAGATCTGAAAGGAAAATTATCCAGAAATGGTATTTTCTAAGTAGTCTGTGCAGCAGATCCTGGATATTTATCTGTGGAATATTTTAGAATATCAGGAGTTAATCCCCACAAGAAACCCTCGCTTTTGCAAAAATGAGATTAACAAAAGTGGGAAGTCACCAGTCTCATGATGATGATGGTAATAATAATAATAACAATTGTAATGACGATAATTAATAATCTTCCATGAGTAGGATTATGTGCATTGTTTGAATCGCTGTGGTGGGCTGGCTGTGGAGGACTCACCCAGGTGGAATTTTCTCTTCCTTTGTCCCTAACCCTTGCAAATCATCTCAGCACTGTCCTCAGAGCTTGCTCCCACCTCTCTGGCTAAGCTCCAAGGGGAGGAGAGGAGCAAAGGCAGGAAATCTGTTGTCACCCTGGAGAGGGTCAGGGGTGCTCCTCCGAAGGGTTGGCGTTGGGAACCATCCAGGCAGGGACACAGGTGACATTTCCTGCCCTGGAAATGCAGGCAGTGGCATCCCCCAGGGCTCTTGGGGTCCTGGCTGCCGCTGGGTGCCAGGAGGTGCAGGGCAGGGCTTGGGGACATCTGCAAAGTTCTGCATTGCCCTCTAATGGCAAACGGTGGCAGGGGTGTCACCTCAGCCTGGCCCTCGGGCACTCGGGAGTGGTGGCAATGAGGGGTGGCAGTGAGCGGTGGCAATGAGGTGTAGGTTTGCTGTCTGTGGTGTTTGGGTTGGTTATTCCAGACGATTGGGATGGAGACGAGAGATCTCTGGAGTTTGGTCTTAGAGCATGAGGTTTATTGTGAAAGGTGTGGGTGTAGGGGAGCTGCTGGGAGCTGCCAGACACAGCTCAGAGCAGGGAGAGAGGGGAGAGAGAGAGAGAAAAGTACAGAATACAGAATAGAATGAATACAGAATCTCGTGGTTGCCATTTACAATACAATGAATCATCTTCTGTGCTGAATATTCTAATTTTCACTAACCAATCTAGAACAAGCTACAGATCCTACAACATTTACACACAGCCTAGGAGAGTCATTGCATTACCATAGGGCGTTATATTTTAAACTCTAAAAACTGCTTTTTGGACCCTCTGCCAAGTTGGCAGGGTCTGCTCTGCCCCTTGGAGCTGTCTGCAAGCAGAGGGGATTGTTTAATCCAAAGGGGATTCCCTTCAGTGGCCACACCATTGTTTTCCAGCTGTTCAGTACCTGGGGTTTGGGATCTCAGAGCTTGTCTGCATTTCAATCTCGCTTATAGTTTCCATATTCTCAGCATCTTTTGCCAGGTAATCATATTTATAAGGCTTTCCTATTTCATCCTCCCCAACAATGAGGGTGGCAATGAGGGTTGGCAATGAGGGGTGGACAGAGCCACAGGGAGCTGTGTGGTTGGCACCCAGAATGTCCTCCTGAGGTGTTGGCAGAGCTCTCCCTTCCCCGCTGAAGCCCCAGGAGAAGGCAGTGTTTTGGGGCATTTCGGGGGCTGGTGGCCCAGTGGAGCTCTCGGGTTGGCGCAGGATTCCACCCCTTGGCTGTGATTCCGAGGGTTCCCTGCCCCAGAGATCTGTGGATGGCTGATGGAGCAGGGCTTTGTGGGGACACTGTGCCATTGTCTGTCACAGATTCCCCGGCAGAGCCCAGATTTCCCCTCGGGAATGTGCTGAGGGCACTGGGGCCACACGGTGCCATGGACCCTCCTGCAGCTGAGATCCGGGGTTTTGCCAATATCCAACAGAGGATTTTCCATCCCTTCGCCTGTGCTGCAGAGCCATTTACAGCTCTGGTTTGAGAGCCTTTGCTTTAAAAAAATAGTGTATTCCAGGGAATGTGCCCTGTTGGGGTGAATATAGGGTGGAAAATCTCGTGTTTTATGGAATTTTGCCATGCTCGTGGCTTCATTCCTCTGATTGGGTTGGCCCTGGGAGAGGAGGCTCAGGGAAAATCAGGCCAGGAGGGATGGAGAGGTTGGAGAAAAAGGCACGAGGGGTCCAGGGCTCGGTGATTTGCGATCGAGAAGGGCTCGGCACCTCCGGGATCAGAGGGAGCAGCAGCTGGACCCAGCCCAGAGCTGCCGGTGCTCTCCTTTGGCAGGACACGAATCCCGGGAATGGATCCTTGTGCCTCCTGGTTAGGGCAGGGAGGAGCAGCCGCTGTCACCTGTTCCCTGAGGAGCCTGGCAGAGGGACATTTGTCCTGCTGGCTGGGAATTGCTCGGGATCTGCGGGAAACGGGAATTCTGCGCCGCGTTCAGGAATTCTGCGCCGCGTTCAGGAATTCTGCCCCGTGGTCAGAAATTCTGCCCCGTGGTCAGGAATTGTGCCCCGCGTTCAGGAATTCTGCGCCGTGTTCAGGTTGTGCTTGTGCCTCAGCAGGGAGGAGACGCTGCTCCCCATCTTGTCACCAAAACTGTGGGGAAAACAAAAACTCTCCAACAACATTTTTAATGTTAGAGAGTCAAAGCATCACTTTATTTTCTGGCCAGGATGTTGTTCTGGCCAGGGTGTGCCACAGAAATCATCTCATCCACACACAGCCCGGCTGTGCAGAGAGAATCATTCCATGATGCACCGATATTACAGGATTTTCCCCCAAATTTTATACACTCAAAACCCACAGAAAACTTGTTTCAAAGTTCATTGGTCCAGAGTTGAGCAACCCTCAGTGTTCAGTTTCCCATTGGATCCGAACCCCCTCAGCTCCGATGGAAATTAGATCTTCATTTTTCAATTCTCTTATCACTCCTTTCCGGGGGAGATGTCTCCAGCTGTGTCCGAGGTGCTCTGGGGTGGATGTTTGGAGATGGCCACCGATGTTCCGTTCATGTTCTGTGGATGGTTTTTATCTCTCTGGGGATCTTTGGGCGGAGCCCATCTCCTCAGAGTGATGCTCTATCTCCTAAATAAACTAAAGAAAATTCCCTTCCCCAAAGCAAAGTTAAGTTAAGCCTAGCTAGAGAGACAAAAATAAAAAGTTAAAAGTTATACAAAATTTTTAAACTGGTATATTTTCCAACAATCTCCTTGTCCATCTCCTTCCCCAGGGATCCCAATCCGTGGGTTTTGTGCATTTCCAGCGTGGCCTGGGGGATTCTGATCCCGAGGCAGATGTGCTCCCCCGGTGTCTGCGAGTCCCAGGAGCTAAACAGCTTAGCAAGGATAAGGATAATAATGACAATAATGATAATAGCATATGGACTAATGCAGAAAAATGCCCTGAATGTTCTTGGGAGCCAAGGATTGTTGGGAAAGCCACAATTTCCTGGTTCCGGAATGAATAGGTTTTGCAGAGCTGGGTGATCGGGAGCTGTGTGGAGTTCTCTGTAGGATCACGGGGAAGAGGAAGTGCAGAATTCCAGCAATTCCTCTTGGCTGCTGAGGCAAAGCCCCCCAGGCTCCCTTTTTTCTGTATCCGTCGGAAGAGAAAGTGCTAATTCCGGCTGGGAGAGGCGCAGGAGCGGTGTTGAAATCCAGACTGTCCCCCTGAATTATGGAATCATGGAACGGGTTGGGTTGGAAAGGACTCGAGAGCCATTCAGTGTCACCCCAGTGACACATTCAGTGTCACCCCTGCCATGGGCAGGGACACCTCCCACTGTCCCAGGTTATTCCAGCCTGGCCTGAGACACTTCCAGGGATCCAGGGGCAGCCACAGCTGCTCTGGGAATCCCAGCCCAGCCTGGGAACGATTCCTTCCCAAAATCCCAGTGAATTGTCCCTGTCATTCCCCCAGAGGGAGGTGCTGGCCCCAGCCCCTCTGGGTGCTGCTGTCCTTGCATTCCCCGTGCTGTTCCATCCTGGCTCACACACCGCTCCTCAGGGATTTTCCAACCAAAAGGGGCCTTTATCCTTGGGAATTAATCTGGTTTGCTTTGTGGGTGCCTGACAAAGGCGGTGTGGGGTTAGTGCTGCTCCGTGCCCGTGTCCTTTCAGGCTGCAGATAATGCCGCAGCTCACAGGAGTCACGGGGCGGAGATAAAAAAGGTTTCACCGGGATTTAGGAACTTTGTTGTGTCTGAATGGCTCAATCCTGGGAAGCCACCACGTCCCAGCGGTGATGTCACCCCCCAGGATTTGCTGAGCAAAGTTTGGCCGCTCCGATCCGGATTTTGGGCTTTTTGTGCGTGCGGTAAAAATCCCCGAGCTCCTGGTTGGGGTGGTGTTGAATCCCGAATTTGGGAGCAGAGCTGGCCAGGGAGTGGGTGGGAATTGCCAGAAGTGCAGGGGAGGAGCTGGCAGGGAAAAGCAGGCATTTTTAACCCTTTATTTCTGGTTTCTAAGGCAGGGCAGTGGAAAGTGTGGGTGTCGGGATGCTCCCAAGGACTGTGAGAGGATTCCAATGTCCATGGCAGTGGGAGGAGGGAAATCATCCTGCACCCTCGCTGTGCCTTCCATCCCCGGGGAGCTCCCGTTTGGGATTTTGGGAGGAGGGCAGCTGTGGCCAGACATCCCGAGTGACCCGGAGGCCTCCCTGCACAGCCCCAGCCCTGGCTCTGGACCAGCCTCTAATATAAAACACTCCGGGCTGGATAAACCCAGACAGCAATCGGAGCCAGGAAAGGGCAATTTTCAAGGCTAATCCCTCCTAGTTTTGCAAACCAGCGAAAAAGAAACACTTGAAGGGGCTGTAAAAATGTTTCCAGGCCTAGGAGATGTTTACCACAAGTGGTTCTTGGTCACTCCTTAGGGAAGAGCATTGCTGTTTGTGGATAATATCTTTTAACCCAAGTAATTCCACTCCACAGGAATGAGCAGCGTCTTCTGAAATGAAGTTGCTGCAGAGATTATTACATAAATACATAATTGCAGCCGGGATTTAAGCAAACAAACAAAACCATCCAGTAGTTGCCTCCCAGACTGTTCAGTGTGCTCCTTGAGCCTCTTTAAACATTCCATTTGGAAGATTCCAGGCAATTAAAACAGGCAGTTGGGAAAAGCTCCTGTCACTTCAGCAGATGAGGGCTGATTAGTCAGGAAGAGAAATAAATCCATGAGAGTAAAGGAGCTTCTCTGGAGGATTGGAGTGAGCACAGCTCTGTCAGAAGGGGAGAGCCCCAAAAAGGGGAATAAATAGGAGAGGGAAGGTGGAGCACTGTTGGGATGGGGTGCTGCTGCCAGGAGGACAGGCAGGGAGAGCCCTCAGGGAAGGACTCTGCATTTCCTGAGCTGCTCTTTAGATCAAAAAGGAAATGCCAATTCCAGAGCCGCGTGGAGGTGCATGGAAAAAGAATCCAGCTGGAAAAGAGGAAATCCATGAGTGCTGTGTCTTCCAGAGCTCCCGCTGGGGCTGGGCGAGCCCAGGGAAGAGTTTTTCCTGCATTTTTTCCTGCTGGCCGTGATGGATTGCTTTTTTCCCAGCAAGCAGCTAGATAAAAACAGGAAGAACTCGCGGTGTTCAGCCAGTTCTGGTAACTGGGCAGCAGGGTCCTGTTCACTCTGGAATAACTTGGGATAATGCAGTCGGAATTCCATCCTGACCTAATGAAGGGAGGGTTCAGCTAACAGTTATACAATGGGAAATTCCAGGAGGAGACTGGGATGAGATCTTCCCTCCAGGGAAAGGGGCAGGATAGCTTCAAGTCCTTCCAAGATACAAATAGGATCAGAACTTTTGGGAAGGCTCTTAGGAGGTTTGGATGCGGCGCATTCCTCGTGGAGCAGCTCGTGTTTCACGGCAGCTTTGGTGGGAGAAGCTTCCAGCTGGCCACTGGGAAGGCAGGGAAACATCAGGGAGCTCTCAGGAGACAGAGCTGGTGTTTGTCACCTAAATCTGTGATCTGGGCCTGGGGGGGGATTGGAGATCGAGTGATGTCTGCGTGCGGTTGGGACCTTGAGGAATGGCTTCCCACTGCCAGAGGGCAGGGCTGGATGGGACATGGGAATTGGGAATTCCTGGCTGGGAGGGAGGGCAGGCCCTGGTACAGGTGTCCGGAGCAGCTGTGGCTGCCCCTGCATCCCTGGCAGTGCCCAAGGCCAGGCTGGATGGGAATTGAAGCGCCCTGGGATAGTGGAAGGTTTTTTCCAAGTGTTTAAAAAGTGGTTCCAAGTTTCTCTTGGATTTTGTGGTGATCCAATCCAGCATGGACATTGATCCACTCTCCTGACCCTTCTCCCTCCTCTCCATGCTCCTGGTGAGCACAAACCCTGGAATTTCAGATGGGTGTGCAACTGAAATTCAAAATTACCCCTGAATGCTTAAGGTGTGTTTTTATACCATTGATATAAATACCAAGCTCCATTTAAATCTATTTTATTTGCATGCATGGAATATCCACTTATGAATATGATGGGTTATAAATATATATGATTTATATGTATGTGATGCACGTGTTTCCTGTCTAAAGTAAACGCAGAAAAATGGCTGATGTCCATTCCTGTCTCCTTTCCAGGAAAGATTCCAAGTGAAGAATCCTCCACACACTTACATCCAGAAGCTGAAGGGATATCTGGACCCAGCAGTGACCAGGAAGGTGAGGAGCACCCTCTTTCCTGCTGCCTGTCCCTCATTCCCCAGCCAGGATGGTCCTGGGCTCTGGTTCCTTCCTGCCTTGGTGCCAATGCCCTGAAAAGTTTGAGGGAGGAGCAATGAGAAATTGGGGATTTGCTGCAGCTTTCCCAGCTCAGGAAGGAGAGTGGATGCTGGGAAGCCAAGGAGCGTCTGACATGGAGCACAGCTTGTTTTAATAGCATCAGCTCCAGTAAATAATGGAGAAATGATCCCTGAGCTGGGCTCTGAGCCTGGCTTTGGCTCAATCACCATCTGATGGGCCTCTGCTCACCCCTGGCAAGGGCTGGCCAAGGGCTGAGTCCTATTCTCCGGGAATTTGCCTCGCAGAGGCTCCGTGCAGCTGAGTGCACCATCCATGGGATCAGCTCCATCCATGATCAGCTCCATCCATGGGATCAGCTCCATCCATGATCAGCTCCATCCATGGGATCAGCTCCATCCATGATCAGCTCCATCCATGATCAGCTCCATCCATGATCAGCTCCATCCATGGGATCAGCTCCATCCATGATCAGCTCCATCCATGATCAGCTCCATCCATGGAGATCACCTCCCATCCGTGGGGATCCCCTCTATAGGGACCACCTCCCCTCCACAGGGATCACCTCCCATCCGTGGGGATCACGTCCCCCCCCCAGGGACCAGCCCCTGTCCACGGTGACAGCTACAGGAGCCCCTGAACCCCACCCCAAAGGCAGCAGAGCCCCGCAGGTGCTGCCGTGGCCGTGCCCATCCCAGTCCCTGCTTTGTGCTGCCCCACGCCGACCCGGGGTGGGTTCCCGTGGAGCACACGGATCCTGCTGTGGCCATTCCCTGGCACAGGGCAGTGCCCCTGCTCCGTGGGACACCGCTGCTCTTGTTGGAGCCTGCGGCCAGGGCTGGGAACCATTTCGTAGGAAACCTTGACGTTTCCCTGGATGGATTTCTTCCCAGCCCGGTGAACAGGGCCTTTGTGTTTTTTCTCCGGAGGGTTCTGGGGATTGTTCCGTGTTTGGCTTCGCTCCGTGTGCTCACATTGAAGCCTTTCTTATCCAGGGACCTCATGACGAACGACAAACCCAAAGGGCTGTAAATAACCCCGCCGAGTTCCTCTCTGTTTGGGGCATTCCGGATCGCCCGCGGCCTTTCCTCAGCCCCAGCTGACGTGGAGAGCTTTCCACAGGGAGGGAGAGCTCATCCCAGTGGGAATCTTGCTGGGATGGAGGTGGTGGCACTGGCTGTGCTGCTGGTCCCACCTGACCTCCCTGTGCCACCCTTCCATCCAGGAATTCCTTCCCAATATCCCATCGAACCTGCCCTTAGCATTCTTCACCCACTTTAGCCATCATTTCCCTTGTTCAAAAATGAGAATATGCTCCAGAGGAGTTCCTCCAGTGCTCCAGCACATCTCCGTGGGCAGGAGGAGGAAGATCTCCAGTCCTCCTCCAGCTGGGATCGGAGGTGCCCCCTTGGCTCTCTGTCCCCTTGTTTTCTAAAACCATCTGAGCTCTGAATGTTCCAGACAGAGTTTGCTGCTGAACCGAAGCTTGTTTTATAAAGAAATGTTTATTTATCTCCAGGCCTTTAATTTCCTTAGTCCTGGGAGCTCTGGGATGTTCCTGGGAACAGGAGCGATTCCTCCCCTGTGTTTTTGTTGACTGCTGGGCTGCTGTTGCTGCATTCCCTGGGATTTAGAGGAGTTCTCAGTTACCTCCATGTTTTCTTTCTTCCCTCTGTGCTGGGTGAGATGTTGATTTTTTTAATGGAGCCTAATTGTTATTTTTGTGCTCACTTATTTCAGAAATTCAGGAGACGAGTCCAGGAGTCGACTCAGGTGCTCCGAGAACTGGAAATTTCCTTGAGGACAAACCACATTGGGTGAGAATTTCTGATGCCTCTGGTTTGATTTATTTTTAAATTTTTAATTGATTTATTTTTTTATTATTTATTGATTTATTTTTATTAATTTATTTTTATTAATTTATTTTTTATTAGTTTATTTTTTAATTCTAGCGGTGGCTGCCTTTGAGCAAACACCTCTTTGCATGTCAGGAAGTGATGCCACTTGATTGATAATTAAAGCCTGATGGGCTTAGTTAAGGGGAGCTGGGCATCTCAGGAGGATAATTCAACTTTAATCCTTTCCTGATGGATTCATCCCCATTTTTCTGAAGGCTGAGGAAAGGCTGGAGTCAGTCAGAGCCCAGGGAGTGAGGCTGTGTCCAGAACAAAAATAATGCTGCAGCGATAAGTTTATATCTCACCCCCTGCTGCTTTATGGCTTTAGCAGGGGGCAGTTCCCGGAGCCTGGCTGGGAATAACATCTCAGGATTTATCCTCAGGGCAGGAAATCCATCCCAACTGCTGCAGCACAACTGCCAGAGGTTTCATTTTCTGTCAGCCATCCCTTCCCATCCTCATTCCCACCAGTCTCGCCTTCCCGTGGGATCAGGAGCTGCTCCATCAGCCAGGGAGCTTTTCCTGGGGTTTTCCCCATGATCACGGTCTGTCCCCAGCTCAATCCCAGCGATTTTAAGGATTCTGCTCAGATTTTGGGGGAATGAGGGCGCTCTGAGCTGTGGGAGGAGCTGCAGTTCCCAGTGCGGCGATGGGAGCCTCCCGTGGAGCTGCGCCATCCCAAAAACTCTTTTCCAACACTTGATTCCTTGATGGAATCATCATTCCATGGATGCTCTTGGGTTTAGGATGAGCAGGATGAGCTGCGGTGCTGCACCAGGGCAGGAAAAGAGGGGACAGGAGCAGTGTTCGTTTATTTATTTATTCGGTGGCCCTGGCTGAAGGACTTCTCTCAAAATACATTTTATAAAATGTATAAAATTTTATAAATATTCATATTTATTCAAATATTTATAAAATATTCCCTGGTTATTCCAGCAGGGAAATAATCAAAAATGTCAGTGCTGAAGATCAGAATGACTCCAAGAGGGTGAATTCCCTGGAGCTGCACTTCCCTCCCTGGATTCCCTCCCTCCAGTGACCCCCAGCCACTCCTGGGGGTTCAGGGAGAGCTGGGGCCGTGCTCAGGCTCCTTTTCCCCTGCCTTCACCCCCAAAGGGATGGATTTTCCCATTTTTCTTGGCATTTTCAAACCTTTGGAGCATAATAGACTTTCCTGAATTATTTGGCAGATCTCAGGGGCCAGAATTCACTGTAACAGGTGAACACATTTTAAAAAAAAAGGCAAAATTGCTGTTAAATGTACATCGAGGATGTCCCTCCGAGATCCTTCTGCTGCTTTTCCAGCCTGCTGGAGATCAGGATGAGACAAAAAACGAGCCAGGTCCCTGTGTTAGGAGCTGACCTTCACAGTGCTGCAAAAAACCCTCATTTCAGTCCATTTGGAAAGGCATCTAAAGGACTCTTTAAAGTCCTCGAAATCACTTTGAAACAGCCTTTTTTTTTTCTTTTTTTTTTTTCTTTTTTTTC
>VZRL01006847.1:18515-41053 GCA_013397895.1 Origma solitaria | reverse complement strand
TTTTTTCTTTTTTTTTTTTCTTCTGTGAGAGACCCAGAGCACCGCAGCGGCTCTGTCTGTGGGTTTTGTGGGAATTTCAGGGAATTGCAGAGGCTCTGATGTGTTTCTCTCCCTCCAGGTGGGTCCGGGAGTTCCTGAACGAGGAGAACAAAGGGCTGGATGTGCTGGTGGAATACCTGTCCTTCGCGCAGTATGCAGTCACGTAAGTGAGACCTTCCCGGGATTTCCTGCGGCGAATCCGTGGATATTGGGAATATTTCCTCCACTGAGAAGGGCTGAGCGCTGCGCGGGGCCGTGGGGGGTCACAGCCCCTGGGATTGTTCAGGAAGGAGTGGGTGTGGAATTTGGTGGGCATTTGGTGGTCCTGGTCTTTTCCAGCCTCAATAATTCCGTGATTCTGTAAGCCTGAGAGCAGAGGAAGTCTTGATGTGAGTCTGGAATTATTTCATCACAGCAGACCAAAAAACCCAAAAACCAAAAAAACAAAAAAAACCCCAAAAAAACCTGAATTTAAACCTTGAGGTCATTCGTCTCTGAGCCTGTCCTGACATATTTTTTATCTGTGCTCTCTGAGCGTCTTGGGGGTGGGAAAACCATCCCGCGGGTGTGTGGGGAGATGCAGGATCCCTTGAAAATGGGTTTGCGATGAGTGCCCAGCCCAAGGTGATGCCTGAAACAGAGGCCAAACAAATTAGGAGTATAAAATGCGGACAAATTTATACGGGGCCTTCAAGGTACATTGGGGCAAGCAAAGTCCCTCTCAGGAGCTACACCCAAAATGGACCCTGGGTCCTGAGCCCTTCACCTTTGATCAGTTCTGTCCCAATATTGGCCCTTAATTCTCGAATCGCACCTCAGGTGCTGATGTTCACCACCCCAGGCCTGCTCCCCCAGCTCACAGCTGTTTCCATATTTTCGGGCTCTAAGGCAATGAATTTGTCCTTGGATCTGTGTTCAGAGAGCCTTGTTTGGCCAGAGGTGCTGAACAGAGGATTTCAGCACTTTGTGAGAAGCACAGAGCTGCAGCAAGTTACAGAGACATGGAGAGAAAAAACCAGAAATACTGAAGGCATCACCCAGAGGGATTCGCAGGCTCCTGTGCAGCACATGTGCAGCAGCACAGCCCAGCAGCAATTCCGGGGCACTCTGCAAAGACTGAAAACTGATTTTGTTCTGGGAAGCTGTGATCAGATTTAGTCTTTCGGGTGATAAATCATGACGTGGGCTCTGAGAAGGAAGTGTGGAAAATCAGCTTTCGGTCGAGATTTTCGGCTGAGGCTTTGTTTTATTGCCATGGAATCATCCCAGGCTGGTTTGGGTTGGGAGGGACCTTAAAGCCATGGGCAGGGAATTATCCCAGGGTGCTCCAAACCCCATCCAGCCCAGCCTTGGACACCTCCAGGGGTCCTGGAGCATTAATCCACATTCCTTCAGGATACTGTGATTTTAAATATATATATATTTTATATATATTTTATATATCTTTTATATGTATTTTATATATACATTTTTTAAAACCTAAAAATGAAAAAGAAGCCTTGGGTTAAAGACGTTGTTGGAGCAGAACCTCAAGCTGGGGAGAGCTGCTCGTTTATTTTTAGCGAGGCTGCCACCAGATTTATGTCCGTCAAAGAGATTTGTGGTGCGGCTGCAGGAAAATTTATGAGGGAAAATCCTATGGTTTCAAATGTTACCCACTGGAAAAAACCGTGCACAGCAAAAGGAAGGGTTTGTACCAAGCCTTTCTTCCTAAATTTATACAAATGTACGTGAGGAACTGGCTGGGATTTTCCCCTCTCGCATGGGGAACATGAGTAATAACCTCAGGAGCTGGAAAGGGAACAAGCAATTCCTGCTTGGAATAGCAGAGCAGCGGGCAAGGAGTCAGAAATTGGGGGTCTGGGATGATTCTGGTGATGGTTTAATGTGCTGGGAGGTTTGTGGGGCCGCTCTGGGCTGGAGGAAGCCGAAGTGGAACTCGCAGAGCTGATTTATGGCGATTCAGTGGGGAGAGCTCCCAGAATTGCCACTCTTCCCTTCCAGGCAGGGATATTTATCAGCAATCAGCCAGCGTTGGGTTTGTGGGGTGCAGAAGGAGCTGTTGGGTCCTGTTGGGATGTGTTCCCGAGGGATTTAGAGCCCCGTGGATGTGGCACTGGGGGCAAGGGTTGGTTTTTGTGGGGCTGAAGGAGCTGTTTGCTCCTGTTGGGATGTGCTCCCAGGGGATTTAGAGCCCTGTGGATGTGGCTCTTGGGGCCAGGGTCGGCAGTGGCCATGCAGTGCTGGGAGTGTTGGGTTCCGTGGATTCCATGATCTCTAGAGGGCTTTTCTGTTCTCAGTGAGCTGTGGTTCTGGGATTTTCTTCCCCTCGTGATGCTCATCCTGCTTCCCTGGGCTGTTCCGTGTCCCTCAGACACCGCATTGTCCTCAAGTGTCCTTTCCCGTCCCTGTGCCACCTGTGGGAATCCCGGAATTCCTATGGGTGGGCAGGACCTTCCCCGTGCAGGGGGACCAGTGGGACTCGATGGTCTCGGAGAGCTTTTCCTTTGATTTTTCCCCGCTTGGCTTTGCCCGATGACTTTGGGATTCTGCCAGGACCCCACGCGTGCCTCTCCCGTCTAACCCAGCCCTGGAATTCCTTTTTCCCTGCAGGTTTGACTTCGAGAGCCTGGAGAACAGCGTGGAGAGCTCCATGGACAAGGCGAAGCCCTGGAGCCGCTCCATCGAGGACCTGCACCGGGGCAGCAATTTGCCCTCTCCGGTTGGGAACAGCATCTCGCGCTCGGGCCGGCACTCCACGCTGCGGTACGGGACCCGCGGGGTCTGTTTGGGACAGCTTTTCCTGTAGGACATCCCTCACCCTCCCTCTGCTCCCGGGACAGGTGTGGGTGTGAGGAATGGTGTGGCTGTGCTGGTGCCGGAGCTGGAAGGAGCCGCCGGGGAAGGATGGGAATGATTTCCGAGGGCAGGATGGGCTCAGGATGGGTTTCCTTTGCAGAGGAGGCCATTGCTGGTTCCCAGGGTGGAGCTCAGCGTTTCCTGGCCCCTGCCAGGGGCTCCCATCCCGTCCCGGCTCTCCCAGCAGCACATTCCCTCCGTGCTGCCCTGAGCAGGAGCTGGGATTCCTTGGAACGGCCCTGCCCTCCCCCACACCCGCTGTCCCTCTCTCGCCATTCCACACTTTCCCACCAAGCCTTTCTTTCCCAATATTCCTTTTTTTTCCATTTAATTTTCATCACTTCCTAGGATTGGTTGACAGCCAGCTCTGTTCCGTTCCCTGGATGTCCCACTCCAGGCACCACCCTCAGATCCCAGAGCTGTTCCTGGGGGTGTGGCTCAGAGTGTGGGATCCTTTGGGGTTTTTTTTTGGTTTTTGCAGAGTTTTGCTCCCTAATCCCGTGAGCATAGCAGAGTCCAGAAATGGAGCCAGTGAGGCCTCACTTCCAGCTTTTCCCATCCAGCAGAGGTGGATTTGGTTGGCCAGGCTCTGACCTCGGCCCTGGGGTTGTTGTTGAGTGGCTCCAAACCTTGCACCTGGAAGGTTGAATTCCCAGCCCTCAGGCAGTGGAGAGGAGACAGACACAGCTCTGGGAAGGAAATCCAGCTGTGGAGAGCAGCAGGATCCCTTGGCCAGTGGATTCGGGGGTTTTTTAGTGGTTTTGGTGTTCTTTGCCCTGGAATTGCTCTGGCAGGAGTGGCAGAGCTGAGCTGGCAGGAGGTGCAGCTTCCACCCTGTCCTTGGGAGGAGTGCTTGGGATTAGGAATGCCGAGGTCAGGAATACCTTACGTGTCTCTTACATTGTTTCTCTTCATTTCCTTCCACCCTTTCTCACATCTCCCTTTATTCTTCACCTCTCTGACTCTCTGTTTCCATGTCTTCTCTATCCCCTTTTCCTGTTCCAACACTCTTCCCATTCTCCCTCTTTTCCCGTTCTCCGTCTTTTCCCATTCCAACACTCTTTTCCCATTCCAACACTCTTTCCCCATTCCAATGCTCTTTTCCCATTCCAACGTTCTTTTCCCATTCTCTCTCTTTTCCCATTCTCCCTCTTCTCCCATTCTCCCTCATTTCCTGTTCCAACACTCTTTTCCCATTCTAATGCTCTTTTCCCATTCCAATACTCTTTTCCCATTCTCCCTCTTCTCCCATTCTCTCTTTTCCCATTCTCCCTCTTTGCTCGTTTTCCCTCTTTTCCCTTCTCCCTCTTTTCCCATTCTCCCTCTTTTCTTGTTCCAATGCTTTTTTCCTGTTCTCCCTCTTCTCCCATTCTCCCTCTTTCCCCATTCTCCCTCTTTCCCCATTCTCCCTCTTTCCCCATTCTCCCTCTTTCCCCATTCTCCCTCTTTCCCCATTCTCTCTTTTCCCATTCTCCCTCTTTCCCGTTCTCCCTCTTTTCCCATTCTCCCTCTTTCCCCGTTCTTCCTTTTTCCCCATTCTTCCTCTTTTCTGTTCTCCCTCTTTTCCCGTTCTCCCTCTTTCCCACTCTCCCTCTTTCCGTTCTCCCTCTTTCCCACTCTCCCGCCCTTCCCTCCTCTCCCGCCCTTGCCGTGCTCTCCTCTCTCACACACCATCNCCTTCCCCCCTCTCCCTCTTTCCCCATTCTCCCTCTTTCCCCATTCTCCCTCTTTCCCCATTCTCTCTTTTCCCATTCTCCCTCTTTCCCGTTCTCCCTCTTTTCCCATTCTCCCTCTTTCCCCGTTCTTCCTTTTTCCCCATTCTTCCTCTTTTCTGTTCTCCCTCTTTTCCCGTTCTCCCTCTTTCCCACTCTCCCGCCCTTCCCTCCTCTCCCGCCCTTGCCGTGCTCTCCTCTCTCACACACCATCAGATTGGTTTCTCTGCCCGACCGCCTTGAGCTCAAACGCTGCCAGAGCTGCCTGGCGGCCGACTGCCTCTGGAGCAGCTTCCCTTTGCGCTCTGCCGATGAGGCTCCCGCCCGGAAAACGCCGTAAGTGCCCCAAGGAGCCTTGGCAAGGTGTCCCTGCCGGGCACGGAGCCCCGGCGGCACCGCGGCCGTGCCGGGGACAATCTGGTGGCCACACGGACTGGGACAGCCCAGCCCGCGAGAAGGGATCGCTCTCCAGCACGTGTGGTTATCACATTATAATTCTGAGCGTGGTTGGCTTCCGTAGAGCGGGATTTTTGTGGGATTTTCTTGGGATTTTCGTGGGATTTTCACGGAGAGAGGGAAGCGTGGTTGGCTCGGCGGCGAGAGCCGAGTTCTCCTTATCATGGTGCAAATAGTTGTGTTTTCTACCTAAACTGAGAGCTTTTAGTGTTCCATCTGATTTCCTCTTTTTATTAGAAATAGAGGCTTTGCTCATCCCCAAAACCGCCATAGAAATGGGACCTGACAGAGTTTTCCAGCCAAAATTTTCATCCTCCCTCCAGAGGCACCTCAGTACTGGGGCAGCTTGTTTGGATTGGGTTTGGGTGGCTTTCTCCCTTAAAAATGTGTTTAAAGATGCGTATTTTTTTTAAGTGTGTATTTTAAAATGTGTGGTTTTAGATGTGCATTTTTGAAAACGTGAATTTTTTTAAATGTGTATTTTCAAAAGTGTATTTTTTCAATAGCTGGGGGTTCTGTGTGTTTAAAAAAATTACAGAAAAAGATAGGTGAGAGATTGTTAAGAAGGGAGGGTTTTTTATTATTGTAGCTGTTTTAATTATTGTTTTTATAATTAGCAAATATTGGTGAACCGAAAGAGAATCTTCTCCTCAGAACAAGGCAGGTGCTCGGAGGGGGTTCAGGGGGGTTTTTGGGGAAAAATCAGGAGGTTCCTGCTCCGTCTCGAGGTGGTAAATGAAGTTTTTGGGATGTGTGGAAATTGCTCTCATGGTGGAATGGGAGGAAGGAATCGCAGAACCCCAGCCCGGTTTGGGTGGGAAGGATTCAGACTGATCCCACTCCAGGGTCAGGGACACCTTCTGCCCTCCCAGGCTGCTCCAGGTTCTGTCCAAGCTGGACTGGAAGCTTTGCTCTTCCATTTGGAGGAGAAAGGAGAAGGCTGAGAGGAGCCCAGCAGGATAATTCAGGGTGCAGGGGCTGGGGTTGATGCCTGAAGGACAGGCTCCCTGAAACAGAGACCAAGGCAAATCAGGAGTATAAAAATGGACAATTTATTCAAGGCCTGCAAAAGCCTTGAAGGTCCATTCAGGCAAGAAAAGCCCCCCCAGGACTACACCCAAAATGGACCCTGGGTCCTGAGCCCTTCACCTTTGATCAGTTCTGTCCCAATATTGGCCCTTAATTCTCGAATCGCACCTCAGGTGCTGATGTTCACCACCCCAGGCCTGCTCCCCCAGCTCACAGCTGTTTCCATATTTTCGGGCCCTAAGGCAATGAATTTGTCCTTGGATCTGTGTTCAGAGAGCCTTGTTTGGCCAGAGGTGCTGAACAGAGGATTTCAGCACTTTGTGAGAAGCACAGAGCTGCAGCAAGTTACAGAGACATGGAGAGAAAAAAACTAAAATTCGTGAAGGCATCAGGGCGGGCAGAGCTCTGTCCGTGCTCCAGCCCCAGCCCTGTCCGGTCCCAGCTCCGCTGCCTCCTGCAGCTCCTTCCAGCCAATTCCTGCCAATTCTGCTCCCTGCATCTCCCTGGCAACACAGAGCTTTGCTTTTCCTTAGGAGGAGGCGCAGGGATTTGGGAAACGACACCAAAATGAGGGCAGGAGGATGAAAAAGGGGGGATGGAGCTTTGGGGATTTTATTACTGCTTTTTTGGGAGAAAGGAGCGTTACTGAGAGTCAGCCTGTGCTGTCAGATCAATATTAATGCCGACTTTGCAGTGTCCCAGCCCATTAGAAATTCCCTTTCTTCTGAGGAAAATGCTGGAATTTTCATGTGGATTGAACTGAGAAACTTCAATTCTTCCTCCAAAATCCGCCGGGTCCGTGAGGAGAGAGCGATGCAGGCAAATCCATAAATGGGCTTGGAGTGCGTTCAGTAATTGGGTTTGAATCTGACACAGTTTGGGAGCTGCAGTCGCTGAAATTGGGCTTTTCCAGGAACGCTCTCCCTGCTCAGGAGCCTGGGGAAGGCTCATTTCTGTCGGATAGTTCCTAATTTAGCAGAACATCTCTGTGAGCAGCTCCAGGGGATCACAGAGACCCCGAGCCGCTGGGCTGAGCCGAACCCTGCCTTGCTGAGGGCACTCGCTGCGCTCAGGTGATGCAAACCCCACGGATTCCAACCCCAAACTGCGGGGATGGAGCCCAGAGCCCACCCAGCTCGGACGAATGCAGCTCCTCGTGGCTGTGGGAGGCTCCCTGGGCTTGCATTGTGCTCTGCTGGGAGCCGGGGCACAGCAGGGCATTTTTTAGCAGAGAGAAAAGTGAAAATAAGGGGAGGAATTGCTGTAATTTGGATTAAATTGGTACATTCAAAGTCTGCACCGCTGCACTGGGCACGTCATGGAATTCCAGAAGGGTTTGGGATCTCATTCCAACCTTCCTCCCACTGTCCCAGGCTGCTCCAATCCTGTCCAGCCTGGCCTGGGACACTCCAGGGATCCAGGGGATCTCTGGCAATTCCAGCCCAGCCCTCCCCACCCTCCCAGGCAGCAATTCCCAATTCCCAAATCCCATCCATCCCTGCCCTCTGCCATGGGAAGCCATTCCCTGTGTGCTGTCCCTCCATGCCTTGTCCCCAGTCCCTCTGCAGCTCTCCTGGAGCCCTTCAGGCCCTGCCAGGGGCTCGCCGCTCTCCCTGGATCCCTCCCCAGCTCTCCCAGCCCAGCTCCAGGGGCTTGGAATGTCCCCAGGTAGGGAGAGGCTCAGGAGGAATCATCTCAGCTTGGGAAGGCTCATCCCCGAGGCTGATCCCAGCTGAATTTCAGGTGGATCACACCCAGGACTGGACCGTGCTGGAGTATCCTTGGCATCTGGAAATCCCAAATTCTGCCTTTTGGGGTCATTTTTATCGGTTTATCCACCAGCAGAACTGGTGGACGGTTCAGTTCTGGAATTTAGGGATGTGGTTCAGCAGGCACCGAGGAAATGATTTTCCTCTCTCAGTGGTAAGATAAAGATCTCATTAATCTGATTTAAAATGTGTGGAAAATAATTCTGCAGTCCTTCATAAATTAAATCTGAGATAAATCAGCGTAGGAACCATCTCTGTGTGACTAAAAATGCCTTCCAAATCTTGGTTTTGCCATGATTTTTGTATTTGGTGGGATGAAGGTGTGGAATTGGCCAGTCTGGCATGGTTGGGTAGCGCTGGAACTGCTCCCACACCTCCCAGTTCAGACTCCCAGTTCAGATTCGCAGTTCAGATTCGCAGTTCAGAGTCCCAGTTTAGATTCGCAGTTCAGATTCCCAGTTTAGGTTCCCAGTTCAGATTCCCAGTTCAGATTCCCAATTCAGAATCCCAGTTCAGATTCCCAGTTTAGGTTCCCAGTTCAGATTCCCGGTTCAGATTCCCAATTCAGAATCCCAGTTCAGATTCGTAGTTTAGGTTCCCAGTTCAGAGTCCCAGTTCAGATTCCCAGTTCAGAGTCCCAGTTCAGATTCCCAGTTCAGATTCCCAGTTCAGAGTCCCAGTTCAGAGTCCCAGTTCAGGTTCCCAGTTCAGAGTCCCAGTTCAGAGTCCCAGTTCAGGTTCCCAGTTCAGAGTCCCAGTTCAGGGTTGCTCTGCTCCCCTGGTGACTGGGGAGGGACATTCGGGACAGGATATCCCAAATATCCCGGGGCAGGTGCAGGTCTTGGGGCCTGCAGCCCCTCCTGTGCCACTCCCAAAATCCAACTCCCTCCGTGCCGATCCCAAACTGGGTCACGCTTCCCGAAACCCTGCAGCGCCCTGAGCTGATTGATTCATTCATATTTATGGATGGGGAAAAAAAAATCCTTTGACTGAATCCTGCTTTGAATTTGGGGCTCGCTTTCATCTCAGCACGGCCGGGAAGGGAAAGCCCAGGGGAGGATTGTGGGGAGCTGGGAATTAAGAGCTCTCCGTGGGCAGGGTGGGCACGTGGAGCACCCAGCGCTGCTGGGGGACCTTGTTCCTCCTGCTTTGGGCATTTAAACGGGGAATCTGCAGGGATGAGGCAGGGAGAGACAGCAAAGTGGTGTGGTGTTCCCTGTTCCTGTTTTATTGTGGATTTAAATGAGGGAATTTGCAGGGATGAGCCACAGAGCCACAGCAAAGTGGTGTGGTGTTCCTTGTTCATGTTTTATTGTGGATTTAAACAGGGAATCTGCAGGGGTGAGGCAGGGAGAGACAGCAAACTGGTGTGGTGTTCCCTGTCCCTGTTTTATTGTGGATTTAAATGAGGGAATTTGCAGGGAATTCACGGCAAACTGGTGTGGTGTTCCCTGTTCCCATTTTATTGTGGATTTAAATGAGAGAATTTGCAGGGATGAGCCAAGGAGACATAGGAAACTGATGTGGTGTTCCCTGTTCCCATTTTATTGTGGATTTAAATGAGAGAATTTGCAGGGATGAGCCAAGGAGACATAGGAAACTGATGTGGTGTTCCCTGTTCCTGTTTTATTGTGGATTTAAACAGGGAATTTGTCAGAGAGTCAAAGCAAAGTGATGTGGTGTTTTCTGTCCCTGTTTTATTGTGGATTTAAATTAGGAAATTTTCAGAGCTGAACAAGGAATTCACAACGAACTGGTGTGGTGTTCCCTGTTCCTGTTTTATTGTGGATTTAAATGGGGGAATTTGCAGAGATGAGCAGGGAATTCACAGCAAAGTGGTGTGGTGTTCCCTGTTCCCATTTTATTGTGGATTTGAACAGGGAATTTGCAGGGATGAGCCATAGAGTCACAGCAAGGTGGTGTGGTGTTCCCCATTTCTGTTTTATTGTGGATTTAAGTGAGGGAATTTGCAGGCATGAGCAGGGAGTTCACAATGAACTGGTGTGGTGTTCCCCGTCCCTGTTTTATTGTGGATTTAAACAGGGAATTTGCAGGGATGAGCCATGGAGTCACAGCAAAGTGGTGTGGTGTTCCCCATTTCTGTTTTATTGTGGATTTAAATGAGCGAATTTGCAGGGATGGGCCAGAGAGAGACAGCAAAGTGGTGTGGTGTTCCCTGTTCGCGTTTTATTGTGGATTTAAACAGGGAATTTGCAGGGAATTCACAACAAGCTGCTGTGGTGTTCCCTGTCCCTGTTTTATTGGGAATATTCCCTGTCACCTGTGCTGGCAGGCAGGGCTGGGGTGCAGCTCCTGCTGGAGCCAACATCTGGATTTTTATTGTTGCCAGTCAAACATCCCCAGAACCTTTATTATTATTTATTTCCTCCTTTATTTCCGTGAATATTTGCTGCTTGTCCTCTGGAAACCTCCTGCCTTCTCCCCCTGTGGAGGGATATTCCTCTTCCTCCCCTTTCCCTCCCTGAAAACAGTCCTGTGACTGATGGGAAATGGTTTTTTTGCAGGTACAACACCTTGCCGAGCCGGAGAACCCTGAAGAATTCCCGGCTGGTGAGCAAAAAGGACGATGTCCACGTGTGCATCATGTGCCTGCGGGCCATCATGAACTACCAGGTGATGCCCAGGGGAGCCTGGAATTCTCTCTGGAATTCTCTGGGTGTGGAAAGAGGGGAGGGGAGGCTGGGGGGATTTGTAAGGTTAAATTGATGTAAATGTTTCCATTTTCGTCCTTAAAATGGAAGGACTGGGACACAATTGTGTTGTTTAGGGATTTAGGGCAGATGGGAAGGTGAATAAGCCTGGGCATGTTGGGTCAGCTGCTGTTCATTAGACGTGCAGCTAATTAGGTTTAATTAGTCTAGGGGTCAGTACTAACCCTTCAAAATAGGAGATTTTTAGAGAAGACGGGAAATCTTCTCTCAAAATCAAGTTTGCCCTTTTATGTGCTTATGGCAAAGCGCTCGGGATAAGTGGGAATGACCAACTAGAGCAAAGTTTATCTTCTGTTCCCGAGTCTCCTCTCTCTTCAGTGCGTGCTGGGATCGTGCAGCATGCCCTGGAGCATCAGGAATTGGGGATTTTCTGCTGAAAGCAAGGAAATGTGTGGTGAACACCTTGCTGGGGAGTTGGGAGGGGTTTGTGGGGCTGTGCCCTGGGGGTGGCGGCTCCCTGGGGTGGACGGGCATGGGAAGGGTGCGAGCAGCAATCCCAAACCAACGGAGCGTATTCCAAAGGAATTCTGTTGGATTTTTGGAGAGCAAAGCCAGCAGTGCTCGTGCAGGAAGAAGTTGGGTTTGGCAGGTGAAATTCAGCTGGAATTTTTCAGCTGGATTTTGGATTTTTGGAGTGGCAGCTGGAATTTTGCCAATTCCAATTTAGGCAATAAATGATGGACCATAGAAAGGGAGGAGCTGGAGGAGGAAGGAAGGAGCAGAGGGGTTGGGAGTGGTGCAGGAGCAGCTCCTGGAGCCTTTTTGTGGCTGAAGTGGCCCAGCCCAGCACTTCCAGAACGGCAGGGAATTACAGAACCATGGAACATCCAGAGCTGGAAGCGCTTCTGAATGGCGGGAGAAGGAAATACTCTGGTTTTAACCTCCCCAAGGTTTTGCTTGGCTGGAGCAGCCGCCGCAGGGCTGGTCAGAGGGGTGGGACGGGCTGGGTTTGGGAGCGCCGGGCTGGGCTGAGGCAGGACTGTCCCTTCCCTCCGCAGTATGGATTCAACATGGTCATGTCCCACCCGCACGCCGTCAACGAGATCGCGCTCAGCCTCAACAACAAGAACCCCAGGTAGGCTGCTCTGCCCGCAGGGTGCGCCTCAGGTGAGTGGGGAGGGCTGGGCAGGGATTCCAGCCGGGCATTGCTGGGGAAAGTCAGCTGGGCTCTGCCTCGGATGGAATCCGTGCCATGGGGCAGATAAACGAGCGAGGGATGGCTGATTCCAGGGTTTGATTCCGGTGTTTGATTGATTCCAGGGTTTGATTCCAGTGTTTGATTGATTGCAGTGTCTGATTGATTCCAGTGTTTGATTCTGGTGTTTGATTCCAGGGTTTGATTCCGGTGTCTGATTGATTGCAGTGTTTGATTGATTGCAGTGTCTGATTGATTCCGGTGTGTGATTGATTCCAGTGTCTGATTGATTCTGGTGTCTGATTGATTGCAGTGTCTGATTCCAGTGCCTGATTGATCCCAGTGTCTGATTGATTCCGGTGTCTGATTGATCCCAGTGTCTGATTGATCCCGGTGTGTGATTGATTCCAGTGTGTGATTGATTCCGGTGTGTGATTGATTCCGGTGTGTGATTGATCGCAGTGTCTGATTGATCCCGGTGTGTGATTGATTCCGGTGTGTGATTGATTCCGGTGTCTGATTGATCCCAGTGTCTGATTGATTCCGGTGTCTGATTGATCCCAGTGTCTGATTGATCCCGGTGTGTGATTGATTCCAGTGTGTGATTGATTCCGGTGTGTGATTGATTCCGGTGTGTGATTGATCGCAGTGTCTGATTGATCCCGGTGTGTGATTGATTCCGGTGTGTGATTGATTCCGGTGTCTGATTGATTCCGGTGTGTGATTGATTCCAGTGTCTGATTGATTCTGGTGTCTGATTGATTGCAGTGTTTGATTCCAGTGTCTGATTGATTCCAGTGTCTGATTGATTCCAGTGTCTGATTGATTCCGGTGTCTGATTGATTCCAGTGTCTGATTGATTCCGGTGTCTGATTGATTCCAGTGTCTGATTGATTCCAAGTGTCTGATTGATTCCGGTGTCTGATTGATTTCACTGTCTGATTGATTCTGGTGTGTGATTGATTCCAGTGTCTGATTGCAGTGCTTTCAGATGCTGCTGATTCTCCATCTTCAATGATGGCTGCAGACTGAAGGAGGGTTGATTAAATGGGGTTTTGGGAAGGAATTGCTGGCTGGGAGGGTGGGGAGGGCTGGGCTGGAATTCCCAGAGCAGCTGTGGCTGCCCCTGGATCCCTGGCAGTGTCCCAGGCCAGGCTGGACAGGGCTTGGGGCACCCTGGGATGATGGAAGGTGTCCCTGCCCATGGCAGGGGGGCACTGGATCATCTTTAAGCTCCTTCCCTCCAAAACCACTCTGGGATTCTGGGATTCAGTTGGAATGTGGAGCCCTCCAGCCGTGCTGCAGCGCAAGGAATCCCCACTGATGATGAGCAGCTGAACGTGGGATTTTCCCCAAGAGAGGGAAAACCTCCACTGTGAAATGTTGCCTGTGATCCTTAGCTTGGAATCTCTCTGGGAGAGGCTTTCATTCCTGCTCTGGGTCGGGCTGCAGCCACAGCCTTGGTGCTGGAATTCCTCAGTGGAATTCTGGGGTTCCGTGTCCCTCCTGTTCCCACACACCCTGTGGTCCCACCTCCAGCGGGAGCTGTGAGCCCTGGCAGGTCTAACAAACCCAAATCCGACACGGAGATGTTTCCGAGGAAAGGTCAGACAGAGGGATGAGGTGATAACCAGCACTGGATGTGTGTGTTCCCAGCCTGGAATCCTGTCCTGAGGGAAACAGCTTCTTCCTTCCTTTTTTATTGAGCCCCAAGCCAACAAACCAAGGATAAATGGGAAGGACATGGGAAGTTTATTGTTTTTATTGTTTTTTATCATTTTTGTCATTTCCCAGTGTCTGTAAATCAGGGGAGAGCCCAAGTTTTCACTGTTGGGAGAAGTGGCTTATTTGGATTTTAAAAATTCCTTTAAAATGTGACTAAAATAATCTGAGGACTAAACTTAATGTCAGTGCTGCTCAAACCCCAAACTGTGTTTGTTTGAGCCCTGTGGGAGCCCAAGGGTTTGAGTGCCCAGGGTTGGTTGGGATGTGCCAAGGGGAAGCAGCAACTCCCAGGAATTCTGTGGAGCTGAGCCCTTCCCGAGGACTGGGGGAGCTGATCCCATTCCCCTGGAGCTGATCCCATTCCCCTGGAGCTGATCCCATTCCCCTGGAGCTGATCCCATTCCCACTGCAGAGCTGATCCCATTCCTGTGGAGCTGATCCCATTCCCACTGTGGAGCTGATCCCATTCCCACTGTGGAGCTGATCCCATTCCCACTGTGGAGCTGATCCCATTCCTGGGGAGCTGATCCCATTCCTGGGGAGCTGATCCCATTCCTGTGGAGCTGATCCCTTTCCCATGGAGCTGATCCCATTCCTGTGGAGCTGATCCCATTCCTGAAAATCCTGAAAATTCCCTTGATCCTGAAAAACGCTGGAAGTTCTTCTTGTGGCAGGAGAAAAAACCCCTTGCGGAGGAAGACTTGAGCATTCCATTTAAAATTTCCTGGGGAAGTGACCATTTTTTCCTGCTTTCCAAAGATTCCCTTGACCCTTTGAGAGCCGCAAGGTATTTCTCGTTCTGTGACATCTGCTTGGAGCATGGCACGGATTTGGGATGTGTGTGCATGGTTTGCCTCTGCTCAGAGCTCAGCTGCCCAGAAAGGCTTCTGTTTGCCAGGAATCCTGGAAGGAAATCCTGTGGATTATTTCCACTGAGGTTTCACTGAATTTGCTGCATGTTTTTCCCTCTGTGCTCTTTTTTTCCTCTCTGTTTCACTGCTGAAAATCAGCTGCGATTCCTGATTTTAAAGAAGGATGTGCTCCAACATCCCGTGCTCCTGCAATGGACTGTGTGTGTGTGTGTGGCTCTAAATACAAATTACCACAGGGAATAATTCAGATTTGTGTCAGGAAAACTGCAGGTTGGAATGCCAAGCACTTCCATTAAAAACTGGGAAGATGGTCGGGGGTGCCGAGCTGCTCCTGTAGGTGTGTGCAGGGAATTCCCTGCGAGCTCTGCCAGCGCCTTCCTGCCTGAATTCCCACCTCGGGATTTCCATGCCTGCATGGTGTGAGGAGCTTTGAATCGGGGGAGCTGCGTGACCCCGGGAGAGGCAATCCCTGGGTCAGCCCTGCACAGGGTCACTTATCCCAAGGATGAAAAACGAGCAGGATGAGCTCCACCTTTCCCTCGGGTGGGGAGCAGATGTGCCAGGGCTGTCCCTGACTCTCCTTTGCTCTCCCCGCAGGACGAAGGCGCTGGTCCTGGAACTGCTGGCGGCTGTTTGCCTCGTCCGAGGGGGCCACGAGATCATCCTGTCGGCGTTTGATAACTTCAAGGAGGTTCGTAGGGCTGCCCTATCCAATCTGGGGTCTCTGCTTCTCTCACTGAGCTCCTCATCTGGCTGAATTCCCTCCAGGAGGGGTTTTCCAAAGGGAGATTTTTCGGAAGATGGAAAATCCAAGCTTTCCTTGTGGCAAAGCGCTCGGGATAAGTGGGAATGACCAACTAGAGCAAAGTTTATCTTCTGTTCCCGAGTCTCCTCTCTCTTCAGTGCGTGCTGGGATCGTGCAGCATGCCCTGGAGCATCAGGAATTGGGGATTTTCTGCTGAAAGCAAGGAAATGTGTGGTGAACACCTTGCTGGGGAGTTGGGAGGGGTTTGTGGGGCTGTGCCCTGGGGGTGGCGGCTCCCTGGGGTGGACGGGCATGGGAAGGGTGCGAGCAGCAATCCCAAACCAACGGAGCGTATTCCAAAGGAATTCTGTTGGATTTTTGGAGAGCAAAGCCAGCAGTGCTCGTGCAGGAGGAAGCTGGGTTTGGCAGGTTTTCCTTGGAGCTGCGAGGTGTCCATTCTGTCGTTTCCATGTTGATGCAGAAGAGCTGTAATTCCAACAATTCCAGCGCCTCTTGTTCCCAGCGCCTCCCAGCACAGGGAAACACTGCTGGGATGGGGCAGCACAGCCTTCCCCTCCCTCAGCAGCATTCCCACCCTTTGGCCTGATTTCCAGGGGGTTGGGAGAAGCAGCTCTGTGGTTTGGTCAGAGCTGCCTGAGCTTGGTGTTGAGGGGTGAGCAGAATTCCAGAGAGAGCTGTGGGACAGCTTTGGGATGCTCACAGCGAGCACGTGCTCCATGGAAATCCAAACCCTCCGAGGGCATCGGATCCAGACTGGGATCTGAGTGGGACAGAGCCTGAAACAATCCCAGCTCTGTGCAGGGAACACTTCCCAACATCGGCTCCCACCCGGAAAAGCTCCTGTGTTGCTTTGCACAAAAATATTCCAGAATAATTGGATTTGGAAGGGGAGGGTGTGCTTATGGCACCTCTGGGTGAGAAATCATTTGGAATTTGAAAATAAACCCTGGATTGAGGTGCTTTGGAAATAAACCCAGAACTGAGGAGCTTTGGAAATAAACCCAGAACTGAGGAGCTTTTCCGAAGGTGATCCAGAATTTTGAAGAATCCGATGTGTTTTGCTCCAAGGCAAGAAGAAATGGCAACAAAATAAATGGGAATTCGGCTAATCCAGACAGCTTTTGGGAAGGTCATTGTCTGGTGGTTGTTCAGGGTCTGAACTGCTCTGGAGAGGGAAGGGCTGGGGCTGGAAGCAGGGATGGGAGAGGAGCAGGATCTGGCACAGATTCCCTGTTTGAACGTCATTGGCCTCATGGAATCACCGAATCCTGGGATGGTTGGGGTGGGGAGGGACCTTAAATCCCATCCAGTGCCACCCCTGCCCTGGCAGGGACACCTCCCACTGTCCCAGGCTGCTCCAATCCTGCCCAGCCTGGCCTGGGACACTCCAGGGATGCTTGGAGCAGGCTGGGATAGCAGAATCTGTGTGGGGGGTGGAATTAGAGGATTTTTCAAGTCTCTCCCAATCCAAACCATTCTGGGAATGACTCTGGAGCATCCCACAGTGATCCAGCCAGGAGAGTGGGATGGAGATTTGCTCCTGGGTGGTCTGGATGGGAATTGTGTATCCATTGCCAGGTGGATATGGATGCGATCATCCCCTAACTCCTGACAGATCCCTCTGCTCCCTCAGGGATCGACTTGCACCTTTGGAGCAGATCCGGGCTGAATTTCCCTCGTTAGCACCCGGAAAAGGCCCCTCCGTGGGTGGTTTTCCATAAAGCCAGTTTTTTTCTGGAATGATGTGGGTTTGGTGCGGCCTCCAGAGATTTTAATCCCAGCCTCAGCAGAGGCAGAGGGTTTTTCCAGCTCTGGTGACTCCTTTAATCCTGGTTCCTCCCCACAGTAATGTTCCTAGAGGGAAGCTCTGCCTGCCCTCCTCCCAGCCACGCTTCCCAAGGCAGCCCTCGGAAGCTGATCCCAATCTGAATGCCGTGTGTGGTTAGCTGTGGTGGGGTTGGATCCAGCATTCCCTTGGATTCGGGACCACCCTCGGGCTGGAGGCTTCCCCTCCAGCTCTCCTCTCCTCAATCTCCAGGGTGGATTAGAGCATTCACTGCATGGCAGCAGTGCCTTGGTGTCTGCTGAGCCCCAGGGCTCTGTCCCTGCCCCACCTGGGGACAGTGCCGATGTCCCCGAGCAGCCCCAGGGGGATGTGGCTTTCCCCTGCTCAGCTGCTGTGTCCCAGGACTGCAGAGCCTGGGGTGGCCCTGCTCTGCTCCTGATTTAGTCACTCGGCCCTAAGTTATTTATGAGAGGTTTTCCCACCGTGGGGAGTGCTTTACATCAGATTTCCCAAATTTCCTGCAGAGGGATCGTGGCTCCATGGCTCTGTTTGTTCCCATAATCCATGATTTTGTTTAAATCTGCTCCATTTTTTCTGAGGTGGGTGCAAGAGAGACCATGGGATGCTTTGAGGGGGAAGGGACCTCAAATCCCTTTTATTCTACCGCTGCCATGGGCAGGGACAGCTCCCACCATCCCTGGAGCATTCCAGGGGTGGGAATGTCCTTTCCAACTTCTTTCCCCTTCTGCGTTTTTTGTGGATCGCTCTGGGTCTGTGTGCTGAGGAAAGCAGGGCTGACAGAGAGAATTCCGATCTCTGGATGAGCTCCTGGGGATATTGGGGTTGAAACAACATCCTGGGAGCTGCTTTATCTTGGATCTTGCTTCTGTCTCCTGCCAAGAGCCCTTTCCACAGCTCTGGAATTCTGACCAGCTGATGCTTGCACTGATTTATTTCCACTCCTCCATCAGCCAGGGATCATTTTCTCTTTTTTCCTCCCTATCATTTGGGTTTCTCCCTAATTACAGAGAAAAGGCAGCTCAGAGCCGTGGCATGGCCATATCCACTTTCATGGATATGATTCCATTTTTAAGGAGAAAAGAGATAAAAAGAGTTCTTTCCTAATTACAAACGTGCAATAATTGTGCCAGACTCACCAGACTCGCACCGCAGATGTCCACATGGAATGGTTTTGGGATGAAGGATCTTTTTAATGAGTGGAAGCCCGGCTGGAGAGGGTGTGAGCAAGCAGATAAAGCGGATTTGGGATGTTTTTGGGGCTGACCCGAGGTGTGCTGGTTGTTCCCAGGTGTGTGGCGAGAAGCAGCGCTTCGAGAAGCTCATGGAACACTTCCGGAACGAGGACAACAACATCGACTTCATGGTGAGTGTCCCATTGCAGCAGCAGCTCCCGCTGTTCCCATCCCTGCACCTCCCCAGGCCTGGCCCTGCCGGCTCGGGCAGAGCTGGAGCAGCCTCCTACCCCTCAGCCCAAATCCCAACCCCTCTGTTGGATCCCAAATTCCACAGCGAGCCTTCCACTCTCAGCTCCCAAGGCAGCTTTCCCCAAGGAATGCCTTGTTCCAGAGGGAAGGGAAGAGGGAAGTGGCCTGGGGTTTCAATCCAGACCCATCTCCCTTTGCCAGGCTGTTTGAACCCAGCCCTGGTTTTCCAGAGCCTGGTGCTGGTGCTCCGGCCGGGAAGTGTTCCCGCTCCAGGAATGTCGCTCTGCAGACATGACTTAATTCCTGGAAAGCTCATTCCCCTTTATCCCAGCAGACAAACATTCCCTGAGCCCAAATCGAGCACTGGACTGGAAACAGAACAGTTCAGGATAGCAGCTCGTGGTTTTCCCTTGGAGGAACCCCAAGGAAATGTGCCCGTGGCTGTGTCCCCACCTGGGGATCCTGTTCCGATCCCGGGGATGCTGTTCTGATCCTGGGGATCCTGTACCGATTACAAGGATCCTGTTCCGATCCTGGGGATCCTGTTCTGATCCCACTCCTGGGGATGCTGTTCTGATCCTGTTCTGATCTCGCTCCAGGGATTCTGTTCTGATCATGATCCTGCTCCAGGGATCCTGTTCCGATCCTGGGGATCCTGTTCTGATCCCACTCTGGGGACACTGTTCCAATCCCCATCCCGGGGATGCTGTTCCAATCCTGGGGATCCTGTTCAGTCCCGCTCCAGGAACACCGTTCTGATCCCGCTCCAGGGATCTTATTCCAATCCCGGGGATCCTGTCTGATCCCGCTCTAGGGATGCTGTTCTGATCCCAGGATGCTGTTCTGATCCCACTCAGGTATCCTGTTCTGATCCTGCTCCCGGGATCCTGTTCCAATCCCGGGGATGCTGTTCTGGTCCCGGGGATGCTGTTCTGATCCTGATCCCGGGGATGCTGTTCCGATCCCAGGGATCCTGTTCCGACCCCGCTCCGGGGACGCTGTTCCCGTGGCGGCCGTTCCCGTGGGCTGGGGGGCTCAGCGGGCTGTCCTTGCAGGTGGCCTGCATGCAGTTCATCAACATCGTGGTGCACTCGGTGGAGGACATGAACTTCCGCGTGCACCTGCAGTACGAGTTCACCAAGCTGGGCCTGGACGAGTACCTGGACGTGAGTGTGGGGCTGCTCCCCATCTTCCCAATCCCTCCTCCCGCCTCCCCAGCCCGGTCACCCGCAGCTGCTGGGCTGACCCCGGCCGGAGGGGCCGTGGCCAGCAGGGAATGGCTGGAATTACAGCCCGGAGCTAAATCCAGAGCCTGATAACAAAGGGAGGATGAACCACAGCCATCCTCGCCCTGCCACGTCCCCCAGCTCCAGCCACGGCTCCCTCCTGCTCCAGGGCTGGAGCAGCAGAAGCTGCTTTGCTGTTTCCCTTTATTTTCCATGGAATGCCAGGGTGGTTTGGGTTAGGAGGGACTTTAAAGAGTTTCTCATCCCACCCTTGCCATGGCAGGGACACCTCCCACTGTCCCAGGCTGCTCCAAGCCTGTCCAGCCTGGCCTGGGACACTCCAGGGACCCAGGGGCAGCCACAGCCTCTCCAGGCAGAGTTTTTCTCCCTGTCCTTGGGAGCTCAGCTCCTGTTGGTGTGGGAATGCCTTGTCCCTGCTGATTCCTGCTCAGCACCCACCAGGAGAGGGATTTGGGCTCTGGGGATGTGTCTGGCCACGGCTGCACAGCCCATGGCTGTGTTTGGGGCCTGGGGTGGCACAGTCCCTGTCCGTGGGGACCAGGCAGAGCCTTTCCCAGAAAACATGGCAGAAATCATGGAAAGGTTTGGGCTGGAAGGGACCTTAAACACCCATTCCAGCCCCTTCCGTGGGCGTGGGAGCTGGGACATCCCTGAGTGACACGAGACCCTGCTCAGCTCCACTGGGGATGTTCGGTGTCCCAAGGGTTTCCCTGGGGGTGGCAGTGCCCTGACAGTGCCTGGCAGTCCCCCTGCCCCACCCCAGTGCCGCTGCCCGGTGTCACCCGTGTCCCCCGTGTCCCTGTGTGTGTCCCCGTGTCCCCTGGCCCCGCAGAAGCTGAAGCACACGGAGAGTGACAAGCTGCAGGTGCAGATCCAAGCCTACCTGGACAACGTGTTCGACGTGGGAGCGCTGCTGGAGGATGCCGAGACCAAGAACGCCGCCCTGGAAAGGGTGGAGGAACTGGAGGAAAACCTTTCCCACGTGAGTGACCCGCCTGGATTTGGGATTTGGAAATTTGGGATTTGGAAAAAAGGCCCCTTTTGTGGAGGCTCACTTGGGAAAAGCCTTGGGATTGCTTTGCTGGGTCTCTGTCCTGGGGATAATTGGACACTAGTGGTGCTTCCACAGCTTCCCCCCCAAAATTCCTCAGTTCCCAAATTTCCAATTCCTCAGCAGTGCAGGCCCAAAACAGAGGGAAAAACCATCCTGGCTGTGCTTCAAACAGCTCAGGAAGGAAGGGTCTGGAAAATCCTCTCATGGAGACCCTCAGGGTTTGCTGTCTCAAACCTCGGTGTCAGTTCCTTTAGGCCACAAGACATGGCCTGGCTTTTGAAAAATAATAATAATAATAATAATAATAATAATAATAATAATAATAATAATAATAATAAAAAAATGAAAAGAGTGGTTTTCCATACTTTTAAAAATCAGAAAAGGCTTTTCCTTCTCTCACCATCCCATGTTCCTTGGAATAAATGTGTTCCTGCTGTGCAGTGTTTGCCCCTCTGAGGGGTTGTAGGAATTATGGAATGATTTGAGTGGGAAGGGACATTAAAGCCCATCCAGTCTCACCCCCCTGCCATGGGCAGGGACACCTCCCACTGTCCAAGGTTGCTCCAAGACCATTCCACCTTGATGTCCCCATCTCAGGCAGGAATCTGTTCCCTTTCCCAAAAAAGGCTTTAGGGTTTCCTGGAATATCAGTAATTTATCAAATGCTGCTGCTCAAAAAGTGACCTCTTACTCTGATGGATAAACTCCCAGTTTTCCAGGTACTGAACCCATTTCTCTCTTGCTGGACAGTTATCTGAAAAACTCCAGGATACGGAGAACGAAGCCATGGCCAAGATTGTGGAACTGGAAAAGCAACTTATGCAAAGGAACAAAGAACTGGACGTGATCCGGGTGAGCGCGGTGGGGAGCCCTGGCTGGACCGGGGTGCAGGGGGTGGAGATCCTGGCTCTGGGGCAGGGGAATGCTCTCAGCTTCCCAGGACTGAACCTGGGGCAGATTTCAGGTGGAACTATTTGCGTGTGCACTCCGAGGACGGACATAAATCCCTTTGGATGCAATCAGAGTGAGATGGACACATCTCATTGCCCAGGTCTGGAACATTGCAGGAGGGAGTTCTGGCCCTGTGGAGGTCCCAAGGGTGGAGGATTCCAGGATTCCTTCCCAGGGGCTGCCCTGAGCACGTGCAGTGGTTCAGGCTGTTCTGATCCCTGCCTTGGAACTCTAAATGCCAATCCCACGTTTTTCCAGGAGATCTACAAGGATGCAAACACGCAGGTGCACACCCTGCGGAAAATGGTGAAGGAGAAGGAGGAAGCCATCCAGCGCCAGTCCACGCTGGAGAAGAAGATCCACGAGCTGGAGAAGCAGGGAACCATCAAGATCCAGAAGAAAGGGGACGGGGACATCTCCATCCTCCCGGTGGCGCTGGGCTCCGGGATGGTGCCCGCGGGATCGGGATCGGGATCGGAGGCCGTGCCAGGGAGCTGTGCCACCCCTGGAGCTGCCTCGGTGCCACTGCCGCCCCCGCCGCCCCCCCTGCCCGCCCTGCCAGGGTCACCTGAGGCAGGTGAGGAGGGGCAGGGTCCCTGGTGGGCACCCCAAACCTCCCTGGGCACTTCAGCTCCTGAGCGCCCTTTCCATGAGGAAATTCCTGCTGATGTCCACCCTGAGGCCATCCTGACCCTGTCCCTGTTCCCTGGGAGCAGATCCCAAATCCCCCCCGGCTGCCCCCTGCACCTCCTGCTCTTCCCTGCATGGAAGAATTGATCCTGATTTTCCCGAGGGCTCTGCTGAGCGCTGAAGGGCTTCGGTGGTCCTTGGGGACACCTGGGGGACGTTGTGGCTCTTTCTGACCCTTCAATCCATGGTAACTGTTTTTTTGTTCCCGCAGTGCCCAATGGCCCTGTGGCAGTGCCGGTGCCTCCTCCGCCGCCCCCTCCTCCTCCTCCTC
>VZRL01006847.1:7423-17455 GCA_013397895.1 Origma solitaria | reverse complement strand
CTGATCCCTCGGGATGGAGCTGATCCCTGGGGATGGAGCTGATCCCTGGGGATGGGGCTGATCCCATGGGATGGGGCTGATCCCTCGGGATGGGGCTGATCCCTCGGGATGGAGCTGATCCCTGGGGATGGAGCTGATCCCTGGGGATGGAGCTGATCCCATGGGATGGAACTGATCCCTCGGGATGGAGCTGATCCCATGGGATGGGGCTGATCCCTCGGGATGGGGCTGGGATGGAGCTGATCCCTCGGGATGGAGCTGATCCCTGAGGATGGAGCTGATCCATTGGGATGGGCTGATCCCTCAGGATGGGGCTGATCCTCGATGGGGCTGTGCTGGTGCCTAGGGCTGCAGCTCCTGCTCTTCCGTGGGAATTCTGAGGGAATGGGACTGGAAATGCCTTCTCGGGATCCAGTGGCTCCCCAGGAAGAGCATTCCCAGGGGAGGAACCCCGTGGGGCTGAGGGGAGTCGGGAGATAACAAATTCTGCTTTTCTGCCCTTTCCTAACACTTTTTTCTCTGTTCCTTCTGCTTGCTGCTAAGATGGGCCCATCAAGCTCTTCTGTAGGTTCCTTCCTGCTAAGTATTCCTGATCCCTGCATTTCCCGTGTCCTGTGGGGTGTCCGGGGGCTCGGGGGGATGGCAGGGGGAGGCTACAGCCAGCCCTGGGGATTTGGGCACCCGGAGCTCGGGAGGGAGGAGGAAGGGAAATCTGGAGGGGTTCTGAGCTCCGTTATCTTTCCCACGAGGCATTCCTGCCTCCCTGGCCTGGAATAACCTGGGAGCAGTTAATTATGCATTCCGATGTATGCACAAGTGGAAAATGCCTTTCTCCATGGGTGTTCGAAGCTATTCCTCCTTTTATTTCAGGAATTATTTTAAGCAGCCCCATTAATTAGGCAGAGAGCAAAACCCTGTTTAGTGTTACAGCACAAGCTGGATAAATACAATTCCCAAAATACACAGTGGAATATTTGGTATATTCCAGAATATTCTGGAATATTGTGGAATATTCTGGTTTCCAGCGCTGCAGGACCAGGCTTTCTTTTCCACGTTTGCCAAGAATCTGATTTTTTTGGGAATGAATTCAGGAGCAAAAGATTGATGACTGATTGATGACTTTAACTGATTGATTTTGTAGCAAGGAACAAATTCCTGTCTACACTGAGGGACAAAGAAATGGGAACTGGATTATGGGAATATTTGTGTGGCTCCCAGATTGAATGGAGTAGGAATAGGAATGGAATAGGAATAGAAATGGAATAGGAATAGAAAATAGGAATAGAAATGGAATGGGAATAGGAATGGGAATGGGAATATGAATAGGAATAGGAATGGAATAGGAATAGGAATAGGATAGAAATAGGAGTAGGAATAGGAATAGAAATGGAATAGGAATAGAAATAGAAATGCAATAGGAATAGGAATGAGATAGAAATAATAGGAATAGGAATAGGATAGAAATAGGAATAGGAGTAGGAATGGGAATAGGAATGGGAATAGGAGTAGGAGTAGGAATTGAAATAGGGAAGGGTTGTTCCCTTGCTCCCCCATTGTTGTTTGTGAACAATCAGGCCTCATTTCCAGGTTCCATTTTCCCAGCTCCTCTCTTTAAATTCCTAAATTACTCTGGAGTTTCCAAATGGCTCTGATTTGCTGGATTTGCACAGCACAGGAATTAAAGCCTGGTTTTAAAGCCCTGGTAAAGCCCAGCTCTGCTGCAGCTCAGCCCCTTTGGCCTTGAAGCTCAGACTTGCTGAGGATTTCCCCAAACCCTTGGGCATGGGGCTTTTTTCCTTTCTTGTGCCACAGCTCAGGGAGGGCTCTGCCAGCAGCAGGACAGGGCTGGGTTCTCCCCCATTCCCCTTTTTCTGTGCAGTCGGGACTGAGCCTGGGGATTCCAATCTGTGCCGGGAGCTTGCGGTGCTAAAGGAATCCGTAATTTCCCTTTGGGAAGTGTGCACAGCCCTGGGAGAGGGGCAGAGCTGGGATTCACCTCCGGAGGCAGCAGTCTCTTCCCGGAATTCCAGTGGGATTCCAGCAGGATTGCAGTGGGATTCCAGTGGGATTGCAGCGGGATTCCAGTGGGATTCCAGTGGGATTCTAGTGGGATTGCAGCGGGATTCCAGTGGGATTCCAGCGGGATTCTAGTGGGATTGCAGCGGGATTCCAGTGGGATTCCAGCGGGATTCCAGCGGGATCCCAGCGGGATTCCAGTGGGATAATGAGCTCTGCCCAGCCCTTCTCCAGGGCTGAATCCTGGGGAGCCGCACTGCGGAGCCCCCAGGCAGCTTTTCGGGAATTTTGCCCTCCCCTCCGCAGCCGTGAAGATCAAGAAGCCCATCAAGACCAAGTTCCGCATGCCCGTGTTCAACTGGGTGGCCCTGAAGCCCAACCAGATCAACGGCACGGTGTTCAACGAGATCGACGACGAGCGCATCCTCGAGGTACCCCAGCCCCCGGGAACGCAGGGAATCACGGAATGCTGGGCTCGGCAGAGCCTGGGAGCCCTCCCAGTCCAGCCCCCAGCCCAGCGCTGCCCCGTGGCCCCCAGTGCCACATCCACGTGGCGTTAGATCCCACCAGGATTGGCATTCCAGCCCCTCCCGTGGCATTAAATCCTGCCGGGATTACCATTCCAGCCCCTCCCGTGGCATTAAATCCCACCAGGATTACCATTCCAGCCCCTCCCGATGCCTGACCCGCGTTCCGTGCAGGGATTTTCCCAGTGCCCAGCTGAAGCTCTGCGGGAGCAGCATGATTCCATTTCCTCCCCTCCCGTCCCTGTTCCCGGGGAGCAGAGCCCGACCCCAGCCCGGCTGTCCCTCCTGTCGGGAGTTGTGAGGGTGGGAAGCTTCCTACAGGGATGGGGCACGGCGGTGACCTCGGGAAAAGGCTCACCCCAGCTCCTGGATGCTCCCAGGGATGGTTTACCCACGGCTGGATAAAGCCCTGGTGCTCACAGGAATCTTTTCCTGAGTTTCTGAGCACGTGCAGGGCTGTTTGGGGTGGCGTTCTGGGATCTGGCCACATTTCCTGATCCCAGCTCCTGATCCCAGTGTTCTTCCATCCCTCAGCCCCTGATGAAATTCTCTGGATTCCAGAGCCAGGGTTGGAAAAACCTGGGATAGTGACAGGGGGTGGAAAGGGATGAGCTTTACAATTTGAACCCAAACCTTTCCATGATCCAATCTCAGCTTCTGCGACACTTTCCCTGCAGTCCTGGATTAGGATTTCGCGTTCCCTGCAGTCCTGGATTAGGATTTCGCGTTCCCTGCAGTCCTGGATTAGGATTTAGCATTCCCTGCAGTTCTGGATTAGGATTTCGCATTCCCTGCAGGATAAATCCTTTCCTTTCCAGGATCTAAACGTGGATGAATTCGAGGAAATATTCAAGACGAAGGCCCAGGGCCCAGCCATGGATCTGGCTTCCAGCAAGCAGAAGATCCCTCAGAAAGGATCCAACAAGGTCACACTGCTGGATGCCAACAGAGCCAAGAATTTGGCCATCACCCTGCGCAAGGCCGGGAAAACGGCAGATGAGATCTGCAAAGCCATCCACGTGTAAGTGCAGCACAGGAATCCTGCTGAGATTTCCTGGGAACGCCGGGAACGGGATCGGTTTGGAATTGGCACTTGATGGAAATGCTTTGGCAGCTGGAAAAAATTCCGGGGGAAGGCCAGAATGGCTGTGAATTCCCAGAAATCAGCTTGCCTGGAACTCCAGAACCTCTCGGCTTTATGGTGCTGAATCGCTGCTGAGGTTTGACAAATTAGCACTTCCTTGATTAGAGTGGCTCATTGCAGCCTCTCCAGTTTTCCGTGGCAGCTCGGGGCTGCTCCACAGCATTTCCTGTCCCGATGAGCACAGTCTGGAGGGAGCAGTGGGGGAGGCAGCTCTTCGCTCTGCGCCATGAAGGAGGAGTTGGTTCCGGGTGCTGGAGCAGGTTTTCCATGGAGTTAGGTTTGTGCAGGAACCTCAGGAATGGATCTGGGCCCTCCCCTGCTCCCGGGACGGGTGGAGCTGCTCCTTGGGCCGATCCCAAATCCTCATCCTGGCCGTGGCAAACATCTCCCACTCCTCCCCTGAGGAATATCCTGCAGAACGTGGATGCACGAGCTCTGCCTTAGGGCTGGGGGTGACCCCGACCTGCCCCAGGTCCTGGCAGCTTCAACAGTTGGGGTTTAGGGGGCTCTGGGCCAATTCAATATGAACATTTGCTCCTCCCCGTCTCTTTTCCCTGAAAAAATGAGCGTGGAGAGGTGGGGAATGGCCACGTTTGGAAATGGAAGCAGCATCGTTCCCATCAGCCCTGGAACCTGCTCTGATCTCCACGTGCAGGGCAGGAGGAGCTCCGCAGCTTCTCTGCTTTGCTTCCTGTGGAGCTCAGCCCCAGCCTGGGTTGGGATGAGGGCCCTGAAGCCCATCCTGTTCATCCAGGAACACCTCCCACTGTCCCAGGCTGCTCCAATCCTGTCCAGCCTGGCCTGGGACACTCCAGGGATCCAGGGGATCTCTGGCAATTCCAGCCCAGCCCTCCCCACCCTCCCAGCCAGCAATTCCCAATTCCCAACATCCCATCCATCCCTGCCCTCTGCCATGGGAAGCCATTCCCTGTGTCCTGTCCCTCCACGCCTTGTCCCCAGTCCCTCTGCAGCTCTCCTGGAGCCCTTCAGGCCCTGCCAGGGGCTCGCAGCTCTCCCTGTGTCCCTCCCCTCTCCCGGGGAGCATTCCCAGCTCTCCCCGGCTGGCTGCAGAGCACAGGGACATCCATGGGCTGGCACACCTGGCACAGCTGTCCCCGGGCGTTCCCTGCAGGTTCGACCTGAAGACGCTGCCGGTGGATTTCGTGGAGTGCCTGATGCGCTTCCTGCCCACGGAGAACGAGGTGAAGGTGCTGCGGCTCTACGAGAGGGAGAGGAAGCCCCTGGAGAACCTGTCGGACGAGGACAGGTTCATGATGCAGTTCAGCAAGATCGAGAGGCTGATGCAGAAGATGACCATCATGGCCTTCATCGGCAACTTTGCCGAGAGCATCCAGATGCTCACCCCGGTGAGCGGAGCGGGGATGTGCACTGTGGGGAGGGACCCAGGGGGCACTGAGCCACCCTGGCACTGCTCAGAGCCCCCAAATCCCACCCTGGGCATCCCTGGCAGCGCTGTCCAAACCCTCCTGGAGCTCTGGGGCAGTGCCCATTCCCTGGGGAGCCTGGGCAGTGCCAGCACCCTCTGGGGAACATGGCTGGGAAAGGTCACTGTCAGTGCTGCTCCGTGGGCTCTGGGAATTGTGTCCCGTCCAGCCTGAAGCACCTGGACTGCTGTAGGGTCTGGAATGTGAATCCTTTTTTACCCCCTCATGTCTGAGGGAGGTGAATCTGGTGGGCAAATGAAAGGTTGGGAATCCTGGAGGGGCAGGGCAGGGAACATTCACAGAATCCAGACTGGGTTGGGTGGGAAGGGAAAATAAGGAATATCTCATCCCAACCTTTTGCCACGGGCAGGGACAGCTCCCACTGTCCCAGGCTGCTCCAATCCTGTCCAGCCTGGCCTGGGACACTCCAGGGATCCAGAGGATCTCTGGCAATTCCAGCCCAGCCCCTCCCCACCCTCCCAGCCAGCAATTCCCAATTCCCAAATCCCATCCATCCCTGCCCTCTGGGAAGCCATTCCCTGTGTCCTGTCCCTCCACGCCTTGTCCCCAGTCCCTCTGCAGCTCTCCTGGAGCCCTTCAGGCCCTGCTAGGCGCTCGCAGCTCTCCCTGGGTCCTTCCCTTCTCCAGGGAACATTCCCAGCTCTCCCAGCCTGGCTGCAGAGCAGAGGGATATCCATGCTCTGGCATGGATGAAAACCAGGAGAGTTTTTTCAGGATGTGGGTGTTAGGATGTTAATTTTCCTCCAGCTTGGATGTTCATTAACCAAAGCTCTTCCTGTGTTTCCCTGCAGCAACTCCATGCCATAATCGCTGCCTCTGTCTCCATAAAGTCATCCCAAAAACTGAAGAAAATCCTGGAGGTAGGTCTGACCCCAGATCTCCTTCCAGGGGTGGCTAAAGCTCCAGGAATTTGTCCTGAGAATTCCTGCTCTGCTCTGTTTCCTCCTGGCAGATCATCCTGGCCCTGGGGAATTACATGAACAGCAGCAAGCGAGGGGCTGTGTATGGATTCAAGCTGCAGAGTTTGGACCTGGTAAGAGGAGCAGGGAAGTGGTGTGGGGAGCAGCTGGGAACTGGAGTTATTGGGGTTGGAAAAGCCTTCCAGGATCATGGAGTCCAACCATTCCCAGCACTGCCCCAAGTGCCACAGCCTCAGGGCTTTGGGAGCCCTGCAGGGATGGGGACTCCAAACCTCCCTGGGCAGTTCCAGTGCCTGAGCATCCTTTCCATGGGGAAATTCCTGCTGATGTCCACCCTGCCCCTCCCCTGGCCCAGCCTGAGGCCGTTCCCTCTCCTCCTGTCCCTGTTCCCTGGAGCACAGCCCGACCCCCGCGGCTGTCCCCTCCTATCGGGAGCTGTGCAGAGCCACAAGGTCCCCCCGATCCCCTTTGCTCCAGGCTGAGCCCTGTCCCAGCTCCCTCAGCTGCTCCTGGGGCTCAGCCCCTCGGTGTCTCTCTTGTCCTGATGCCAGCCCTGCAGGTGCCCCAGCAGTGCCAGCACAGGGCCCGGCCCTGCCCGGGGGCTGTGTCACACCAGGGCTGGCACAGCCCAGGGGCCATCGGCCTCCTGCCCACCCGGGCACCCCTGGGCGCCCCTGGGCTCGTGTCCATCACCCCCAGGTCCTTTCCCATTTTCCAGCTGCTCTGTCCCAGGGCTGGAGCCCTCCGGGGGCTGTGGTGACCCCAGGGCTTTGGGGGCCCCCACCGGCGCTCCCCAGCACGGCCAGCACCGTGGGGCAGCCCCGGGGGTCCCTGTGCTTGGAGCCCAATCCAATCCAATCCCTCTGTTCCCTTCCCAGCTCCTGGAGACGAAGTCCACGGACCGCAAGCAGACGCTGCTGCACTACATCTCCAACGTGGTGCGCGAGAAGTACCAGCACGTGGCCCTGTTCTACAACGAGCTGCACTACGTGGAGAAGGCAGCGGCAGGTAGGGCTCCAGCACAGCATCCCCTGCACGGCCAGCTCCTCCTGCAGGGAATCCCTGTGCCCCCCAGCACAGCGTTCTGGGAATCCCTGTGCCCTCCCAGGACAGCATTCCAGGAATCCCTGAGCCCCCCAGCACAGCATTCCGGGAATCCCTGTGCCCTCCCAAGACAGCATTCCCAGACATGGCCACCTCTTTCTGCCGGGAATCACTGTGCCCTCCCAGCACAGTGTTCCCTGGCATGGCCAGCCCTTCCTACAGGGAATCCATGTGCCCTTCAGCACAGCATCCTCTGGCACAGCCAGCTCCCCTCGCCGGGAATCCCTGTGCCCCCCAGCACAGCATCCCTGGCACGGCCAGCCTCTCCCACTGGGAATCGCTCTCATCAGTTATCCACAGGCAGAGGATCAGAGTGTGTGTCCTTAGAGACCTCAGACCTGTCCTTAGAGCCCTTAGAGAGCTTCCCTGTGAAGGGAGGAAGTGGCACTCAAAGCTGATGCAGCCCATCCGTGAGCTCAGCTCCCAGAGCTCTGTGTTTTTTGCATTTGCCTTTGATAATCACAGCAACAACAAAATCTTTCTATTAAGTTTGGGAACAGATTCTCCTCTTGGTTCTAGTTGTGGCTTTGTAAATTTTATCCAGGTGTTAAAGTCGGTACACAGCGTCATTTCTCCAGTTTTATACTGTCTTAAAATTTGGTAGGTACTTTTTGTCACAGGAATTGTTCTGAAGCTATTGCATACTTTCTTCCCCCGGAGTTTAAATTCCTTCTGAATTAAGAATTTTGAAGTACAAAGTAATTTTTCCTCAGTTGTGTCATTTTATCTTGTAATAGAGTGGCCAGAGCTGGAGAGGTGAGGCTGGCAGGTACTTTTTGTCACAGGAATTGTTCTGAAGCTATTGCATACTTTCTTCCCCCGGAGTTTAAATTCCTTCTGAATTAAGAATTTTGAAGTACAAAGTAATTTTTCCTCAGTTGTGTCATTTTATCTTGTAATAGAGTGGCCAGAGCTGGAGAGGTGAGGCTGGCAGGTACTTTTTGTCACAGGAATTGTTTTGGAGCTATTGCATACTTTTTTTCCCCGAGTTTAAATTCCTTCGGAATCAAGAGTTTTGAAGTACGCAGTAATTTTTCCTCAGGTGTGTCATTGTATTTTGTAATCGAGTGGCCAGAGCTGAGAGGTGGGGCTGGCAGGAGGGGCTGGGCGGTGCTGTGGCCGAGCTCGGAGTTTTTCATGTCCCCACGGTCCCCAGTGTCCCTGGAGAATGTCCTGCTGGACGTGAAGGAGCTGCAGCGCGGCCTGGAGCTGACCAAGCGCGAGTACACCATGCACGACCACAACACCATGCTCAAGGACTTCATCCAGAGCAACGAGGGCAAGCTCAAGAAGCTGCAGGACGATGCCAAAATAGCCCGAAGTACGCCGGGGTTGGCAGGGAGGGAGGGCAGGGGGGCAGCCGAGGGTGGGCTGTGCTTCTGTGGCTGCTGGGGATGGGGAGGATCCCGGAGGGAGGGAGCACAGGCCCTGAGGCTGTGCCTCTTGCAGGATGCCTTCGATGATGCTGTCAAGTATTTTGGGGAGAATCCCAAGACCACCCCGCCCTCGGTCTTCTTCCCCGTGTTTGTCCGCTTCGTGAAGGCCTACAAGGTAAACCACAGCTCCTTGGCCTGGTCCTGCTCCTCTTCCTTTTCCTTTCTCTTTTCTCCTTTTCCTTCCCTCCTTCTTCTCTTCGCCTTACCTTCTTGTTCTCCTTCTCATTCACCTTCTCCTCATTCTCCTTTTTTTCTTTTCTCCTTTTCTCATTTCTCTTTTCTCTTTTTTTCTCTTTTCTTTTCTCTTTTCTTTTCCTTTTCTTTTCTTNTCTCTTCTCTTCTCTTCTCTTCTCTTCTCTTCTCTTCTCTTCTCTTCTCTTCTCTTCTCTTCTCTTCTCTTCTCTTTCTTTCTCTTTTTTTCTCTTTCTCTTTTTCTTTTTCTTTTTTCTTTTTCTTCTTCTTTTTCTTTTTCTCTTTTTCTTTTTTTCTCTTTCTTCTCCTCCTTCTCCGCCTTCTCCCTCTTCTCCTCCTTTCTCCTTTCTCCTTTCTCCTCTCTTTCTCCCTTCTCCTCTCCCCTCCCTCTCTCGGAAAGCCCTGTGCTGGCACAGGCTATGCCATTCCTCCCTGGCAATATTCCCTCTCCCCGTGTCCCCTGGAATCTCTAACCCAAGGATTTTCTCACCAACAGCAAGCAGAAGAAGAGAATGAGCTGAGGAAAAAGCAGGAGCAGGCCTTGATGGAGAAACTCATGGAGCAAGAGGCGTTGATGGAGCAGCAGGACCAAAAGGTACGGGACAAACACAACTTTCAGGGTATTCTGACACCTCAGCTCCCAGCGAGGAGTGGTAGGTGCCTGGAAAGAGTCTGGAAGTTTTTATGGAGGGAACTGGGACAGGCTGGAAAGGTTCCAGTGTGGCTCTGCTGTTCGCAAGTTTGAAATATGAAGGAAAACTAAAGAGGTGGGAAGCTGTCTGTCCATATTTCCATGAGCTGAGTGCTGTCCTTCCCTGGCTCCTCCCTGGGACGGGAGCAAGCGGCACAGGGCTGTTCCCAGCCTTGGCAATGGGGTGGTTCTGTGGGATAAAGGGCTGTGAGGGGCTGGGAAGCAGCCCAGGAGAGTCGGGGCCCATGCTGACCATCCCTGATAAATGTCCCCAGTCCCCTTCCCACCAGAGCAAGCGGCAGCAGCAGGAGCTGGGATGGGAGCAAGCGGCACAGGGCTGTTCCCAGCCTTGGGAATGGGGCAGTTCTATGGGATAAAAGGCTGAGGGGTTGGGAAGCAGCCCAGGAGAGCTGGAGGTCTGTGCTGACCGTCCCTGTCCGTGTCCCCAGTCCCCTTCCCACAAGAGCAAGCGGCAGCAGCAGGAACTGGGATGGGATGGGATGGGATGGGATGGGATGGGATGGGATGGGATGGGT
>VZRL01006842.1:49688-84000 GCA_013397895.1 Origma solitaria | reverse complement strand
CTTTAAACTGACAGAGGGAATTTTAGATAATGGGAAGGAATTCCTGGCTGTGAAGGTGGTGAGGTGCTGGAATGGAATTCCCAGAGAAGCTGTGGCTGCCCCATGATCCCTGGAAGTGTCCCAGGCCAGGTTGGAGGGGGCTTGGAGCACCCTGGGATGGGGGAAGGTGTTGGGGTTGGAATGAGATCTTGAAGGTCTTTTCCAACCAAAATCATTCCATGATGCCGTTAAAATCTGCTTTTAAATTGTAATTGAGGGCTCTTGATGCCTTTTTGAAGGAATTTGACAACATTTGAGGGAGGATAATCCAAGTGCCATCTCCTGTTGAGGGGTAACGATGCCAAACTTCCTCTTAACCAAAACATTGCTGCCATTCTTGCAGAGCATGGAATTATTTCGGTTGGAAAAGACCTCCAAGGTCATAAATTCCAGCTACTAACATTCCAGAGCTGTCCTTTCAACTGGAAAGGTCAGCACAGGTTTTTGATTATATTTGAGGTGGGCAAAGAAACAGCGATTTGGTTGGGAACCTGGGGCAGGAACCCTTGTCTGGGTTGCCTGAGCTTTTCCTTAACCTCCAGGATTCCAGGTGGCCCCAAAATGAAGGAGCTGTCCTAATGTGATACTTTAATGGATTACTCGGAGATAATTAAAATTACTCTGCCGCAGCTTTAATCATCCCTTGCATTTCTTTGCTGCCGGAGACACGGCAGCTGTGTCCTAAAAATTTGGTGGAGTGAGGGCTCCTGATGGATTGGGAATTTCTCTCTGTGCCTGTTGGATTCTGCACGCTCAGGCCTTGATGAGTCGTGATGCTTCGTTAGCTTTGGAGCAGCTAATGAGCAACCTGGATGGCAGGCTTTGAGCAAATCGTGGAATCAGGGAACCTTGGAATCATGGAATGGTTTGGGTTGGGAGGGATCTTAAGGATGGTCCAGTCCCACCCCTCTGCCATGGGCAGGGACACCTTCCGCTGTCCCAGGTTGCTCCAAGTTCCATTCAACCTGGCCTTGGACACTTCCAGGGATGGGGCGGCCACAGTTTCCCTGGAAATTGCATTCCAGGGCCTCACCACCCTCACGGGCTGGAATTTCTTCCCGATATCCCATCTAACCCTGCCCTCTGTCAGTTTAGAGCCCCCTTGTCCTGGCATTCCCAACCCTTAGTTCTGGAAGCTGCATCTCCATTTTCCAGGGACGGAAAGAACTTCCCCCAACCCCCTTCTGAGGAGGTCCAGGACCAAACTGAAACTTTAATTTTATTAAATAGAATTAGCAGAGTAAAGCCCTAATTAAGAAGGGTTTAACAATAATCTCTCGGAATGAGCAAAGTCGTGGTATCCTGCCTGTGGACTGGGCCATGCTTCACTCCCTGTTTTTTTGGGTATGTTTTGTAATATGGCTTTTGTAACACAGTTTTGTGGCTCATTCTGACTAAGAATTTATTTACAAATCCCTCTCTCCCAAGGGATGACAGGGAAAAGGGGTCATGGAGCGTGGTGGAGTCACCATCTGTGGCCTTTTAATTTAGCACAACCTAAATATTTCATATATTTCATTTTGATTCTTTTGAGTCGCTTTTTTTTTTTTTTTTTTTTTTGGTGGAGGTGAAGCACATCGTGTTTTACCCAACTAAAATTCCCACCTTTGACTGGAGTAACTCCGGGAAATGGTCAGGGAATTTTAAAAAGCAGCGTGACAAGATATTATTGTTGTAGAGAGAACGGGCTCCCGATGGGAAATCCATGAATGTCAACTTTAACATTTTCACTGCTCTTCCTACGCTTTCCTGGAATCCACCAGCCGAGTGGGTTTTCCTGCCCTGTCAACCTTTAGGAATGAATATTCCTTTTATTACTCCTCCTTTCTTTCCCTGTGATGTACGAGCCATGGGATGATGTCACAGGAGCCGAAATACGGCCGGGGAACAAATATATGTTGTGAGGATTGGAACAGAGGTGGGTGTTGTCCCAGGAAGACTCAAAGCACTGGAAAACTGCCAGGAACCTCTTCCTGGGGTTGGGGCTGCTCTTGTGGGGTTGGGAAATCCAGCAGAGCTCAGCCTCTTGTGGGGTTGGGAATTCTGGATAGCTCAATGTCTTGTGGGGTTGGGAATTCTGGGAGAGCTCAGTGTCTTGTGGGGTTGGGAATTCTGGATAGCTTAATGTCTTGTGGGGTTGGGAATTCTGGGAGAGCTCAAGATCTTGTGGGATTGGGAATTCTGGAGGAGTTCAATGTCTTGTGGAGTTGGGAGTTCTGGATAGCTCAATGTCTTGTGGGGTTGGGAATTCTGGGAGAGCTCAACCTCTTGTGGGATTGGGAATTCTGGAGGAGTTCAATGTCTTGTGGAGTTGGGAGTTCTGGAAGAGCTCCGATCCCCTTTTTCTCCAGGATGAGTCCCCTCAGCTCCCTCAGACACTCCTTGGAAGTCCCTGCCCAGCCCAGGGAAAGAAGTCAGGAAGTGCCACAGCCTTTCCCTCATCCTTTGTCCCCTTTCCCTGTCCATCCCACAAAGGATGATGATTCTCCTCAGCCCCATTTTTTATGGATCGATTCCATTTTCCATTCTCTTTTAGCGGCAAGAACCAGATTGATTCCAGTTGGGATTTGCCCCTTTATTTTTTTGCCCCATTTGTCCCATTTTCTCCCTGACCAACCTCACAACATCCTTGTCCTGAGTTCCTGCCCTCCTTCCAGAGGCCACAAACTCCCTGTTTTCCAGGAATTCCAAGCCTTTCCAGGAGGAATATTCCCTAAAATCCAACCTAAACCTTCCCTGGCACAGCCTTGGACAGAAATTCTGATGAGCAGGAAGTGTTAATCCATGAGATCTCCATGGTCACGTCATCCCAGACGTGCAGAAATGGGAAAAGAGACAAAAAAATTCCTTTTCTGGAAGGACAAACGTGAATCACTTTGTGTTGCTTTGTGAGTAATTCTGCAAATCCGTGGCACCCAGCAGGAATTCTGCCACATCCCACCCGATCCTTGCTTCCATGGAGTAGCATCTCCCAGCTGGGTGAACTGGAGTTGAAGACAAAATTTAGAACAAGTGATAAAAGTCCTCGCGGGCTTTCTAAAAATACGGCGCCCTCTTGTCATCGGCATCGCAGTTTCCCGAGGAGCCGACGGGAACATTTTTCCCCGAGGAAAACGGGATTTGTCATCTGCAAGCTGTCACGGCTCCCGTGACCTGCTGCTTCAGGAGCAGATTCCATTGGGAATTTGCTTCGTGGTCACAAACGTGAGGAGGAGTGGGTGGAATTGAGGGGTGGTGTTTGGAGCTGGTGGGACCTTCAAGGTCTTTTCCAACACAAACTGTTGTGAGGATGTAGGGGCAGGACAGGGAACGGTTTCAAACCTCCGGAGGTGGGAAATTGGGAAGGAATTCCACCCTGTGCGGGTGGTGAGGCCCTGGAATGGAATTCCCACAGAAGCTGTGGCTGCTCCATCCCTGGAAGTGTCCAAGGCCAGGTTGGATGGGACTTGGAGCAACCTGGGATGGTGGAAGGTGTCCCAAGGATGGAATTCCATGGTCTTGAAGGTCCCTTCCCACCCAAACCATTCCATGATTTTATTGTGATTCCATTATTTCAATGTCTCCGGCTGTATAAGCAAAACTCTCCTTAGCTGTGGAAACCTGTTTATCGGGACGAATCTCGTAATATTCGCAGCTGCGGGCAGAGAAAGCCGGCAAGGAAGCAGGCAGAAACCCTCAAGACGGCGAAAGAGAGAGTTTTATTTACAGAAACTTCTTTATATATCCATTAATAATCTAGCAACCATTGGTCAGTAAAAAAGTCCACCTCCCAATATCATTGGTCATAGCTACAGAGCACCTAACACAAACACAGAGATTAAGAAAGTACAGAAAGTGCAGTTTATCTCTATTCTCCATGAGAAAGAACAGAAGGATTTCTAAAACAGTGCAACTACACCTGTTCATCCCTGGTGGCTCCTGGTGACAATATCGGGAATTTTGTGGACTGACCCCGGGTAAAACCTGGATCTCAGCTCTGTGGAAGCATCACCCATTCCCCAGAGACAAACCCTTGCCTCACTCCTTTTCCGTCAGAATTTAACCTTGGAAAATCATTCCTGAGAACCAAAATCCGCCCTAGGGAACAGATTTCTCAGGCTTGGTCATTTCTACAATTTGCAAAGTTGGAAGGAGGAAGGAATCTTCCAGAAAGACCTGGAGACCTCTCGAATGGATTAGGTCTCATCCCTGGTTTTGCTATACCCTTCGGTAGTGCAGACTGGGTTTAGTCCCTTGATTTTAAGGACTAAACTGCACTTTTGGGTATTTCCTGGGTGTTTTTTCTGCGGCATTTGATGGCAATCATGGAAAGGGATGGGATAAAATGGATTTCCCAACTTAATGATCCATGTATCCCAGATTCTGGGGGAAATTTACTGGCGGGGACAGACCTCTTAGGTCCCTCCCAGCTCAGGATATTCCATGATTTCGTGATTCCCTGCTGTATCCATTAGCCCTGTGGCCAGTGACTTAATCCGGCGCAGGTCTGGGTGCAGTATTCAGCCTGGAAATTCATGGAATCATGGAATCATGATTGGAAAAGCCCTCCAAGGCCATGGAGCCCAACCATCAACCCAGCACTGCCAAGCCCACACTGAACCCCATTCCTACACCTCAAAAGTCACAGAGCATCTCCTCTTGGATCAGTGGCTGGCGTTTGGGTGGCATCACCTTCCAACCTTTGTTCCTGGTCTAAAAAGATGGAAAAGCTGGTGAAGGATCAAAGGATATGGAGGTTTTGCTGGAAGAGCAGTATTTTGGTATTTTCCCTTTATTTTGGTGAGAGTTTTGGGTGAATATTGCATGGGTTGAATTTCTGAGCCCCTTAAAAGCTGATATTTGTCCCAAATCCTTGTTTTGTCCCAAATCCTTGTTTTGTCCCACATATGAGCTCTGGACACGGATGGATTCAGTTCCAAGGCCACACAATATTCCTTTGAATCCCTTTTTTTTAGCCATTGTCACAATGTTGGCACCTCAGGGTGTTCAGGCTCAGCTGGGAAACTCCAAGGAGCAAAACACCAAGAATTTGGAGGGACCAGCCTGGTTCTGGTGGAGTTGAGTGAACTCAGAGAGCCCCACGCTGCTTTAATTCCCCTTCCCTGGGCATCTCTGTGTTTAAACAAAGGTCTGAATTCGCTTCTCTCAAAATAAAGAGGTGGTGCCAAGCAACAGCCGTAACGTTATCCCTGATGTTCCCAAGATCCCTCTCTTCCTTTATCCAGCTGATATTTCCCAGCTGACAGATGAGCTCATCTCAGGCTCTTAAAATCATCAGCATGGTGGTGATTAACAGTGGTCAGCGATGGGAGGGAGGAGACAAAAGGCCCTCCTGAATATTTGATTCCTCATCCTCTCAACATTTCAGTTGTTCCAGGAGAAAGGTTAAGTGGAGATGGGAAAAGGAACAAAACAGGAATTTGGGCTGAGGGTCTGTGGAAAAGTTAAAATGCACTGCTCTGCTCTCGCCTGGGAGAGTGACTCAAAATTTACCACAAGTCTCGGTTGGAGAAATGAAAGTTTAAAGGCAAAAAAAGCAGAAAATGGTGAACCTCTCCTGAGATTGCCTCACCCGCTTGGAATGGCTCGTCCCGGGATGTGGCGGATGGAACAAGGCGGGCATTGAAGGAGTGGGTGCTCGGCCAGATGTTTCCAGGGAGTTTCACAATGGTCCTTTCATTTCCTGGGCCCGAGTTCCGATCGGAATCCAGGGCGAGGAGGGAGGATCGTCGTGGTGCTTGATGGAGCTGACGGGTGGGAAGCTCGTCATGGGAGGGGAAATTCAGGGATGGGGTAAAAGAGGTGTCTCTGAACTGTTGGGAATTCTGTGGAATTAATATTCTAAATCTCTTGGATTCCCTAAAAAAAGTCCTGACTTCTGTTTGTCTTTGGGAGACTTGGGAGGAAATGTTCTGTGGGTTGGATTTCTGAGCCCTTCAAAGGTGACTTTTGTCCCAAGTGTTTGTTTTGTCCCAAATCTCTTCTCGAATTTTCCTAATTCTGTGAATTTCCTAAATTTGCTTCAGGTTTTGTCATTCCACACCTGGTGCAGGTATCCCATGTGATACAATTCCCGTGTAACACCACAATTCCTGGGAGTTGGGTCTGGTTGATCTCTAAGGTCTCTTCCAACCCAAACCATTCCATGATTCCTTCCAACACTCCTCCCAAATTCCTTCCTGGAACGTCCCTCTGAGAAGCTTTTCCAGGTGCTTTGAAGCTCAAGGTGTGGATCCCTTTCTGTGTTATTCGTCCCTGGAGAAAGTGGTGGAAGGTCCACAAATATTTCGGAGAGGTCAGGGAATCTCCATCCTTGGAGATATCCAGAATCCAACCAGATACGATCCTGATCCATCTGCTCTGGATGGGTCTTCCATGAGCAGGATTGTTGGATTTGGTGACCTCCAGAGGTGCCTGCAAGCCTCAACTCTTCTGTCATTCCATGAAAAATCTCTTTTAGGATGCAGGACTTGATTTTTGGGGCGTGAGAGCTTTTCCAATTCATCCTACCCAGACAGGAGCTCTCCTGTTGTGTTTTTTGGGAAGTTCCCAGTGCCTCGTGTGTGGATCCACTGAGAGGAATCCTCCGGAGCTGATTTTTGCACAGAGGACTGAGGCTGAGTTATATTTTTGAGCTGAAATGGAGATAAATCAGATTCCAGAGAAATGTGTTTGTATTGGATGTTAGCGCCGTAAACAACCCGGACAAGGATTAATTGCACTTTTCTTAGGGAATTATTAGGGATTTGTCTGTACAGACGATGGTAACGACTGTGGGAAGGCTGAGGCAGCTCCAATTATGGAAAAACTGGGGGATTAAGGAGTAGGATGTTTGTGGATTCAGGAGGATGATGGTTCAGGGAATGCAGAGGGACTCGAAACTTCCCAGGCTGGGAATTGGGAGCATCATGTGAGATTAGTTTGGAAAAGGGGAGAGGGCCCTGCACAGAAAATCCATGGCTGCCCCATCCCTGGAGGTGTTCAAAGCCAGGCTGGACAGGGCTTGGAGCAACCTGAGATTGTGGAAGGTGTCCCTTCCCATGGAATTGGATGATTTGAAGGCCCCTTCCAACCCAAACCATTCCACAATCCTATGAAACAGCTCTGCTGGAAAAGTACGGAGCTGATCCGGCCCGGAAGGGTGTCTCCCATCTTCACCAATAAACGAATGAATTCCATAATTTGGATGTGTCAGATCTCTTCAGCACTGCCCGAGCTGATGCTCAAATTGCTGCCTTGCAATTCCTTGATTTCATTTCTTGTTTCCATTTCTGTGGAGAACGGTTGGAGAGGCCCACGTGGATCCTCAAGTTAATGGCTTCCAGAATAAATCGAGCCAGAGGTGACCCTGAGGATCTGCGTGAGCCGGAGAGAGGCTTGGATTGGAAAAATGTTTTGTTTATGTGGGATATTGGGAAGAAATTTTTCCCTGTGAGGGTGGTGAGGCCCTGGGACAGAATTCCCAGAGAAGCTGTGGCTGCCCCATCCCTGGAAGTGTCCAAGGCCGAGGGCTTGGAGCAACCTGGGAGAGTGGAAGGTGTGGGAAAATGGACCCAAACCCAAAAAATGGATCCCATGGACCCACACCATTCTGGGATCATGGTTTTCCTCCAGCAGGCCTTGCAGGAATGTCCTTTACAGGAGAAGCAGCTCCCGATTATCTGCCGGAGAGGAAATGTGGGTGCGCAATTCCCCTTTCTAAAATGGGATTTAAATTGGAAATGGAGTTTTATTACACTCTCCAAGAACTACTTTGTAACTTCCTAGGGTGAGATGAAGAGCTCTCCGGGCTAATATCCAATAATGTCCAATAAAATGGGAAGCTGTCAAGGTTAAAGGAAATAATTGTAATTAAAGGCCACCCATAAAAATGAAGTTGGCTTTAAAATAAGAAAATTTATGCTGCTTTCAGATATTGAACAGCTAGAAGAGAGTTCAAGGCTCTGCTCATTGGTTTCTTCCATATTTTTTGTTATTAATTTCAAGATGAGAATTTTTGCCATTGCTTAATCACTTTATCCCTACATAATTATTCCATATTTAAATTTAAAACTGAAAAAAAAAAAATCCAAACCACCTAATTGATAAAAAAAAAAAATCTAAATTTGAGTCTTGTAATGCTTTGACAGTCCCACATCAATTTTTCCCCCATTTTTAGACCTTTTAATTGGCTTTTCTGAAGGATTTGAATCCTTGCTCAGCATCAGGGAATGGATTGTCCTAAATCTCCACACATTCCAGAGGCAGGTGAGGAAGAGGAAGCGTTTATTCCATGTAGAGGATAAAGAACGTGGCCCTGCCAAGGGCTGATTTTCCCTTCAGAGCCCCAGCTCCAAAATTTTCAGTGCTTTAGGAATGTCTGGGGTAATTTGAAGTTCACAATAAACTCGCGTTTGATTATTTGAGTTTTCCTCTTGAATCCCAACCCCATTTCCTGTTAATTCTGCAGAGCTCCCTCGCCAGTCACGGCGCCAGGGTAGAGCAGAGGAATTGTTTATGAATTCATAACTTAACAGGGAAATAAACAGCAATTTATCTGTCAGAGCCTCGCTCCGGAGAATTATGGATACGGATAATAAAACGTGGGGGGAACATTGGGATAGTGATGTGAGGGGCTTGAAGAATAACGGATATGATTTTGACCCAAATATGTGATTTTTTGGGGTGGGATTTCAGGCTCACAAAACACGGCTCAAAACAGGATTTGAAGTTTCAAAACCTCAGTGCAGAGCAGGAATCTGAAGGACTTCTTTTATTTTTATCACCTACGTGATACTGGAGCCTCCTGAAATTATCTCAGAATTTCAATATATCCTTGGTTTTGAAGATAAAATTCTTATTTTAGACCCAAGGGCACTTCTCAAGCACGTGACGGCGCCTCTGATGAGTTTGTTGATCAAAAAGTTGCGGCGTCGCGGAAGGAAAAGTGTGGAGGATTTTAGGGAATAACGAAACATCAAAGCAGCCACTACAGGAGAGTGGGATGATTCATTAGGAGCTGGGATTGATTTCTGACAGTGGAGAGATCGTGTCAGAAATGCCTAAAATTCATATGGAGATCAGTTGTTTTTCGAGAGCCGACCCTGGTGTTTTCGCGTGTCGTCAAAAGGGATATTTTGGCGGGCTGTTTTATGGGAGGAAAGATTCCAAAGTTGTTTGGAAAAAAATGGCCAGGGGTGTGTCACATCACCTTTGGAATTAATGTGGAATCGTGGAATGGTTTGGTGGGGAGAGACCTTCAAGATAATCCCATTCCAGCTCTCCCAGGCTGTCTCCAGTGAGTGACTCAGCCTTATCTTGTTCCGTATCTTAATTTGAGGTGATTTGCTTCTAAAAGGACAAAAAATTATCCCTGAGAAACCCATCGGAGTATTTTTCTGACAGGTGGGGAATACAACTCCGACGATAAAATAATCGGCTCAAAGGCAGGTGATGTTGTGAGTTCCTAATGAAATGCATCCCGGAGCTGCGGGTGGTAGCGCTGGAATATCATTGTCTGCCTCGGGAATTATCCAGATTATTATTCATAGCATTCAAAGAGCTGCAGTGGAAGGAAGTTGGTGTTAACTGGATGCGGAATTCCGGGTGCGGAGCTCAGCGGTCGCTCCTCGGATGTTGTGGAGGAGTTGCTCTGAAGAACTTGGAATTTGGATCAAACTGGTCCAAAAAAGACGGGATAAACGAAATAAAATTATTAATTAGTTGCAGTTACTGTGTTGTCTGGGATTCTTCCCTCTAAACCTACCTGAAGGGAGAAAAATGATGGGAAAAAGGGATTCGTGTGAGGATAAACGCTGTTCTCCAGAGCCGAAGTTGAGACTCTTGGAGAGGTTTTCATGGCTGGTCATGATGGAGTTATGGGGTGGCTTTTCCCATTTGGGAAAGCTCTGGGATAGTGTGTAGGACAGTGGGAAAACCATGTGTCTTGGGAATGGAAGTATTTCCCTTTTTAATGGTCAACCTCCAGAGCTGTGCCAGATCCACAGAGATAAGGATTCTCACACTCCATATTCCTGTTTTTCCATCTCCTCTGTGACTTCCAGCTCCTGCTAATTCCTCCTGCTAGTGGAAGGTGTCCCTGCCCATGAATGGGATTTGGAATTAGATGGTCCTTAAGGCCCCCTTCCAACCCAAACCTTTCCGTGATTCTAATTCGTATTCTGCCTTTCTTTTTAATTGGAAAGGCCTGATCAGTCAGAATTCCATCCTAAAGGGAGGGTGGATTCCATGGCTGTACAGGTGTGGAAATGAAAAAACACCTGGAGTTCACCCAAGCTCATGGTAAAGCCTTGGATGGACGCCCAGAGTGAGACCTGGATTTGGCTGCAAAACTCATCCCGTTTCCAAATAATCGGATGTTGGCCTCGCCATCTCGATTGTTATAATCCAAAATCCATAATTCCATGATAAAAACACCCAGTGAGACAACAGTTTTTAGACATATCTCCATTCAACTGCTGAAACTGCCTTTTCCCAGATCCTCATTTTCTGAAACGAGCACATTAACGGAGATTTTTTTCCCCCCGCAGACTTGCCGGTGTCAGTTCTCTTATGGATCCCTGGCAGGGATGTCTTGTATAAATAGACTTTGACTGGTTGTTACTGGAGCTTCCAGTTCCCACGCTGATTCTTATCAAAGCAGATTAGTTCCCAGCCAAAGCCAGGGTTTTTCTTTCTTTCGAGGGATTTATCACATCCAAACAAGGCTGCGGCCTAGCGGAAATGGTCGCGTTTGTGTCCTCGGAACTCCTGAGCCTCTTGGAAATGGGATGGAGCCGTTTTATCCCTCCCTGCCTCTTTGGGAAGCAAGACTTGGGTCCTGTCTGGTGCCCTGATTCTTATCAAAGCAGTTTAATTCTTTCTTTCAAGGGATTTATCACATCCGAACAAGGCCACGGCCTAGCGGAAGTGGCCACATTTGTGTCCTCAGAACTCTGGGGCCTTTTGAAAATGGGATGGGGCAGTTTTATCCCTCCCTGCCTCATTGGGAAGCAGGACCTGGATCCTGTCTGGTGCCCTGATTCTTATCAAAGCTGTATAATTCTCTTTGAAGGGATTTATTTCATCCAAACAAGTCTGTGGCCTAGAGGAAGTGGCCACATTTGGATCCTCGGACCTCCAGAGCCTCTTGAAAATGAGGTGGGGCTGTTTTATCCCTCCCTGCCTCATTGGGAAGCAGGACCTGGATCCTGTCTGGTGCACTGATTCTTATCAAAGCAGATTAATTCTTTCTTTCAAGGGATTTATCACATCTAAACAAGGCCGCGGCCTAGCAGAAATGGCCATGTTTGTGTCCTTCTTACTCCTGAGCCTCTTGAAAATAAGGTGGGGCTGTTTTATCCCTCCCTGCCTCTTCGGGAAGGCTGAAAGCAGACCTGGATCCTGTCTGGTGCCCTGATTCTTATCAAAGCAGTTTAATTCTTTCTTTCAAGGGATTTATTGCATCCTAACAAGGCCGTGGCCTAGCGGAAGTGGCCGTGTTTGTGTCCTCGGAACTCCTGAGCCTCTTGAAAATAAGGTGGGGCTGTTTTATCCCTCCCTGCCTCTTCGGGAAGGCTGGAAGCAGGACCTGGATCCTGTCTGGCAGCTTTGGATAATCACCGCCTGCACGGGGGGTAAGGTTTCGCCCCGATGCTTCCATTCATTCTCCTGGCCTTTGGATTGCATTGATGGCATCAGGTTGTTTATTTTTCCTTGAGTGCTTGGCTCCGGCCCGGCACGATGGGACCCAACCGGCTCCTCCATGGATCCTCTTTGAGAGGCGCCCGCTGGGCTCTGCGGGAAGTTAAACCCAGAGTCGAGTTCCTTTAAGGATTAAGCGTTTGCAAAATTCCTGTAATTGCCCGGCCAGACCAAAGCCAGGGAATTAAACCAGGATAGCACAACCCTCCTGTGGATATTTGATAGCATCAGGACCCAGGGGACGCCACAAGTTGAGCCAGTAAGGAGATTTTTGTGCTTTTCCAGTTGTAAACCTCTCTCTTTGAAGCCAAAAGCCCCCCAGTTTGGCCAAGAAAAGTCCTGTCTTTGGGAAATCTCCTGCTTTCTTGTCTGGCCAGGGGTCTGAGTACTTCCTGGATTTTTTAATCGGGAGGGGAATTGTGTCACCTCAAAATGTGATGTTTGTAGTTATTCCGTAGGAGATGCTGTTAAATAATACTGGGGGAAAAAAACAGTGTGGGAAGTGGGCCAGGAGCATGGCTGGCACTGGTTTTTCCCCTCTTTAAATTATCCAAGGAATCTGCGGCTTCCTTAGGGTGGTGAAATCCAGGGGGGAAAGCCACGGATGTATCCGAAACACCGTATGGAGAACGTGCCTAAATATGTAATTACAGTTCTAGGGGAAGTCACTGAGCATGGAATGGTTTGGGTTGGAAAGAGATCTTCAAGACCATCTCATCGCACTCTCCTTCCATGGGCAGGGACACCTTCCCCTGTCCCAGGGTGCTCCAAGCCCCCTCCAACCTGGCCTTGGACACTTCCAGGGATGGGGCAGCCACAGCTTCTCTGCATTCCTCTAAAACCTGATTTCTTCCACCTCTTTATCCTTCTGCTTCTTCCCGTTTATCCCGCAGTATGCGCTTAATTCCTGATGCGAAAGGAAATAAAATTATGGAAACAGATAAAACTCCGCCACGGAGAACACAGCCCTTGTGGAATCAGGGAATGATGCATTTTTTGCATAATAAAAACGCGAGATCCACTCACTGACGCCGTTGTGGGTGTTCATGAAAGCCCGTTCTCCTCAGGGGCGATGCCATCTGCAGATGCAGTTTTCCCTCGGAGCTTCCGCGGGGAACGATGCTCTGCAGCCGCCAGGGCCCGAAGTACGTCATGGAAATGAATAAAATCCTCTCCCCTTGGGTGGCCAAGCACTTTCTGACCTCTCCCGATTCCAGTTCTGCTCTGTAAATATTACGGAATATTATTTTTTTAGTGGTTGAGTTCCAACTGGGACATGAACTGGTTCCAGAACAAAATCCCTTTGACGGGTGTGGATTTCGGCATCCGCCACCCTCCAAGGGAACAATTCTTTCCCAATATCCCACCCATCCCTTCCCTCTTGCAGTAGGAAGCCATTCCCCTTGTCCTATCACTTTTCCACTCTCCAGCTCTCTTAGATCCCATTTAGTCACCGGAAGGATTTATCAGGTAAAACTCATGGGCTCAGTTGCTAGAAAATATTTCCAGGCTTTTGAGGAAAAATCCTCACCTCCGAAAAATATATTGGATCTATGAATAGAATTTTTATTGCCTTCATTAAAATCATTAGAGAAGTGTTTTGGAAGCAATTCCAACCCTTTCCTTGATCCACCAAGTCTGAGTTGGGCTGGGAGAACTCGTTCTACCAGTTGAGATTTTCCAAGTGGAGGAATCTCCACATTCCCTGCGTTGCTCACATCCAAAAGTTCCTCTGTTTTTCCTGGTTCGGTTGTTTTTCCTATTAACCCGTGATTTCTGGTGGGTTTCTCTGGGAAGGAATTCCATATTCCTCACTGGGAATGGCCGTCCCTGGGGAGTTGGGCATCTCCGTGCCCCAAATCCGTGCTCAGCGCCTGGAATTTGATAGCAGGGCTCACACAGAAAATTATCTTCCCTGGCGATCAAGTATGAAACGCTCAGAGCAATCTAAATTAATGGATGGGATGGGATGGGATGAAATTAATGGGATGGGATGAACGTCAGGAGGATTCAGGTGCAGACTCAGCTCTTGCTTAACTATTTTAGGCCACGCTTTAGTGGGTTGACACCGTGACCCTGAACTTTGAGGCGTTGGGCGTTTGATGGGAATTCAACTCCAGACTTTGATTTGTGGCCATTCCGGGCTCGCGTTGCTCCTGCAATTCCAAGGTTTGAGATTCCTGGTGTTCGGTCCAGCCCTGATCAGGTGAAGGTCCAGCTGGTCTCAGCTCTCATCCAGTAGAATGTTTTCATCCCACAGTGTGGGCAGCGGGAAGGGTGGGAATTCTGCCCCTCGGCCCCGCTCAGGTGAGGCCCCACCTGGAATTCTGATTCCAGCTCTGGGATCCAACAGCAGCAGGATGTGGAGATGTTGCAGCAATTCCAGAGGAGGCCACGGAGATGCTCCAAGGGCTGGAGTCCCTCTGCTCTGGAGCCAGGCTGGGAGAGCTGGGAATGTCCAGCCTGGAGAAGAGAAGGCTCCGGGGAGACCTCAGAGCCCCTTCCAGTGCCTAAAGGGCTCCAGGAGAGCTGGAGAGGGACTTGGGACAAGGGATGGACGGAGAGCACACAGGGAATGGCTTCCCACTGCCAAGGGCTGGGATAGATGGAATTTGGGAAGAAATTCTTCCCTGTGAGGGTGGTGAGGGGCTGGAATGGAATTCCCAGAGAAGCTGTTGCTGCCCCATCCCTGGAAGTGTCCAAAGCCAGAACAAAAACCCTGGTCCAGCACCCCCAAAACCCCCACAAAGATCCTGTTCTTTTTGTGGGATTTTTGTGTTTAATAGAGACATTTTCCAAGGAACGTTCTCCCGTCTTCATTCCAGCTGACAAATCCCGAATTCCCTGACATCCCTGTAATTAGTTGCCGACAGCTGACTTGGAGTTTGACAAAAATCTGCTAAATTTGCCGCGTTCTGTGCCGCTATTTAGAGTTATTCATCTTGAAGGCCCGTCCTTCACCCCAGAATCTCAGGAACCAGGAAGATTCCGCACTCTGGAAGAAGCAGGATCAGCACTCGGCAATTTCCTGGCCTTTTATTCCAGCTCTCCATCCACAGGATCCAAATCTCTCCCTTTTTGTTGCTCTCGAGTGTTTCAGGGTGAGTTTCCTGGAGGAATTCGCCTTCTCAGGAGGGATTTGAGTACAAGAAGCCAAATTCTCCCGGGCAAAGAGCAGATTCCTGCTTATCCCAGCGCTGCCCTGGCCACCCCCTCCCTTCCCACTGGGAATTACGAGTTGCTGCATCATTTTTCGTGACCTATTTGCACGCCCAAAGCTGTGGCTCAGTATTAGAGTTTTATGGGATTAATGACTGTCCCTCATCTCATTTTTATGGGTAAGTGGGATGAGGTTATGTCATCACCCCTCCCCCTTCCATGGGGGTGAAGACAGGGATGTGGTGGGATCGTGGAACGGTTTGGGTTGGAAGGGACCTAAAAGATCATGGAATTTCGACCTTCTGCTATCCCAGGGCGCTCCAACCTGGCCTTGGACGCTTCCAGGGATCATGGGACAGCCACAGCTTCTCTGGGAATTCCGTTCCAGCCCCTCACCATCCTCCCAGGGAAAAATTCCTTCCCAATATTCCATCTAACCCTGTCTTCTGTCAGTTTGAAGCCATTCCCTGTGTCCTGTCCCTCCATCCCTTGTCTCCAGTCCCTCTCCAGCTCTCCTGGAGCCCCTTCAGGCACTGGAAGGGGCTCTGAGGTCTCCCTGGATCCTTCCCTTCCCCAGGATGAGAAGGAATCCCATTCCATTCCACCCTATCCATCCTAGCCCTGTCTTTTTCCTCCTGCTTCCTCTCAGGGGTTTAGGAAGGACCAAAAAGGAACAGATTCCAAGTGTTTTCCTTCCCCTTTCCTTTTAGGCCTCTCCTTTTATTTCCCCCCACCTATTTTCTATGTTTCCTGATAAACATCCATCCTGATTTTCCTGCTGCTTGCCCTTTTCTTAGCATTCCTCTCCTCATCCCCAAACCTCAGTTTGGGAACTGTCAAAACCCGGTGTGAAATTCCTCCTTTCGGCAAATCGGTGGAGGCAATTTGGATTACAGGGGGAAAAAAATACGGACAAGTGGCTTCCAAACCCTCCGGTGGTCTCTTAATGACTTTGTGGAATTCCCGCCTCTCCAGCACCTCTTGTTTGGATTCTCTTAAATCATTAAAAAGAAATAAAATTTTTTTTTAAAATTAAAAAAATAAAGAGCGCAGGCTCTCCACGCTTCTGCCAAGTAGGTCAGGCTTTTCCCAGTTGGGTGGTTTGGGAAGCGGAGACATTATTCAGAGTGACTTTTTCCAAGTTTTTTTTGATGAGTTGAAGACAACTGGAAGCGCAGAAGTGGTTGCAAGTGTTGCTCCATGACTGGAATTGCAGGGATAATGAACTCATTTGGCTTAATCAGGGCCGGATTAAAATAAATATTGGTGAAATCTGGGAAATTAAGTGATGCATTCCTGGGTTTTTCTGTGAAGGAGAAGCTGCAGGATCAGGGACTGAAAGAAGGAAAGAGTGGGGAATTGGGGCCGCAAAAAATGGGACAAAGATCCCTCCGGGCATTTTAATGTGGAATTTCCATTTCCAGTGGAAAATGCCACCGGAAGCTTTTCCCGGAGGAAAAGCTGGTATGGTTGAGCTGCTGCTGTTGGACTGGGGATTTTCTTAGGGGGTCACAGTGGGAAATACAGCAAGGAAGGAATGCCCGGACACGGGATCAGCAGGATATGGAATATCAGTGTGGTGTCACCACCTCTGTCAAAAGAGGTTGGGAGAGCTGGGGGTGTCCATTCTGGAGAAGGGAAGGCTCCAAGGAGACCTCAGAGCTCCTTCCAGTGCCTCAAGGAGAGCTGGAGAGGGACTGGGGACAAGGGATGAAGGGACAGGACACAGGGAATGGCTTCCCACTGCCAGAGGACAGGGATAGATGGGATTTGGGAAGGAATTCTTGGCTGTGAGGGTGGTGAGGGGCTGGAATGGAATTCCCCAAGAATTCTGCGGCTGCCCCTGCATCCCTGGAAGTGTCCAAGGCCAGGTTGGGCAGACTTTGGAGCACCCTGGGATAGTGGAAGGTGTCCCTGCCCATGGAATTCCGTGATCCTTAAGGTCCCTTCCCACCCAAACCATTCCATGGTTCTGTGACCAAACTTAAGGCTCAGGATACCTCATTAATAAACTGCTCTTTCTGGAATTACCTTCTGGAACTGTGCATGGATAATCATGGAATGATTTGGGTGGGAAGGGACCTTAAAGCCCATCCAGCTCCAGGGACACCTTCCCCTACCCCAGGTCGCTCCAAGTCCCATCCAACCTGGCCTTGGACACTTCCAGGGATGGAGCAGCCACAACTTCTCTGCAAGTTCCATTTCAGGGCCTCCCCACCCTCATCATAAACCACATTTTCCTTCTATCTCCTCGGAATCTCCCCTTTTTTTTTAGTAGAAATCCGTAAATCTTGTGTCTAATCCAGGTCAGTATCGACTCCCTGGAATTTGTCTGCCTTGAAGGAATAAAAGAGCCTCTTTCAGGAAATAATTCATTTATAACCCGGCTCCTTCCAGCTGGGAGAACCCTTAAACTCCCAGTCCCTCCCCTGCCATAATTTTATTTTTGTATTAAACCACTCTGGATAAATTGTTGCTCCAAGAATTTTTTAGGCAGAAAGTGACACGGGGAAGAAGAATGTGGAGCATTAAAAATGGATTACACGGTGTCCTTTCTGGACTACTTCCCTGAGCTATTAAAAATGTAGGATCCAAGTCCCAGATTTGATCTTGATTTCTCCACAGCTCTGAGGCTTTCCAGGTCTTCTCCAAACTGCTTTTTCCTGGGAAAAAATGGGATTTTACCTTGTGTGGAGTTCATCTTGCTGCTTGCCAGAGTAACCTCTGCTCGTGTCAGGTCTTTTTTCCCTTTTTTTTTTTTTTATTTTTGGAGCCTTTTCTCCATCCCCTTCCCAAGCCATCTGCTGCAGCTACGAGTTCAGAACTAAAGTGCAGAGAGGTCAGACTTCCCTTTTTTTTCCTTTACTTTTTCCCTGAAAAAAGCTTGATCTGAGGCCTTGAAACATCAGGATTAGAGCTCTGTGAGTGGGAATAACTCATGCAGTCCCCTCCTGGTTATAACAACCCCGTTCAGGTGCTCGGAGCAGCCCGGAAGTGGGAAAATCAAAAACTTCCCGGGGGAAAAAAAAAAATAGGAACAAAAAGAGAAAACCCCAAGTAACACCACCACCAAAAATATCAACCCCTTGTTTCCCGACTCCCAACTAATTAAGCTCTTTGGGAAGAGCCGCCTGGCTCTGGAGAAAAAAACTCCTCTGTGGTTCCTTTCTGTTGCAAAATCCCGGGGGAGGCTGGATCGGGGAGGGCAGCGCCATCACCCACACGGCTCCGGAGGGGAGGGCTCTCTGCCAGGCCCTCCGGAGACTCCGTCTCCTCGGGAAAGGCGTGCGGAGACTCGCTCTCGGATTTGGGAATCGGCCCCGAATTAGACCCCTCAGGTGGATGCGACGTCGACGGAGAGGAACGGGAAGGTGGCCCCGGAGTGTCCTGAGGATCTCCAGAGGGATGGTGGGAGATGGCAGATGAAGGAGTGATGGGATCTCTCCGTGGAAGGAGGTGGGCGGAGGGCTCGGCGGCGGCGCGAGTGGGTTTGGCGTGGTTGCGTTCGGTGGATGCGATTTTCTCCCCTTTCCCGGGGCTCGGGAGGTGAAAACTTAGATAATAAATTGGAATGATGGAATCCTTGAGTGGTTTGGGTTGGAAGGGGGTTTAAAGCTCATCTCCTTCCTCCTCCCCTGCCACTTCCAGCCTTCCACCATCCCAACCTGGCCTTGGACACTTCCAGGGATGAGGCAGCCGCAGCTTCTCTGGGAATTCCATCCCAGGTCCTCCCCACCCTCCCAGGGAAGAATTCCCTCTCTAATATCCCACTCAAACCTGTCTTCCCTGGCTTCGGCTGCCCCAAAAGCTCCTCGCTGCCACCCTGCAGGGGTGTGAGGCTGTAATTCCCAGGCCTAATTCCCTCTTTGAAGCTGGAAACAGCCTCGGGGGGAGCGGGGTGACGGAAGCAGGGGACATCCAGGGTCCCTTTACCTGGGCAGATGGAAAAGGGACTCATCGCATTCCTACTGTCAGCAGTTTTGACAGCGAGGGATGATGGGCTCCTGGACCGAGCTTGGCCGCCATCCTGAAATTCCCGCAGAGTGCAATTTTCCTGCTGGTTTTGGTGCTGATTATCTGTTTTCCATGGTTTGTTTTTTTTTCCCGGGTGTTTTGGTTAGGATCATGGTTTGGGGAGATCTGTGCATAAAGTGAATTAGGAAAATATCAAGTATTCCTATTTTTTGCTGCCCATTAAATGTTCGCGCTCACTTGGCCAACTCCCAAATGCACCCGGGATCTACGGCGCGGACGGATTTCGGGAATGGTTAAGGAATATTGGGAGCAAACGCTCCCTGGCAAGGGGACAGCCTTGCCCTTTATCCAAGCCCTTTTCCATGCAGCCACAGCGAGTGAGGATGGAAAAGGGCTCGGAGAAACACTGAAGGCTCTGTTCCCATCCCGGCGGATGCGGTCAAGGGCCACGGTCCACACGGAATTATCCTGGAGGCGACGGGATCCTCTGGAAAAGGCTACAAAACTCCAACACCCAGAGCTGCCCCAGGTCCTTTTATTGCTAAATCTGCTCTATCCTAATTTATGCTAATGAGGGGAGCTCTCATCCCATCTCCAAGCTCTTCCATGCATGTGTCATCGTCTGGAATCCTTCACTCGGGATAGGGAATGTTTTCCTGGTGAGCTGGGACCAGGGGGTTTTTTTTGTGCTCTTAATTTGAGAGCCGACGTCTCTCTTTTTTTTGTGCTCTAATCAAGAGGGTTTTGATGCCGTAATTAAAAACACGGAGTTAATGGGTGTTCCGCGGGATGTAAATTCGCCGGGAAAATCCGGAGTCGAGAACTTCGGAGACCAAAGCGCTTTTTGTCTATTGTAATTAGGGGTGTGGTGCTTAAGGAATATTAATTAGCCCCACGGGGGGAGGTTGAGGAGCCAGAAAAATGCTGCCTCCGCCCCTAATTCCCGGTGGGAGTTCAGGAGCTGCCGGATGAGCCAAGCCTGGGAGACAGTGAGGAGCAGGGAGACTTGGGAAGGGAAGGGTATCCCCCATCCTCCTCCTTTAAAAACAAACAAACAGAGGGTAAAAACCAAACAAATCCAATCTCGGGAGCTGGGTGTGAGTTTCTGTGGGAGCTGGGTTCGCCAAAGGAATTTAAATCCGCGGTTCGCCCGGGAATTGTGGTTGCTGCTTTCGTTGGAATGGCAAATTTAGGATGATTTGGAGCTGGAGAGGGACTTGGGACAAGGCATGGAGGGACAGGACACAGGGAATGGCTTTGGATGATTTTTTTTAAAAATTGGATAATTTGCAGCAAACTAATCATAGTCAAGGTTGGAAAGGTACTCAAAAGATCCAAGTTTTTATGGGAATGGGGTAATTGTAGGAAAAGTTCTTCAGACCATCGTTTTTTTGGTGAGTCTTGGAAATTAAAGGAACCAGAAAATCTGAATAAAAGATGATTTTTCGGCCAATGAAAGGGCAAACTGAAGCATCCAGGTAATTCTCCCAGCAACCTGGGTTTTTTTGGGAAAAAAAATGTGTTGGGTGGTAGGAAAATATTAATAAAGGAGAGGAAAACAGACTGGGAGAGCCAGGAATGTTCAACCTGGAGAAGGGAAGGATCCAAGGAGAACTCAGAGCCCCTTCCAGGGCTCCAGGAGAGCTGGAAAGGGATATGGGACAAGGGATGGAGGGACAGGACACGGACTGACTTCCCACTGCTAGAAGGCAGGGTTAGGTGGGATATTGGGAAGGAAATCTTCCCTGGGAGGGGCTGAAATAAAATTCCCATCTTTTCCCGAGCTTTCCATTTGCAGCTTTTAAAAGGGAAGAAATGCTTTCCTAATAAAAGCCATGGGTATTTCTATTTTTACCAGAAAACCAATCCAGGGAATTCCCGAATCCTACACTCTCCAAAAGGTCAGAATAAGAGAGGAGTTTGTCACTCGTGGCACCTGAGATCCCCTTTTTTGGTTGGTTTGGGTTTTTGTTGGTTTTTTGTTGGTTTTTTTTGTAGGCAATACTCATTTCCCTGGCAGCTGCTCCCTGTTTTCCTCGGGGATCTGGTTATCCCAGTTTTTCCCCCTGCACCTCCACCGTGTCCTTCCTCCGCTTCCTGCTTCCTGTCCTAGATCCAAATTTGGCTCCAGCATCTCCTTGCTGGAGCCTGGACCTCTTGGACTGGAGTTTATTTATGGAATTGCGGAATCAGTGAGGTCGGAAAAGTCCTTCCGGGATCATCAAGTCCAACCCATGACGCAATCCCACCACGACACCAATTTCCACCTCCAGTCTTCCCTTAAACACCTCCAGGGATGGCGGTTCCCATTCCAAGGTCCAATCCCTCTTTCTGTGAGGAAATTCCAGCTCGTCTCCGATCTCATCCAGGTTTAGGCCGGGCAGAGGAGGTTGGATATGTCCTAAGGGATGTGGCAAAGCGCGGGGGGACCCCGCCATGGGGTGGTCTGTGATTATTGGGAGTGGTCGGGAATGACTTGGCTCTGCATTCCAATGGGAAAAGGGCCCTGGGAACTTCCAGGACTGTCAGAATTGGTGGAAAACACGGAAACCCATGGAATGGAGGAGTTGGTGAGGTTGGAAGGGACCACTGGAGGTTATCTTGTCCACCCCTGTGGTAACTCAGGGTCCTCTGGAGCAGGGCCGTGTCCAGACACAATTAAATTTTCCAGAAATATGTGCGCATGGGAAGAGCTGCTGGACAGCCTCAAGACACGTTGGGATCCTTTAATTGTTCTCTTCTGGAGTCATTAGTGTGACACTAATGGACATAATCCCATTAATGAGGAGGAAAAGAAACCAAGGAATTCGTTCCTGGAAGTTGCACCGAGGATTCCATGTGCTCTCCATCAAGCTGCTTCTTCCCCACCCCTGGTTCCAGCCTTGGGATCCTGGGAATAAATTATCCCATTTTCCAAACCTTCACTTCCATCTGGGCTCCCTCTGAGCCCTGTCCAACCTGGCCTTGGACACTTCCAGGGATGGGGCAGTCACAGCTTCTCTGGGAATTCCATTCCCAGGCCTCCCCACCCTCCCAGGAAAGAATTCCTTCCCAATATCCCACCTAAAGTTTCATATTTCCACAGGGAAGCCATCCCCCCCTTTTCCTCTGGGAAACGTTTTCCATTCCCATTGCAGCCACAGGAGAAATGGGATTGGGTAAAATGGGATCAGGAGCGTGCCCTCCCTTCCCTCTGCTTTCCAAGTATTTCCCTGCCTGACTCCACTAAAAAATATCCAGGATTTATTATAATTAATTCCGGACACGCCCTGGAGTTGCACAGGTGCCTGAAGTGTCGCTCCCTGGGCACTTGGAATTAATTTGGGAGGATTTATTTCATGCCTGGGCTTGACATGGAAGTGCCGCTCAGGTCTCCGGCACATTCCCAGCCTTTTTCCTGGAATGCTAAACCACAGAAAGCAGAGGGAAACGGAGGCGAAAGGGAAGTGATTTGCATGTGGTTGCCTAATGAAGCTGTGGAAAATTAGGGATTAGACAGCACTGGGAGAGGTGGAAGTTTACTAGGGATGAGAGTTCCCATGATCCAAAGGCTTCAGGAATTGTTCCCTGGGAGGATTTTGGAGTTTTTCAGGCTGGGGCAAATATTCCAAAAAATGGTAATTCTGGTTGAAAAAATTCAGGGAAGTATCCACGGAATGTGGGGAAAGCTGGGAAGGGATTTGCCCTTCCTTGCAATCCTTTGTCAGAGGCTGGAAAAGATCCTGCAGGAAAAGGTGCCACAGGGATACAAGGAATTATTTTCGGTTTAGGGGAAGATCTTTGACTCAAAGTGTTAAAATACAGGATTTTTGCTGGAAAGATCCTTAGGTAATGGAGCCATTCCCTTCTCTGCCGTGTGGTTCCTCCTGTCTTCATTTCATATTCCTTCTTTTTTCCTATTTCCTTATTTTTCCAGGGTTTTTCCCTCGCTTACCATCCTTAATTCCCTGTCTTGTGTCCAAAAAAATCCGCTTGGGATGATGCAGAATCTGTTTAGGAACTTATAAAATCTTTTTAGGTCCAGCTTCCAGGTGGGAATTCCTGAAAATTCTGCACGGCAGAGCCCTCGCTGTTAGGATTTGGGATTATCATGACAAAATAGAGGAATTTAACAAAGCTGCAAAGATTTCAACTTGGTTTCCCAGATTGTTTTCCTGTCATTCCCAAACAGCAAAGAAAACGTGGATTGGCGATCTTTATCTCCCGCGTGCATCCCTCAGGATGCAACCTGAGGAAAAGCGGGAAGGGAGGTGCGGAGGAGCTTGGGAATGACTCGGGAAAAGCCGGAATGGATGCTCTGGCAGCTGCCCAAGCTGTCTGTCGGATGGAGGGAGGGGGGAGCTGGCCGACCTTCAATCTGTGCTCCAAGATCCAGACAAAACCCCAGTGCCGGAGCGTTTTCCAGACGGATCCATTCCCGCAGCCGCTCCATCTATCCCTGCGCTGGATAAACAAAAAAAGTGGGAATTCATCTCCGGCTTGTTCAGCTCCTTCTCCCAAGCAAAAAAATCTTTGGGATTGGGGTCGCTCCTCTCTCCTGGGAACAAACCCAGGGAATGTTCGGGAAGAGTTTTCGAGAGATTGGAGGAGCGCCTCGCATTCCTGCACGTTCCCACCCCTGGAATACACGGAGAAGGGGGAGAAATTCCAGGAATCTGCGCAGAATCGGCGCCATCGGAGCCGTTCATCTGGTTCGTTTTGGGAAAATGAGTGATTAAGTGGATTAAGGTAATTAAAAGCCATTATCAGTTAAGAGCTGGAGCGATAACGAGTCCCTGCCGTGGGGGCCTTTCTTATCAGGGACCTCACCGGAACAAATCCAGGCCCACCAAGGATGAGGACGACGTCAGTTTGGGGCGCTTTTAGTGGATCACACCTCAGGGTTTGGAATCAAAGCCTCATTTTTGGGATCAAACCTCAGGTTTGGGATCAAAACCTCAGGATTATGATCAAAACCTGAAGTTTAGGATTGAAACTTCAGATTTGGGATCAAACCTCAGGTCTGGGATCAAAACCTCAGGTTTTAAGATCCAAACCTCAGGTTTGGGATCTAAGCCTCAAGTTTGGGATCAAAACCTCAGCTTTTAGGATCTAAATCTCAGGTTTAGGATCCACATCTCAGGATTATGATTAAAACCTCAAGTTTATGATCAAAATCTCAGGTTTGGGATCAAAATCTCAAATTTGGGATCAAAACATCACATTTGGGATCAAAACCGTAGGTTTTAGGGTCCACATCTCAGATTTGGGATCAAAACCTCGTATTTCAGGATCAAAACCTAGGGTTTGGGATCAAAACGTCAGGTTTAGGATCCAAACATCAGGTTTAGGGTCAAAAGCTCAGGTTTAGGATCCAAACCTAGGATTTGGGATCAAAACCTCAGGTTTTAGGATCAAAATCTCATGTTTAGGATAGAAACCTCGAGTTTAGGAGCAAAACCTCAGGTATAGGATCAAAACGTCCATTTTTGTATTCCAGAAGTGTTTTTCTTCCATCTGTAACACAGAATCAAGACTCAGGAGCACTTCAAGATTTTTTTTCCATTTATCATCAACACAATTCCCCACGAGCCGCCAACCCCTCTATGGAAAAATCATGGATATTACCCAAAAAAAAACCCCAAAAGCCTTTCTTGTGCTCCCAGCAGGAGCAAGGAATTACCCCAGGAGATGCCACAGGGAAGGAGGAGCCGCTGCCACTCCAGGCCTGGAGCAGCCGCTGCGTTAATTTTCGGGGCAGTGCCGACGGAATCGTCAGATTTTGCTCTGGGAATGCTTTTCTCCGAGGGTGCCCAGCAGCAGGCAGAGATGGCAGCGCACTAAAAGCCTGGAATAGCTCGGGATGAATGAAAAATCCCAGAGGCTGGAGGCCTCCACGGTTTATCTTTTCCCCCCTCTTTTGTGTTTAGTCCCAAATTAACGGGCGTCGCTCTTTTATTCCCAGAATTTGTGGGAGGAGGAGAAGGAGGAGGAGGAACAAAAGCCCTGAGCCATGGATCTCATTTTGGAACCAGCACAGAGCTGTTGACAAGCCTGGTTGTGCCCAGCCCACTTCCAAACCCCGGGAAAATGGGATTTAATGGTAGGTTTCCTCTTCTTTTCCCGACTGGAGTCCTCTGAAGGGTTTGGATCCATGGAGCATTGAATTTTTGACAGGCTCCATCAATTCCAGCAGTGCTTTGGAACAGGATGGTCACAAAATCTCCATAAAATGGGGTCAGCAGCTGGGATCGAGGGAGCGGCTCTTAGGAAATGCCGGCTCCACTCACCCGAGATGGTTGCAGCCAATTCCTTGGATTTTGGGGTGTGATGGATGCAGGAAAGTGGAACACATGGACCTCTCCTCCTGCTGAGCTCCAGAGGATCCCTTTGGAATATTTTGTTATTTCATCCGCGTAGTTGGAGAATTCCTCTTTGAGGAGAACAAGGGATTGAAGCATCCCAAACTTTCTCTGGAATAAGGAGGGAGGGAAATATGGAAAAATCCTCCTGCTGCTGTAGGAGATGTTCCTTTCCTTCCTGGATCCAGGTTGGGGGATGATGGGATGGAGAGCAGCTCCAAGGGGAAGGAATTGAGGGTGATGGTGGAGGAAAGACTGGACATGCCCCACATCCCAGAAATCCCCTGAATCCCGGGCTCATCCCACGGCATGGGCAGCAGAAAAGGGGGAATTCTGTTCCTCGGCCGCTCTCAGGTGAAGCCACACCTGGAATTCTGCTTCCAGCTCTGGGGTCCAACAGCAGGGGAATGTGGAGCTGCTGGAGCAGACCCAGAGGAGGCCACGGAGATGCTCCAAGGGCTGGAGCCTCTCTGCTCTGGAGCCAGGCTGGGAGAGCTGGGAATGTCCAGCCTGGAGAAGGGAAGGCTCCATGGAAAACTCAGAGCTCCTTCCAGGCCTAAGGGGGCTCCAGGAGAGCTGGAGAGGGACTGGGGACAAGGGATGGAGGGAATGGCTTCCCACTGCCAGAGGGCAGTGCTAGGTGGGATATTGGGAAGAAATTCCACCCTGTGAGGGCGGAGAGGCCCTGGAATGGCATTCCCAGAGAAGCTGTGGCTGCCCCATTCCTGCAAATGTCCAAGGTCAGGTTGGATGAAGTTTGGAGCACCCTGGGATAGTGGAAGGTGTCTCTGCCCATGGAATTCCCTGATCTTTGAGGTCCCTTCCCACCCAAACCATTCCATGACTCGCTGGGATTACCGGGATGGGTTTTTCCTGACTTCCAACAGTCCTTGGCAGTTGTGCCCATGCCGAGCCTCCCCAGTTTTCCCATTGGCCAACCTGGCATGGCCGGAAGCACCAGGGAAGGGAGGAGGAGTGTGGGGGTGAAGCCAAATTTTTGCAGGCTGGAGACAGCACAGGAACATCTCTAATCCTCCAAGTGGGATTCCTGCCCACAAAACACTCGGAAAAATGGGAATGAAGACCAAGGCACAGGAGCAGGAGCATGCTGGGTCCAGCTTCCATGGGCTGAAGCCTTCCGAATGGATTTTTCCTGCTTTTCTCCTTGCTGGAGTGGGCTGGGATAACACAATTCATGTGGATACCTTCGGATAGCAGAGATCTCTGCCGGTTCTGAGCAGACAGAGCACGGAAAGGTTGGATCGCCAGGATCTCTCTCGGATTCCCTGAGGAACATCCAGGACCAGGCTTGGGAATTGCTGCTGAAGCTCTGCCCCTGCTCCAGCCAGCCCAGATGGTGCCTGATCATTCCCGGAATGTCATCCCGGCCGTCGGATAATTGCAGTGGGGGAGATCCTCTTCCAGATGGATCCGCTGCGGATTCTGAGAGGGCACCGCGTTAATGCCGGTGCTTAACAAGCTCTTCCAGCCCGGAGAGGAGGCTGGGAATGGATCCCAGTGGCCTTTCCACTTGAAGAGGTGACAGGGAAGGGAAAAGCAGGATTTTTCGTGGAGGGGACACACAGCTGCAGCGTGGAGGGGTCATTTCCCAGGTTTCTGGGCACCAGGAATGGTGGTGAGATGTCCAGCCTTGGAGACTGCCGAATTTGGACCCTGAGTGGGAGAATTCCAAGTTTCCTGTGCACAGGGAGGAAGGGAACATGGCCCAGGTGACCTCCAGCTCCATCCTAAAATATTATACAAACAGGGAAATGTAATTATAAAAACAGGGACAAACTGTATTTGGAAACTGCAAGTTCCCATCTCCCATCTGGAATAAGGACTGAAATCTTGGAAAAGGGAGGAAGGGGTGTTCTGGTTCTCCTGGAGGGGTTATTTTGGTTTTTTTTTTTCTTTTCCCTAATTGCTGCATCCTCATCCTGATCTTCTTCCTCCTTTTCCTGCTCAGGTGTGAACGCTGGGGTTTCATTTTCTCCAAAACCCTGGGAAGCTCCTGTCGCACAAATATCAAATATTTTGAGCCTTCCTTGTCCTCACTGCCCTTCCAGGCTGAGTTTTGAGAAGTATCCTATGGGTGTGAGCCTCTGGAATCTGCTCCTCCTGCCAGAGGAGCCTCTGGAAGCAGCAAATGCTCCCAGCACCTGCCAAGTCACTCTCCCGTGGTGGGTTTGGGATGAGGTTTTGCCCTTTGGGAATTCCTTCTGCAGTGTTCATTCCAAGGAGTGGCGGAACATGGAAGTGTTTGGGTTCCTTGCGGGATCTTTGTGCCAAAGGAGCGTTTTTAGGCGGAATGTTCTTTATCGGCATCCCTGATTTCGTTTCCTGAAGTTAAATATCCGTGTTTTGGATTGGGGGGATAAAACCCACATTTATTTCTGGCATTCCTTGTTTTTTTGAATTTTCAAGGATATTTAGGCCTGTCTGGGATCTTCCTTGGAGTTTAGGAAGTGGTCTAGTCCTGGATTTGCTGTTCTAATTCCCTTTAAAACTTCGGAATGATCTGTGCCTGTGGGAACCCTCGGAGCTCCAGGGATGGTTCCAGAGGGGTTTTTCTGCAGCTCTCAAGGGGAATTGTGTCACCCTGGAACCTGAGGATGGATCCATTGGTGGCTCCCAAAAACCTCTGTATACAAACTCCAGATGCTCCAAGTGTGGTTTGCCAGCGGCACAGAATCCTGGAATGGTTTGGGGGTGGGAAGGGACCTTAAAGATCATGGAATTCCGTGGGCAGCACCCCTTCCACTATCCCGGGGTGCTCCAAGCCCCGTCCAACCTAGCCTGGAACACTTCCAGGGATGCAGGGGCAGCCACAGCTTCTCTGGGAATTCCATTCCAGCCCCTCACCACCCTCACAGTGAGGAATTTCTTCCCAAATCCCATCTATCCCTGCCCTCTGGCATTGGGAAGCCATTCCCTGTGTCCTGTCCCTCCATCCCTTGTCCCCAGTCCCTCTCCAGCTCTCCTGGAGCCCCTTCAGGCACTAGAAGGGGCTCTGAGGTCTCCCTGGAGTCTTCTCCAGGTTGAACATTCCCAGCTCTCCCAGTCTGATCCAGAGCAGAGGGCCTCCAGCCTTGGAGCATCTCCATGACCTCCTCTGGGTCTGCTCCAGCAGCTCCACATCCTGCTGCTGTTGGACCCCAGAGCTGGAAGCAGAATTCCAGGTGGGGCCTCACCTGAGCAGGGCTGAGGAGCAGAATTCCGAAGGTGCAGCTCACTATTTCTCCCGGCCGAGGAGAAGCTTTGGGAGAAGGGGAAACGTGGGGAACATCCTGCTTTTCCAGCTCCCTCTCGCTCCGCCTGGCAGCCGGAATGACAGATTCCACACCAACTGTGCCGAGCCCTCGGATCCCGCGCCCGGGCACGAGTCACGCTATCGGCGTGATTTATATCCACGGAACATATGGCCCGGTTTCCATGCGGATAACAAACGTTCCCTCCCTTTTCCCTCTGCTTTTCATCCCTGCTTATGTTCAGAGGAGCAATCCAGGCTTTTTTTGGGGCTTCTCCCCTGGATTTGGGAGCGAAACCAGGAGTAGGGAAGCGACACCAACTCCAATCCCGTAATTTTCCTCCTACAAAGGATTGAGGGATTTCGTGTCTCCGCTCAGTGCGGGGGGGAGGGTTCTTTTCCCAAATGGGATTTGCTGTCTGGAGCGCCTGTCTTGGAGCTTGGAAGCACTCGATGTTTTCCAGCTTTATCTCCCAGTCCTAAAAATATCCCGGCGGCGCTGGCGGGAAGAGGGGGAGAGCTGCTTCCGTATTTTTCTCCCGATCAGAGCAGGGCCGGGAGGTTATCGGATATTTCGGAGGTGACCTCGGGAAGGTCATCTCATCTTACACCCTCTAATTGCTCCCATCATCCCGGGGATGCTTTTTTTTTTTTTTTTAGGGATCAAATTCCACAGGGCGACGGCAACAGTTAAACGGAGTTGGCGTCCTGGGAACAAGGATTCCTTGTTTTCATCCCAAATCCTCATCCTTCCTCCTCCTCCTCCTCCTGGATTCCCCCTCATCCCGATCCCGGAGGAATCAAATGACCCAGGACTGTGACAGGTGGCCTCGGAATCACCTGCTCGCCAGCAGCTGTGGCTTCCCGAGGACGAGGAGAAACCATTCCTTGGGATGTCCGAGGAATTCGACCCCCGGAGGAGCCGTGCCAATGTTTCCCGTGGCTCTGGCAAAGGAGGGAGGAGGGGGAGGAATATTTTTCACTCCGGGTCAGATTCGCTGTTCGTAGTTCCCTGCTCTTTTCCTGACCTCATTCCTCGGATATTTTGGAGTTGAAAAAGCACGGGATGTGCTCTGATCCTCGCCTTCCTTCGCTTGGGGTTGGGCTTAGCGAGGAAAACAACTTTTTCTGACTTTTTCCTCAGTGCTGCTTTTGCCTTAGGTTTATTGTGCATTATTCCCTGTTCTCTGCCATTATCAAATACTCCCTTTTTCTTCCCAGTCATGTCTATCATGGGAAATCTCGGGAAAGGCAGACTTGGACCTGGGAGCCATTCTGGGCTGCCACAGCTGGAATTTAAATTTAAGGATGTGTATTTAGACTTTAGTTTTCCAGTGTTAAATCCATAAAATATCGACCTCCCATGCTCTGATACCACTTGAATTCCCCCCAAAAAGATAAATTTTTATTGTTTCATTGTAATTTTTGTCCTTTTCCTGCTGCTTTCAGACCTCTGTGACCCCACTTTTCCAATCCTCGTCCACACTTGGGCTTTTCCTCCATCCAGGCTCCACCTTTTTAGTTTTGAAGCTTTAAATTGAATCTTATAACCCTTGAGATTGGGACGAATGGGAATTATTCATGGAAATGAGGTTTTCCTTAAGGAGTTTAAAAAGTCGGAGTTCAAGGAAAGGGTGTTTTGGACATGTGGTGAGGAGGGTCAGGATTCAGCAGCTGCGGCCAGAATTTTTTCCCTGCTCCTCTCCCTCTCTGTCTCCCTGCAGCTGCCACTGCCCCAAAAAGCCAAATTTGGCATTTTTTTCCCTTAAAAACTCAGGAGAACTCAGGGATATCAGTCATAGAATCATGGAATGGTTTGGGTGGGAAGGAAAAATCCCATCCACATCCCATCCACGCTTTCCCCTATCCCAAGTTTCTCCAATCTGTCCTTGGACACTTCGAGGGATGGGGAAGCCACAGCTTTTCTGGGAATTCCATTCCAGGGCGTCACCACCCCCCCAGGGCAGAATTCCTTCCCAATATCACGTATTTCTCCCTGCCCTCTGGCAGCGGGAAGCCATTCCCTGTGTCCTGGCACTTCAAGCAAAGTAAATTGGGAAAAAACTGTGAATTTGAAAAAAACAGTTTATCTGAGCCAGGGTGATTCCTGCACAAATCCCTCTCACAGGGCAGCAGCAAAACCACCAGGAATTTCAGGGAAAATAAGGAAAAATAACATCCTTGCCAGTATTTTCATGGACTTTTCTGGCCAGGAGTTCTTGTGGTGTTTGATTTCCAGTCCCTGAATGTTCTCATTTCCAAAATCTCAGAATACCAAATGGAGACACCTGAGATTTCTTTTCTGCAGGAATTTTGGGAGCGGGGGGAAGCTTTCTTCCCTCGATTATGATCCCTCCGGATTGCTCCAGGTTGTTGCTTGTTCCCAGGCTTTGGCTCAGAGTTCAAAGCCTTCCACTCAATATTCCCCAATTCCAATCCAGCAAAGAGCTTATTCCCACTAATGACCCACTAATCATCTTTTCTTCCGAAAATTCCTATCAGAAAAGCAAAATAAGATTAATTTATTATGGGTTTTTCTGGAAGTATTTGAGTCGATGCTAGCAAGTCCCACTCCGAGAATCTTCACTCCAATTTCTGGGAAGTTCAGGAATGAAAATTTGGGATTTGGGGACATGAATTAGAGCTGATTTGGACCATCCCAAATGATCCATCCTGGATGTGGGAATCATCTGGTCTGGCTCCACCCAATTCCCACCTCAGCCCCACCTCAGAGGTTGGAAAACCAGCTCTTCCCATTCCAAAATTGCCCTACAAACCCCGGGAACGTGACTTCTCCAAGAGGACAAGTCTGTGGAACCAGGTCTCCTCCTGGATGGAAAGGCGGAATTCTGATCCATTGGTTTGGATCTGGTTTGGATTTGATTTGGATGGAAACCCACGAGAGTTTTATTTTTTGTAATTAGGGAACTGCAAAATACGTGGATAATGGATCATCATAAAGTTGTCCTGGGATAGTGGATTTTCTGGGAGATCTTCAGTTCCCGGAGTTTCTTATCGATTAAAACACTCTGAGGTTTTCTGGGAATGCTGCCTCAGCATCCTGGAGATGTTGGATGGGTATCCCACAACCCCCAGCTCCTCTCCTGGGATCTCCACCTCCTCTTTCCCCCCCAATCCCATCCCATGGTGTCCTCCAGCTCCTCTCCCACCCTTTTGGGATGATAAATGACTTTTCCGGCTCCATCCTGGTCCTGCCCCTCTGCAAGAAGAATTTCCAACCTCCTGTCCTCGCTCGCCCTCTTCCCTTTAAATCCAAACTTTTCCAAGGCTGATATCCCCAAGCCCTTGACCCCTCCGAGGTTTAATAAGGCAAGAGGCTAAAAAAGTGATTAATTGGTGTAGGGAGAGATATCAGATCACAAAAGCCTCTGGATAAAATTCCGGAGCTCCTTTGAGAGGCTCGAGGTCATCCCAGCGAATTCACCGCTTTCATGCAGATCCTCAATTCATCCCGGGCTGTTTGTGTTATCAGCTCTCCGGCAGCTTCCTAAGTTCTTTTTTTTTTTTTGCCTTGGAGTTTAAAGGAGATAACGCACAGCCGACGCCGGCGCTGTGAAGTTGGGATTGGGAGCGTCGGAAAGCGGCAGAGCGCACTCTGATAAGACGGAAAAGAAATCCGTCCTTTCCTTTTTCTGAAGCTGCTCTTTGAAGCCTCCAGGGGTTTTTTTGGGGAGTCTTATCCCTGTGTCCTCCAGGCCAGAAGGGATGGGACAGCGCCAAAGATGTGGATGTGAAGTGGGATGTTGGGAAGAGGGAGGGGTAGGAATGTTTTTCGTGGCTTCGTTCCATTCTCCACGGCAAAACTTCCTCCAAAAAAGGGGAAAACCACGCAGGGCAGAGTGGGGTGATCCTTCCCTGCTCCTGGGGATTTCCTAACCTTGGAATATCCCATTTAAAAGCTCTTGTCCTCCTTGAACTCGTCTAATTCTCCTTTGAACCTATTTATGGGATTTGGCCGCATTGCCGAATTCCACAGCTTAATTAGGAGCTATGGAAAGTCATTTCCTGGAGTTGTCTTTTAAACTCTGGAGCAACCAATTAGAGAGAGAAAAAAAAAAAAGTGTGGAATCATTCCCTGCTCCTCTTCTCTGCGGTGCTTTTTAAGAATAATGGGAAAATTGGGTTTTCACACCTCTGGATTAGTCTTTGGCGGTTTTTAAGGCTGCTTTTGGAATTCTTTGGGAATTTGTGGAACTTCCCAGAGAAGCTGTGGCTGTCCCAGCCCTGGAAGTGTCCAAGGCCGGGTTGGACAGGACTTGGAGCAGCCTGGGATAGTGGAAGGTGTCCCTGCCCATGGAATGGGGTTGGAACTTGAAGGTCCCTTCCCACCCAAACCATTCCATGATTTGTGGGGGTCAGCCTCCACCCAAATCCCAGGGACTTTGATTTCTGATGGAAATGGGGGTATTGCAGCAGGGGTGGGATTTTGGATTCCATGGAACATCACAATTTCAGAGCCTTTGGATGGTGCTCGATCCAGCACTGGGGAACATCAGATTCCCTCTTGGATCCCATCTCCCGATTCCCCGGCGGAGTCAGCTCATGGCGGCACATGGAAATGTTCATTTTCCATGGATTCCCTCACAGCTTGTCCACGATTAGGGAAGACTTGATTCCGTGGATTCCATTTGTAGCCACCCTCTGTTGCTTGAGCACCTTTGCCAAGGAACCACAGCTCAAACAAAGCCTCTGCAATTGCCGGATCCATCGGAAAATCGGTATTTAAAAGCCGCTCATCGAGGTCTTTATTCCTTCAGGAAGGAGCTGGCAAGAGCCGCAATTCCAAGCTGGCAGAGAAATCCGGGAGGTTCATCCCTATGCAAAAAATTCCTCCCCCGCGGTTTGGCTCCCAAAAGTGCTGAGGAAGAGCTTGGCCAGCGGAGCTTTCCCAGGGAGAATTCCAAGCGCATCCCAAGACACGTTATCCTGGTTTAACCTGGGCTGGGAATTACTCCGGGGGTGTCATTTGGGGTGCAAATCACTCCTGAGTTGCAAATCCCGGGGTTGTATTTCCGGCAAATCAAAGGGGGAAGTTGAGCGCCGACGCCGTCGGATCCGTCGGGCCGTGTTATCCCTACATTCCACCTCCTCTGGAGCAGCTGGAATGTCCTGGATTTGGATCTCTGATGGTCTGTAGATACCTTTAGGTCCCTAATTATCCCTAAATTACCTCAAATTATCTTTAGGTTCCTGCCACTCATTTTTAACTGTTCAATTCCCTCTGGACAATTAAATATCCGATGGTTTTCCAATCATCACTGTCAACGGCAGAGGGAATGGTTGGGATGGTGCAGGGTGGAACGAAAAGTCTTGAGATGCCTTCAAACCCCCCCATGGAGCAGGGAAAAGGAGCCTCAAAGTTCTGGGAATGGTGTTGGATAGATAATGGACATGCTCGGGTCGAGGTTGGGAATTTGTAACTAAAAATGGGGAGATTCTGTTGGATATTGGGAAGGAATTTGGTTACGGTGGCAGCTGGTGAGGCCTGGAATGGAATTTCCAGAGAAGCTGTGGCTGCCCCAGCCCTGGAAGTGTCCAAGGCCAGGTTGGAGCAGCCTGGGATAGGGGAAGGTGTCCCCACCCACATTCAGAGGAGCTTTAAGGTCCCTTCCAACCCAAACCATTCCATGGTTCCATGAAACTCAACGATGTTAAACTGGGAATTATCATTCCCAGGCTCCTCCCACCATTCCCATCTTTTCCCAGCTGAGTTGCTTGGGCTTCCCAGCTCTCCCTGAATTCTTCCAGTCCCTGAATTCAGCCTCTGAAGGATGCAAAGAGAAAGAATTCCAGGCTTCCATTTCTTCCAAAAATGCCTCTTTTGTTCACTTCATTCCCAGAAAAA
>VZRL01006842.1:13945-49651 GCA_013397895.1 Origma solitaria | reverse complement strand
AAAAAAAAAAAAAAAAAGCTCAAAGTGACAGCCTTGGGGCAAAAGTTTCATCCTCTCTTTCACCTCTTTCCAAGGGATCGGTCACTCTGGATTAGGATCCCAAAATCTATTCCAGAGGAGGAATTTTTAGGCTGCCAGAGGGCAGGGTTAGGTGCGATATTGGGAAGGAATTCCTCCCTGGGAGGGTGGTGAGCCCCTGGAATGGAATTCCCAGAGAAGCTGTGGCTGCCCCAAGGGGATAGGGTGGTTCTAATTAAGGCAATTTTCCGTTAATTAATGACCCCCCCCCTCCCTTTTCAAGCACATTGACATCTCCATCCTTGGAGTTTCTCCCATCTCTGCATTCCCAGCACAGCCCCAGATCTTTTGCCATCCCAGCTCTCGCAGGAGCTGGATCAGCTCCCAGATTTCCGCCTAGTCCTTTATGGATTTATTTCGTGGCTCGGGGATCGATCCGGCGCCTGTTCCCAGGGTTGCTGGCCAGAAAAAACTGCTGAGCAAGGCAGGGACAAAGCTCTTCATCACCATCAACATCCACAGGAGGTTTTTCCTGTTGGATCAACTTTTGGAGATGCTTTTCGAAAAAAAAAAAAAACTCTTTGTGTTGATGTTTTGGAGAAATACAATTATTTGTGGAATAAAGGGGATTTTTTTGATTTTTCATGATAATAAGGTCATTAAAAGTCTTGTAGAATCATGGAAACGTCAAATGGGTTGGGTTGGGAGGGATTTTTAAAGGTCTTCAAGTCCAACCTTCCACTGAACCGGGATGCTCCGATCCCACTCCAACCTGGATCCTGTTGGGACTTCAGCTGGGTTTTAAGGAGCTGGAATTTGTGTCATCGAGGTGAATTTGGCCTCAGAGCCACTTGGGCTACTTGGGACTTGGTGTCACCTCGGTGTCACTCCTGGCACCGGCATTAACTCCATGGCCAGAATTAGGATGAGCTTAAATTCCCGAGCATTCCACGCCTAAAATGACTCGGAATTTATTGATTGCTGCAGCTCAAGGGGAAAAATGCCTGAGGGGGCGTTTTTTTTGGGATCAGAGAGAAATAGGATCAGATTTCCACATCAATTCCCGAGATCTCAGTTGGAAAGGAACAGCTCCGAGCAAAGCCCTGAAGGGGAGAAGCTGGAAGGGTTGTTTTAAATTCCTGAATCCTCCAAAAAGAGGGAAATGATGTCCAAGCTGGATCAGCTTTTCCCAGAGTTGAGATTTCAGGCTATCAGAACAGGGATGAAGGGGAATGGTTTCGAATTAAAGATGGAGAGGTTTGGATTGGATTTTGGGAAGGAATTCCTCACTGTGAGGGTGGTGTGGGGTTGGAATGGAATTCCCTGAGAAGCTGTGGCTTCCCCATCCCTGGAAGTGTCCAAGGCCAGGCTTGGAGAACCTTGGGATAGTGGAAGGTGTCCCTGCCCTTGGAATTGGATGATCCTTATGGTCCCTTGCGAATCATCCCAAGATTCCCTGATTCTCCCGAGCATCCCACGATATTCCTGCTGCCGTCTCCTCTTCACCGCCCTTGAACCTTCCCCTGACATTGCCCAGGGAGTCACATCCCTTCTCCATCAAAGCAGCTCCGCGTTAACACCCAGATCCGACAGCTCCTGCCCTCCGGAGCTGGATTTTTCCCTTTTTTTATTTAATTGGAAAGGAAGGAGCAGCTACCGGGGCTGATAAACAACGGATTTGCTTTGATGAAGGAGTTTATTTTTTCCCGAGGTGGCTTCAGGGTCCGGTCTCTGCCTCGTCAGCGTTTTCCCCACCGCTGGAATTGTTGCGGATTCTTGTCAGGATGGAGCAGAGGGTTTGGATTTCTCCCACTGTCCTGGAATAGCTGTTTCCAGCAGAGAATTCAGGATTCTTTTCCAGATCCTTACAAACTGCACAGCTCCTGGTGTTTATGTTGTTATGGATCATGGCCAGGAGCTGCCGGAGCATCCGGCTGGGCCCTGAGCTCTGGCTTTGCCTGAAATTCCCTCCTGTCCTCAGGGATGGATAAAAAAAGGGATATGACTTTGCTGTGTGGGGTCACATCCCAGAAATTCCCAGTGTTCCATGGGAAAGGAGGAAATTCTGCCCCTCGGCCCCGCTCAGGTGAGGCCCCCCCTGGAATTCTGCCTCCAGCTCTGGGGTCCAAGAGCAGGAAGATTTGGAGATGTTGGAGCAATTCCAGAGAAGGCCACGGAGATGCTCCAAGGGCTGGAGCCTCTCTGCGCTGGAGCCAGGCTGGGAGAGCTGGGAATGTCCAGCCTGGAGAAGAAGAGGCTCCAGGGAGAGCTCAGAGCCTCTTCCAGTGCCTGAAGAGGCTCCAGGAGAGCTGGAGAGGGACTGGGAACAAGGGATGGAGGGAGAGGACACGGGGAATGGCTTCCCACTGCCAGAGAGCAGGGATAGATGGGATTTGGGAAGAAATTCCTCACTGTGAGGGTGGTGAGGGGCTGGAATGGAATTCCCAGAGAAGCTGTGGCTGCCCCTGGGTCTCTGGGAGTGTCCAAGGGCAGGATGGAGCAACCCTGGGATAGTGGAAGGTGTCCCTGCCCATGGCAGGGGTTGAAACAGGATGACTCTCAAAGGTCCCTTCCCATGGGGGAAAATTCCGTGATTTTCCATGATAATCACCATTCCTGTGGCGTGGTGAACAGAAGACACCTGGAGTCAAGTTACCACGCAATTGCCTTGGAATTCTGGGGAGAGAACACTCAATTACCCAAAATCCCAGGGCGAGGAGTGGGGGGACCACAGCAATTCTATGGCTCAGCTTTTCCAGAGCGAACAGCAAAACCACCAGATCTGTTTTCCCATTCTCCATGGAATGGCTGAGGCTCCACCCCTCACCCAACCCTCATTCCATGGGGTTTTTTTCCATTTAATAACTCCCCAGCTGCACCCTGAGCAGGTGACTCCTCCTTGGTGGGAAAAGCTGGAATATTTTCCTTAACTCCATCCCACTCCCAGCTTTTCCAGGAGGAAGAATGTGCTCCTTTGGGTGCCTGCCCTGATTTTTTTTCTCGGCTGCATCCATCAGGAGCAGCCAGGAATGATTCCACCTTTCAGGTTAATGATGTGCTTCCCTAAAAATGGAATTACTGGTGCAGAAAAACGCCCCGGCTCCCGAAGACTTTGATATTCCCTGGTTTATTGCTGACACTCAGGGATTCAGTTCTGCCTCCGTCAGCCCGGGTTTTCCAAGGTCTGGCATGAAGGAATTGTGGGTTTTTTTCCAGAGGCTAAAATAATATTTTAAGCCAAATATTCCTGGGAAACAAAAAATAAATAAAATTAAGGGTGTAATAATTAAAGTAATATTAATGAAGTGGATAATAAAGTAATGGGGATGATAAATAAAATAAGGGGTGTAATAATTAAAGCGATGCTAATTAATTAATAATAAATAAAATAACAGGCAGGGGTTGGAATGGATGAGCTTTAAAAGCTCCTTTTATCCCAAACCATTTAATAATTCCATTATTAATTTAAATTTTTATGACTTTCGGGAGGGGTTTAATTCATTTTAAGCGTGGAAATAAAATGGGCATGATGGGAATTGTCCTCTTCGGGGGATTGGGCTCCAGTGGGGGGATTTGAGTTCTTGGACATGTTTGGTTCTGGGATCTCTTGGATATTTTGGTGAATCCAAAGGGATCCCCGGGGAGTGGGAGATTTGGGGGGCAGAGCACCCCATGTGCTGCAGAGCAACTTCCAAAGTCTTCAAAACCTTGCCGGGAATTGGGAATTTGAACTGATCCTTATAAAAACATGGAATGGTTTAGGTTGGAAGGGACCTTCAAGATCATCCTGTTCCCTTCCCTGGACATGCCCCAGCCCCTCAATATCCTGGGAATCCCAAACCTTCCCTGGCTGGGACAAACCAGGCGCCGTCGGTCGGTTCTTTGGCCAATCCCATGGATGATCCAATTCTCCAAAGATGGAAGGGGCTTCCAGTTGCAGTTCTGTGCTAGATTGGATCCGAGTTTTAAGGAATGAAATGAGCCATGATTTGGGATCGACTCGCCTCCAACGGCTTTTCGTCCCTGTTCTGCAGGGGAAAGCTTAATTACGGATTTTCCTCTCTTTTCCAAGAGGAGTTGGACACCTTTTCATCCTTTAGGGGCGTTTGATCCAAGCTGGGAGCCCACAACCTGAAAATCCCATTCTTTTTTCGATCCAGAGGTTTAAATCCCATTGGAAAATGAGCTGGATCAGCTGAGGGTTCGGGGCCAGGCTGACACCTGGGATCCCCCTCGAGGGATTTTTTTCTTACAAGTTTTGGGCATTTCTGAGGAGCCTCCAGGGATTCATTCCCAGGAAAAGGTGTTGGGATGCGATCCATGTGATCTGTCATTGTCTGCCTCCCTGGATGTGCCAGGCTTAAGTGGCACCCTCCTTGATAAGCCTCACTTAGCTTTTTATTCCTCCTTATCTATTTCTAGACGTTCCTTAAAAGCCTTGTAAATGCAGACGGGGATAAATCCCAAATAATTTCATTTAATTCCGTCGATCTTCTTGCATAAGCCCACGCAAAGAAAGAAGAGGAATTTGAATAAAGACACTGATCCGGGAACGTCTCAGGTACCCTGTGGATTATCCAGAGGTGACAAGTGCAATCAGAAAAATCAGTGGAATTCTCTGTTCCTTGGGATTATGCCTTCTTTTAATCCGCTTTGGAATTTCTGAGCTCGCTTTGCTGCTGGGTGATCCCAAAAATGCCCTTTGTTCTGTTTCTGAGTGAGGAGGGTCAGGGCAATCCCAGGAAAACACGGATTGGGGGGAAAGGATGGAGAGGAGCCCTGGGGAGAAGGAACTGGGGTGTTGGTGGGTGAGGAGCTCCACGTGACCCATCCACGTGCTCTGGTCCTGGAAATTCCCCATGTCCTGGGCTTGTCCCATGGTGTGGGAAGCAGGAAAGGAGGGAATTCTGCCCCTCGGCCCCGCTCAGGTGAGGCCCCACCTGGAATTCTGCTTCCAGCTCTGGGGTCCAACAGCAGCAGGATGTGGAGCTGCTGGAGCAGACCCAGAGGAGGTCATGGAGATGCTCCAAGGCTGGAGGCCCTCTGCTCTGGATCAGACTGGGAGAGCTGGGAATGTTCTTCCTGGAGAAGGCTCCAGGGAGACCTCAGAGTCCTTCCAGTGCCTCAAGGGGCTCCAGGAGAGCTGGAGAGGGACTTGGGACAAGGGATGGAGTGACAGGACACAGGGAATGGCTTCAAACTGCCAGAGGGCAGGGACAGATAGGATATTGGGAAGGAATTCTTGGCTGTGAGGGTGGTGAGGGGCTGGAATGGAATTCCCAGAGCAGCTCTGGCTGCCCCTGCATTCCTGGAAGTGTTCCAGGCCAGGCTGGATGGGGCTTGGAGCAACCTGGGCTAGTGGAAGATGTCCCTGCCCCTAGGACCATTCCACTCAATTCCTTTCCATGATTCCATCCTATCCCATTCCATTCCATTCCATTCCATTCCATTCCATTCCATTCCATTCCATGATTCCATTCCATTCCATTCCATTCCATTCCTTCCCATGGAGCCCAGGGTGAGGCTGGGCCTCTTCCATCCTCACCGTCTCCATCCCCACCACCATCAGGTTTCGGTGTTGGTGCCGCCCATGGTTGTCACCCATCCGACGTCTGTTTGGGCCGGTGGTTTTGGGATGGTGCCCAAGGTGGGACCCACAACGCCAACGCCTTTTCCCAGTGTCGAAATCGGGACAGAGGGAAGGGACTTCAGGATCTGTGCCAGGGAGCAGCACGGCTCCAGCTGGGCTGGGGGAGGTCAAATCCATCATTTCGGAGTTTTTGTGGAAAATGCTGCCAGGTTTGGTGGTCAGGGTGGCAGCGCCGGGCTGCAGGGTGGTGGTGCAGAAGAAGTTCATCTCCAGGTTGGTGATTCCAGTCCCTCCAGTCCTTCGTATTCCCTCATGGAATACGCTTTGAGGTCTGGACCCTCAAGGGTTCGGCTGTGGAGGGTTCAGGGTGGGCGCCACAATCGTGGGGTGGACATCAGGGTGCTCCAACCCGGGCGTGTGCTTTGCAGACTTGATGGATTTTCCCAGGGAGCTGAAAATCAGGGATTGGTTGGAAGCCCTTGGGAAATTCTGTTTTGTGTAAATAATTCTGCGGGACTCGTTGGGGGTGGCAAGAGGAGTTGTGAAATCGCTCTTCATCCCGTGCTCGCGTCAAATCATGGAATCATCGGATGGCTGGGGTTGCGAGGGACCTTGGTTGAAGTTTCCGTCTCTTGTTTGTCTTCCTCCAGGCCAGAATGGGTGGAAATCATCAAGTATTGAACCCGGGAGACTCAGTGGGGGTGGAGGGAAGAGTTGTTGCTCTTTTCTGTCCCGCACTCACATCTAATCATGGAATCATCAGATGGCTTGGGTTGGGTGGGACCTTGGTTCAATTTTCTCTCTCTCGTTTGTCCTTTTCCAAGTTGAAATGGGTGGAAATCATCGAGTCTTGGATGTGGGAGACTCGATGGGGGTGGAAGGAAGAGTTGTTGCTCCTCTCTATCCCATGCTCGTGTCAAATCATGGAATCATCCGATAGCTGGGGTTGGAAGGGACCTTGGTTGAAGTTTCCCTCTCTTGTTTGTCCTTTTCCCGGTTGGAATGAGTGGAAATCAAGTCTTGAACCCGAGAGACTCAATGGGGGTGGAAGAAAAAGCTGTTGCTCTTCTCCTCCCAGCGCTCACGTCAAATCATGGAATGCTCAGATGGCTTGGGTTGGGAGAGACCTTGGTTGAATTTTCCCTTTTTCCTTGTTCTTTCCCAGGCTGGAATGGGTGGAAATCGAGTCTTGGGCCCAGGCAGCTCAATGGGGATGGAAGGAAGAGCTGTTGCTCACATCAAACCACGGAATCATCACCTGGCTCGGGTGACCTTCAGAGATCACTCAGCTGAATTTTCCCTCTTTTCCTTGTTCTTCCCCAGGCTGGAATGGGTGGAAATCATCGAGCCTCGGACCCGGGAGCGCATGTACGCTAACCTGATCACGGGGGAGTGCGTGTGGGACCCGCCCGCCGGGGTGCGGATCAAGCGCACCAATGAGAACCAGTGGTGGGAGCTCTTCGACCCCAACACCTCGCGCTTCTACTACTACAATGCCACCACGCAGAGGACGGTGTGGCACCGTCCCCAGAACTGTGACATCATCCCCTTGGCCAAGCTGCAGACCCTGAAGCAGAACACGGAGTCGCCGAGGGCTTCTACAGAAAACAGCCCCGGGAGGAGCAGCAATGTCAGCAGGGAGGGGAGCACCAGCTCGTCCCTGGAGCAGGAGCTGGAGGGCAGCGAGAAGGTGCAGGACCAGAGGTCGAGCCGGCAGTCCAGCCAGTATTCCGTGGTGAAGGAGGAGACGGAAAGGTAAAGGTGGGGTGGGTGGGATGAAATCGGGAATTCCCAATCCCCGGTGGTGGGGAAAAGCAGAGCTCTAATCCTGCAGGTCTTGGGTGAAGATATTTTAGGGATGGTTCCTCCAGCTCAACCCTTCGTGGGTCTCCACCCGGTTGGATCCTCCATAAAATGAGGAGAAAGAGGGGAAAACATCAGGAAAAGGTGGTTTTCCATCTTGGGGACAATTTAGATGTTCCCTGCAGAAATGTTCCTTAAAGGAATAATTTCTTGTCCCCTGAAATGCATTTTTAGGATTGGAAATTCGGGTTTGGAGCCCGGCGTGGTTTTAAATGTTTTCCCTGGATAAGATCTCCCAAAGGAGTCGGGATGATTCCCATCACAGCCACAGCTCGTCCCACAGGTCTGGGGAGCTCCTGGCAGGGATGATTTCCCTCGGGAAGGAGAAGGGAGTCAGTGCTCAATTCCCAAGGTCCGTGGACAACATTTGGAGACGTTTGAGTTGGTGCTCTGTTGTTGATTCATTTTTTATGGATTGAAAGCTGCAAATCCCAGAATCATGGAACGGTTTGGGTTGGAAGAGGCCTTAAAATCCATCCAGGGACACCTCCCACTATCCCAGATTGCTCCAACCTGACTTTGAGCAATTCCAGGGCTGGAGAAGCCACCGCTTTCTGGGCAGCCTGAGCCAGGTCATTAATTAATGGATTTGTCTTCTCCTAATTGGTGCCTTTGACCACGTTGAGGACCCAGCCAGGGGCGGAATTCCTGTTCCCAACTCCTTCTCCCGACACCTGGCACACAGAAACTGCGGCTGGATGGGAACAGGAATTCCCAGCTCAGCGGGTGCTTTCATGTGGGACATTGGAGGCGGCCTCAGCTCCACCCTCCCAAGGTCCTGGAAGAGGCTCTAGTGGAATCTCTGAGTACGGGATTGGGGTGTCCTAATGGGGCAGGGGGAGTTTGGGGAGGGAGAAGAGTTTGGGGTTGTTCACGGCAGGCAGACGTGGAATCACAGAGTCACGGAGTCATGGAATGGTTTGAGTTGGAAGGGACCTTAAAGATCATGGAATTCCACCCTCCTGCCATGGGCAGTGACACCTTCCACTATCCCAGGGTGCTCCAAGCCCTGTCCAACCTGGTTCTGGACACTCCCAGGGATCATGGGGCAGCCACAGCTTCTCTGGGAATTCCATTCCAGGGCCTCACCACCGTCACTGGGGAGAATTCCCTCCCAAATCCCATCTATTCCTGCCCTCTGGCAGTGGGAAGACACTCCCTGTGTCCTGTCCCTCCATCCCTTGTCCCAAGTCCTTCTCCAGCTCTCCTGGAGTCCCTTTAGGCACTGGAAGGGGTTCCAAAGACTCCCTGGAGCCTCTTCTTCTCCAGGCTGGACGTTCCCAGCTCTCCCAGCCTGGCTCCAGAGCAGAGGGACTCCAGCCCTTGGAGCATCTCCGTGGCCTCCTCTGGAATTGCTCCAACATCTCCACATCCTTCTGCTGTTGGTTCCTAGAGCTGGAGGCAGAATTCCAGGTGGGATCTCACCTGAGCAGGGCCGAGGGGTAGAATTCCCACCTTTCCTGCTGCTCACGCCATGGGATGAGCCCAGGACATGTTGATGGAGCAGAATCTGATTCACAAAGCAGCTGAAGGGTTAACAGGGATCGGGGGATGGATTGGAACCTCCCTGGGCTTTGCTGCAGGAACAGGGACAAGATCAGGAGATCCATGGGGGAAGGATCATTCCCAGGGTGGGATCAGGAGATCCATGGAGGATCATTCCCAGGGCGGGATCAGGAGATCCACGGAGGAAGGATCATTCCCAGGGTGGGATCAGGAGATCCATGGAGGATCATTCCCAGGGCGGGATCAGGAGATCCACGGAGGAAGGATCATTCCCAGGGTGGGATCAGGAGCTTCCTGGAGGATCATTCCCAGGGCAGGATCTGGAGATCCATGGGGGAAGGATTGTTCCCACATCAGATCCAATGCAAAGCCGCTGGATCAGGTGGGAGGAGGACTGGACAATCAAACAGAAAGATTTAATCCCTGGAAATCTGCTGGAAGAGAAGAGGAATTCAGCCTCGGGTTGGGTTTGTGTCCTTGAATCTCCAGGAATTCCTGGTCTTGGCCTTTCCAGGGTGTGGGATTGAGAGGATCCCAGGCCTTGGAGCTTTAAAAATTAAATTTTTTTTTTTAAAAAAATCGGATGCCACTAGAGGGAGCAGAAATTCCTGCTCACTGGAATTTCCACCTGCATCCCTGGAGGCGACAGGGATGAGTCCCGTCGGCTCAGGAGCATCCCACTCTTGATCCTCATATCCTGGATGGAAATAAAATCAGATTCCCTCATTTTCCCCATTCCTAGAAGCATTCCAGGCCAGGCTGGATGGGGTTTGGAGCAACCTGGGATAGTGGGAGGTGTCCCTGCCCATGGCAGGGGCTGGAATTCCATGATCTCGAAGGCCCTTTCCAACCCAAACCATTCCATGATTCTGTGAGTGTTTTCCCAGATCTTGGTTGTGTTTCTCATGGAAAATCCACAGCTGGGAAGGAGCTGCAGAGGATTCCTGGTGGAACCTCCTGCTCCAAGTTTCATCCCATGAAATCTTAATTTAAACGAGATTTCTGGACAAGCTCAGCTCTTCCGGCTGGAAAAGGGAATTCGGGAGAAGTGGGCGAGCCTTGTCCCACCGATTTCATTGGAACTTGCACCCGGAGCTTCCCTAAAAATTTAGGATTTAGGAACCAGAGTATCTCCAGGTTTGGTTGGAGATGCTGGAGGCTGCTCCCAGTGCCATCCTCATATCCATGGGGATGTTCCCTCCCACCTGTGAGGGTCAGGGATGCGTCAGCCCTTGGAATCCGCAGGGAATTTGCTGTTGCCAAGCGCCCGGATCCCACCGGAATCACCTCACGCTTCCATGGCGAGATGAGATTTGTTCCAATTAGCAGCTGGATCCGGATCAGGAATCAACCAACAGCAGCTTTGTCCTGGTGGTCAGCAAAGGCACAGCCTTCCCATCAGGATTTTCCACCTTACCCTGGAATTTGCCACGCTTGTCTTGAGACGGTGGCTTTTCTCCGGAGCGTGACTTGACAGCCGTGAAATCTCGGAGCGGGAACGTCGGCCGGATTTTCTGTCAGGTCACTGGGATTTTCCACACTGTCGGGAAGTGTCTGTGGTTATCGGTCCGTGCAGGGCTCGAAATCCTTGGAGAAGGTGTCAGGCAGGGAGAGAGAAGACTTTTCCATGGAAAACTCGGCTCTGCTGCTGCTGTTCTGAGGAGGAATTTCAAGTGGGAGCTTGAAGCACAAGGAAGTGGATCTTGGACCATCAGGAGAGATTCCCTTGGACCAAAATGCAGAAATCTTGGAATATGAGGGGTCGTTACCCAAATCCCATCTGCTGAGAAATTGTGCCCTAGTTATTCCTCAGGATTCCCACTTTTTTTTTGCATGTCCGGATTCCAGATTTTATCAGAGAAGATAAAATGCAGCATTTAAATCTTCCTGGATTAAGTGTGGCTGAGCTGAAGTATCCAAGGGGGATTCCCTTAAAATCCAATCCCTGGAATTCGCCTGCCAGAGCTCTCTGGGATCAAAAACTCTCCCCGCTGCAGGCAGCAGCTGTTTCCTGACTCCAAAAGATCCCAAAAAAAAGCAACTTTGCAGAATAAAAGATGCCTCAAACCTATAAAATACCCATTTTGAGTGTCCCACCATTTTTCCTTGGAATTTATTTCCTTTCCCGGAAGGCGCTGGGAAGAACCTGCCGTGCCTGGGTTTGGAAAACAGGTGGATCAGTGACATAAATCTCCACGGCATCTGCTGCCTGAGGATTTTCCAGGTCCCTGCAGGGATTCCCAGCCTTCCTCAAAACAAGGGAAGAGAAACCGAGGATTTGGAGTCACTCCGAAAAACTGCGCGGAAGGACCGCGGCACGGAGTGGATCCTCAAAGCCTTCCTTCCCAATGTCCTGCCTGCAGCGGGAGCTTAAGGCATGGAATTCCAGGATTTTCTTCACTCCGATGTTGGATTTTCCCAGCTGGATGACATCTCCTGATGTGAGGAGCGAGCTGGGAATGTCCAGCCTGGAGAAGGAAAGGATCCAGGGAGACCTCGGAGCAGCTTCCAGTGGCTGAAGGGAGTCCAGGAGAGCTGGAGAGGGACTTGGGACAAGGACCTGGAATGACAGGACACAGGGAATGGCTTCCCACTGCCAGTGGGCAGGGAAAGATGGGATATTGGGAAGAAATTCCTTCCTGCGACAGTGGTGAGGCCCTGGAATAGAATTCCCAGAGAAGCTGTGGCTTCTCCATCCCTGGGAGTGTCCAAGACCAGGTGGGAGCAACCTGGGACGGTGGAAGGTGTGGATGGGATGTGGATGGGATTTTCCCTTCCAACCCAAACCATTCCATGATTTGATGAAGTTTTTGCTCCACTACAGGAAGGAAAATTAAAAGGATAAAGGAATTTTTTTAAGTCTGGAATTGTTGATCCTGCTGAGGCTGCTCTCACCTGGATATGGATCAATCCCAAATAGCCTCATCCCTGCTTTTTTCCAGTTCCATCCCCCTGGGACACCTTCCGCTATCCCAGGTTGCTCCAACCTTCATCCAGCTTGGCCTTGGACACTTCCAAGGATGGGGCAGCCAAAGCTTCTCTGGGAATTCTTTTCCAATGTTTGTTTGCTTTGCTCTCCAGTGTCTTTTCCTTTCCCATTTTCACCTTTGTTGGACACAGTTTGCGTAATCCAAGGATTCCCATCCTCAGAACATGGAATAATCTCCTCTTTCCACCCTTCCAGAATCCCTGACCATCCCTGAATCCATCCCAGCTGAGTTGTCCTAAAGATTTTCTATTTGTTTAAAGAATCACCAGGAAATTCCCCAGCTCCACACTCTTCCCCTTGTTCCATGAAAGCCTAAATTCCCAAAACCATGAGGCAGGATGTTGGGAAGGGTCCCAAATTCAGTATTCCAGTGGATTTTTGTCTCATTTTGTCCCTGATTTTGATTTATTCCCACCCATTTCACGGCAAAAATCCAGCTCGTGCTCCAGGTGACATCGGATGTCCCTGCCCATGGCAGAGGGGTTGGAATTCCATGGTTTTGAGGTCCAATCCAATGGTTTGGGTTGCTCCAAACCCCATCCAGCCCGGGCTCGGACACTTCAGGGATGGAGAATTGATACGATCTCCCAGCATTCCCAAATGTATCCAAAGATTTGACTTCCCACCATGGGACATTTTCTTATTCCCAAAATTCACTTCAACTTCTTTTCCCCTTTCCCAATACTGAGGATGCTGTGACAGTGCCAGGTCTCGTCCCACCCATCCAGGTGAGTTTTGCATGGAATTGTTGAGGTCAGAAAAGACTTCCAAGATCCTCGGGTCCATTTTCCGGGCTGAGCAGATACCAGGGGCTCCTTCCTTAATTCAATTGCTCACCACGATCCTCGAGTTTATTGAAATCACAAAACCTCTTGGGGGATGGAAACACACGGATATTTTGGATAACCAGTGGAAAACACATTCCAAGATTTAACTCCCCTTCCTCATTCCATCCTCAAATATTTCCCAGAAAAACGCTCGTATCTGGCATTTCTCGGCCCTGTTTGCTTTTTAATATCCTCCCCTTGAATTCCCCACTTCCCGTTGCGAAACATGGCTCCGGATTAGATGGATATTTCCCTAATTCCTCCGAGCGCTTGCGTCGGTGGCCGGCCCCAAAATTCCGGTTACATAACTCCAAAGAAAACCATCTTTGAAGTTTTATTGGAAGCGGGAGCTGTAATTAAGAGTATGAAGCCTTGCAGGGCAGTGATTAGAGCCGAGGATTAGGAGCCGGGATTTCATTTCTATTCCTAGCTTTGCCATGGAGCTGAGCTATTTCAGGCCACTCACTTTCCCTGATTTTCAAAAAGCTGGGGAATGGTGCCACTTCCTGTTCCAGGCGGGAAAAAAAACCTGCTGGATTTATTGATTTTTTTTTTTTTTTTTTCACTTGTTTGGTTTTGCTGTTCTGCCAGAAGTTCCAGGGATAAAGCTGCCAGGAATAAATTTGTGTCCATGCTGGAGGCTTTGTAATCTGTGGTTTAGGGAAAATTATGAAAGGGAAATTAATTTTATTAATATAAAATCATCTCGATTATTGGAAAATCACCTTTATTAGTGGAAAATTAACTTTATTAATGGAAAATCATCTTTGTCCTTGGAAAATCACCTTTTTTAATTGGGAAATCACTTTCATTAGTGGGGAATTATCTTGGTTTATGGAAAATCACCTTTATTAGTGGAAAACCACCTTTTTTATTGGAAAATCACCTTTATTATAGGAAATTAACTTTATTAATGGAAAACCAACTCTGTCCTTGGGAAAGTCACCTTTATTCATGGAAAACCACCTTTGTCATTGGAAACTCACCTTTATTAACGGAAAATCACTTTTGTTAATGGAAAATCACCTTAATTAATAGAAAATCACCGTTGTCATTGGAAAATCACCTTTATTATCAAAAAATCACCTTTATTCATGGAAAACCACCTTTGTCATTGGAAAAATCACCTTTATTCATGGAAAATCACCTTTAAAGCATCCTGGAAAAGCTCTGGAGGTGGTTCTTCTTGGACTCCACATCCCTGCGTCCAAGTCAGGACATTGGAATCCAGACAGGGACACGATTTGGTGGATAAAAACCAGATCGTCCATCTTGGAGGGTGGAGATAAAAGGATCATTCCCAGTCTGATGGTTGGCTCCTCCCTGGCCCATCCCGGCTCCTCTCCCAATCCATATCCTTATCGATAATCTGCGGAGCAGACGGGAGTCACCCCCATCTCCAGACAAGCTTGAGGGTGGGGCTGGAGCTCAGAGGAACCCTGTGGAGTGAGGACAGGTTGGGAAGAACTTCCTGAAGCTCAGGGATGGACAAACCTGAGGATCCAGGAGTTCTGGGAAGCATTATCCCAAGTGCGGGTGAGCAAGGGAAGTTGGGAACACCCCAGTGGGTCCAGGGAAGATTTCATCTTCATTCAACCACAAGTGGGCAACTTCAGGTAGTTCAGGGTTATCAGAAACCCGGAAAAGCTGGGAGAATCCAATGGGGAATCACCAGGATGGTCAAGCTTGGAGTATGGGATGTGTGAGGAAAGAATGAGGGAGCTGGGAGAAGGATTTTCCTGGAGAAGGATTTTCCTCAGGACGCTTTTCCAACACCAAAGCTGGGTTTCCAAACCGGTCGGGTTTTTGGTTGGAACAGGTTCTGCTTCCTGCGATCAGCTCTGTGTGATTTTATCTGTCGGGATTTCCAGGATGCGATCCAGTCCCTCCCGTGTTTGTGGAATTCCTTGGTGCCCACTTCGCGAACTCATTTGGGTTGAGCTTTCCAGGTCATCCCGGTTGTTCCAGGTTGGCCAAGGCCGGGCTGGGTGGGAATGTCCGGCTTGAGGACACAAATCGGGTCAAGCTGGATATTGCAGGAAGGACCTCAAACACGGAATGGTTTGGGTTGGAAGGGACCTCAAACCCATCTCATTCCACCCTTTTTCCATGGGCAGGGAATGGAACAGGGACACCTTCCCCTGTCCCAGGTTATTCCAAGCCCCACCCAACCTGGCCTTGAATATTCCAGGGATGGAGCAGCCATGGATTTTCCTGTGCCAGAATTTCACCACCCTCATCATAAAATTCCTCCTTCAATCTGTTAGTCAAGCAAAATCCATAAGGATTTGGCTTAAAAACCTTGGAAAAACAGCCAAGGGTAGGGGCCACGCTCCATCGCATCCCTGCCCGCAGGAAGCTGGGAAAGCAGGAATCCAGCAGTGCTGCTGTTTAAATATTAACCAGCTGGGAATCCTGCCCCCGGCTCTCTGGCCAGTTCCAGAGGCTGCTCATTAACGCCGAAACCTCAGCCGGTGGCTTTTAATGATTCCCAAAAACTCGGCTCATCCCGGAAAAGCGAGCGCAGCCGGCTCGGCCACCCCCGGGAATGTGCAAGCACCGCTGCATCCTCCTGTGGATCCCTGTGGAGATTCCCTGCTGCCTCCAGCCCCAAATCTTCAGGATGGACTTGCTTATCCATCAGCTCTGTCGGAGGAGGAGGCCTGGAGTTCGTTTGGACAGGGATAATTAATGCTGATGGGAAACGGAACAGCGGGAGGAAGGATGGATGGAAACCAAGCCACGGCTCCGATGGATTTGGAAGATCTCGGAACTCGGAAAAGCTCCAAGCAAAACTGCTCGGAGGAGCACGTGGAGCTTGATCCTGGCATCTGGAACAGAAACCTGGGATCCGGAGGAGTGGGAATTCCCTTCTGGAGGGGTATGGACCTCACTGATGGCAGTGAGAGCTGTTTGGCCATCCCACCAGGCCGCAGGAAATTCCTGCGTCCGTTGGGTTTGATGATTCTGTTTCGGCCGTGACATGATTCCAGTGGAGTTTTTAGAGGGAAAAACTGGTATTTCCACCGGACTTTCCCCAGGGATGGGGGCTGGACTGCTGGGAAGCAGATCCATCGGGAAGGATCTTAACTCCTGAACTTTCGTGGAATCATGGAATGGTTTGGGTGGGAAGAGAGCTTAAAACCCATCCAGTTCCACCAGAGACACTTCCTGCTATCAAAGGTTGCTCCAAGCCCCATCCAACTCGGCCTTGGACACTTCCAGGGATGGGTCTGGGATCCATCCGGGATTCACCATGGATGTGGGTACAGCACCGGGATCAGAGGTGATGCCTTTCTCTTGGGAATCCTGGAGGAGGAGGAAATCCATTCACACGCACTGGAGAGGAAAAAGGGATTAAGCAATTCCACACAGTCATAATTCCGGGGCTAAATCCCATTAAAATTAGCTTTGATAGAAGCTTAATTTTATTGCCTCTTGCTCGACTCAAATTTTGGAGCTCTATCCTATTAGGAAGATTTGTTTCTTTTCCCTCTTTTTTTTTCCTCCCAAAACCAACATCAGATCCGAATTTTATTAACAGAAGAGTCTTAGTGTACACACAGGGGGCAGAGGGGATTTTAAGGCTGTTTTTTTGGAAAACTGCTCGGAATAAAGTTTTTTCTCCAGATGCTTTCTGATCATTTGCTCCGTGTTTTCTGAACAGGAACGATTCCGAGCACATTCCCACCGGGAACGGCTATTAAGGCAAAAGTAAACATTTTTCTGTGCTCATTGGCAGCGGGGATGGATAATATTGGAAATATAATGGTTAATACCTGGTTTTGTGCATTTTGGGGAAGTGTCCGATGGTTTTGGCATGGATTCACAGACAGTGGGAAAAACATGGATCAAGAGGGGGTTTGATCAATCAGGAGACACCTTAAGTCCTTTTTGAATCCCATCAAGTCCTTCTTGGACTCCAAGAATTCCCAAGTCTTCACTGGACCCCACCAAGTCCAAAAATCAGCTTGGAAATCCCATCCTGCACTTCCCGGTGGTTTTTTCCCATGTTTTTCCAAGTATGGTGTCTCCCAGAGTGGGCTGGTGTTCCATCTTCTGGGAACAACGGCTCTGCAGGCTCAGATTGAGATGAAAATGTGGCAAAAAGAGCTTTTTTGGGATTTTCCTCTTCCCACATTGGCTCTGACCACCCAAGGTTGTTGAGGAGTGGGAGCGGCGTCGAGGGGATGATGCCAGGAGATGTTTCAGATCTGCTCGGATGTTTTAAGGGAAAATGTGGAGTTTGAAGGGTTGGACATGGCAGGGGCTTGGTCACCACAACTCAAAACAAGCAATCCATGACTCCAACCTTGAGCAGGTCCTGGGAGCAGATCCAGGACAATCCCGAGGGGATTCATCTCCATAAATCCTAAAGGCCTTAACGTCACCATTGGTAACTCCCTGTCCACCATTCCTCTTTCCAGCTCGTCGCCTTCCGGAGTGTTTGAGAAGGAATACGACATTTATCGGGATTACAGCGCGGAAGGACAACTCCTCCACTACAGGTAGCTGGAATTTCCCGCCGGGATCGGGGTTGGGATGGGGCAGGGAATGACACCGAGGTTTTATTCCCGCACTTCCCATCCTTCTCCTCATCCCTTCCCTTCGTGTGTTGCCTTCAGGTCCTTGTGGAATTTCAACAGTCCTCAGTGAACCCCGAAAATCCTCAAGGAACCCCAAAAGTCCTTCTTGGACCTCACCAAGTCCTTCTTGGATCCCAAATCCTCACTGAACTCCCAAAACCTCATTGAACCCCACCGAGTTCTCCTTGAGCCCCAAAAATCCTCACTGAACCCCCAAAATCCTCATTGAATTCCACCAAGTGCTTCTTGAGCCCCAGAAATCCTCACTGAACCACCAAAATCCTCATTGAACCCCACCAAGTCCTACTTGAGCCCCAAAAATCCTCATTGAACCCCCAAAATCTTCACTGAATTCCACCAAGTCCTACTTGAGCCCTAAAAATCTTCACTGACCCCCACCAAGTCCTTATTAGACCTCTCCAACTCCTTCTCAAATCCCCCAAGGCCTCGCTGAACCCCAGAAGTCCTCACTGAACCCCACCAGATCCTTGTCAAACGCCAAAAATCCAAAATGAGGATGGGTAAAATACAATTGGCAAAATTGGTAAAATCCATAAGTCCCCAAAACACAGATTTCAGGGATTTCTGGTGTCGCTCCCTGCCTGGTTGCTCCGGGTTTTGATAAACCCCAATTCCTGGGTTTTTTCTGGAATTGGGGGAGAGCTGATGCACCTCCAGCTTCCTTTGTTTTCCATTCTGGAAATGGGAACTGGGAGAGTGCGATGCTCCTCATTCCCTTCCCCGGCACGTTTTCCCCAATTTCCTGTGTTTTTTCTGGAATTGGGGCTGAGCTGAGGCACCTCCAGCTCTTCCATAGTTTCCCATGCTGGAAATGGGGACCAGAAAGGGCACGGTGCTCCTCATTCCCTTTCCTGGCCCATTTTCCAGAGTTTTTTCTAGAACTGGTGATGAGTTGAGGCACCTCCAGTTCTTCCTTGGCTTTTCGTGCTGGAAACGAGAATCAGGAGGGCGCCATGTTCCTCGTCCCTTTTCCTGGCACATTTTCCCGCTGTTCCAAGCCCACGATCCTAGTGTGCCACAATCTCTGTCCCGATCCAAGACACATGCGAGCGGAAAATCCCCCGGCGGTGCTGGCCACGTTCCATCCCCTTTCCCTGTAATTCACTGACCTCCCGGGAGCGCCGGAATTAATTGCCACTTAAGGGAGAGAGGGAAAAATTCTGAGCTTCCAGGAGGGGAAACCGACAGGGTGACGGGGTCGGGTTTTTATCCTCACCAGCCGAACACACGGAGAGAATCCATGGACAGCCTCGTCCCGTCTGCTGGGATGGGTGGATGCGATTCCCAGGAAGTGAGGAAGAGTGGGAAGGAGCCAGAATCTGGCGGGATTTGCCGGTGACGGGGACACGAAGCGACAACAGGGACGAGGCAGATTTCGGCTGGTGGCAATTAAAAGCTTCGGTGTCACTGCACACATGAGCTGCTGGCATCAGCTGTGCCGCAGGAGAGGCCTCCGTCTTCCCGATCCCATAAAAACCCACGGAGCAGCCCTGGCTGCCCTTCCCCCAGCCGCTGCCAGCCAAGGGGGCTAATTAGCAGCTTTGCTTAATTAGCTGTGAGTGGACTTCCTTCTGGAAGAACGAGTCTCACGGAGCCGGCAGAGCTCCGTGGGGTGGGATTGTGGTTTAACCCTGTGAGTGCCACCAGCTGGAATTGGAGTTCGTGGTGAATTCCTATTAATTGGGTTAATTATAAGGAGAAAAATTAATCATGGAATCGCAGAATTGTTTGGGTGGGAAGGGACCTCAAAGATCATCCAGTTCCACCCCCCCTGCCATGGGCAGGGACACCTTCCACTGTCCCAGGTTGCTCCAAGCCCCATCCAACCTGGCCTTGGACACTTCCAGGGATGGGAGGGGTGGTGCTCCAGGACCTTTGGAAAGGTTGAAAAGGGATTGGGGAATTTCCGATTATCCCATGGGCTCGTGCCAACATGGAGATGGCGAATTTGGAGCAGGATGGAATCCAACCAGAGCTTCAAAGTCTCCACATGGAGTGGGATGAGCCCTCAAACGCTTCCATTGGTGCTGCCACGGCTCCTCCAGGTCCAGCTCTGGATCCATCCGCTTCCAAACGCCGCTCACGAAACGATCCTGAAGGTTCCGGGATCAAGTGGAAAATCAGGTCCTCAACCCAACAGCCTTCCCTGGTCTTTCCAAACCTCTTCTCCTCAAGTCTGGCATTAATTCCAGAGGTTTTCCTTTGAAGGCCGAGAGGAGGTGGCAGACGGACAGAGGATTGAGTCCCACAACACTTCCGTAGCTCTCTGGTGACTGAGGAATCTCAATGACACCCAGGCCACCTTCTTCCATCCCCTCTGGCTGGGAAAGAAGTTGGAGAACTCCCAGATGTTGAGACAAAGTGTGGGATCGAGGTGGCTTGTGAAGAGAAGCTGGATCTCGACTGAGAGATCCTGTGGGATTCAGCTGGGAAACCTTCATCCATGGAATCATCATCTCCTCCAAGAGCAGCTCTGGGATTCAGCTCCCTGGATCACCCCAGGAGCTGCAGGAGCATCCTCAAGAGCCGGGAAGGATTTTTCCTCTTCCTTGACAGCCCTGGCTCAGAGCTCCCGGCCAACAATTCCTACGGGAGATTTTTCCAATATAATGGAGATTAGTGGGTGTCATTAAGAGGATGACGTCATGCTCCATCTGCCTGGAAGGCTTTTGTCGGGAAGCCCCGGAATCCAAATCCCATCACTCAGGCAATTACGAACCCTGCCCTTAACCCTTTCTCTCTTCATTCCCTCTGGATTTGCGGCCCCCCAGAGTTGCTTCACGTCCTCGTTCTGTTCGTGGGGTTGAACCCTTTGCGAATCCAAAATTGCGAATCGGGAAATCTGCTTGTTTCTTGGAGAAATTTCAAATTCCTGTCTTCACCCCATGGTTGCGTTGGCCAACCAATGGATGGGAGGTCCAAGGCTGCTCGAGCTGGACTTCAGACCAAAAATCTTCAGCATCAAGGATCTTCTTCTCACTTTCTCATCCCAACAGTGCCGATGGCACCTCAGTGCTCCAAAGCCATAATAAATACCTCATTCCAGGTTTTGGAGCTGAAGAAAGTGCCTTGTTGTGTTCCAGCTCCTTGGCAGAGAGCTGGGATGTCCAATCCATGAGCAGGGAGGATTCTGGTTCTTCTGCGGGTGTTTTGGAAGAGCAGGATCACAGCTGCTTCACCTGCATGGGATCCTTGGCTTGAACTTACTCAGTTTCTCAGGGACCTCCAGATTCAGGAATGCTTAAAGAGGTCTTTAATCTTCTCATGGTCAATGGGAATTACTTCATAGCAAAGAAACTGGGGAAATGAGCAGAGAATTGGAGTTGGCACCACCTTTCGGAGCTCCGTGGAACCTCACATGGAGGTACCCGAGGTGGTTTCAGAGGTGGGTTTGTTTCTGCTGGGGTTTAGGAGGTGGTCGCAGTGGTCTGGGCCACCTCTGTTTGGGAACACAGCTGTAATTTGCCATAAATCTGTACATTTCTAGCTGTCTTCACCTCCTGGCTCTCACAGGAGTTTTTGGATTCATCCTCCATCCATGGAGGATGTTCCCTATCCCAGTTGTGCCCTGGCCATGTTCAGCCCTTCTCCATCTGGACTCGTTGTCCTAGTGCCTCACGGATGCAGGGATTGCGTCTAATTCGGCAGAGAATCCAGGCCCAAAATTCAGGAAGAGACTTGTAGGAGCTTCGGAGAAGCCTAGGAATGAGGTGAGGATTCCACCACACTGGATTTTGAGTGCAGTTCCAACCAGGAGTTAATAAATGCCACCATTCCTAATATTTAGAGATCAATCTGTTCCCTGATTGCCTTGGAAGTGAGGAAGAGGAGGACAACGAACACCAGTGATTGCCTGGGGAGCCATGAGATGAAAATCCCATCTTTTGGAAGAAAAGGGATGAGGGTCAATGGTTGCTCCTGGTGGTGGGACCTCCTGGGCTGGGCCCTCTGGGAAGGACACTTGGACACTTCCAGGGATGGAGCAACCACAGCTTCTCTGGGAATTCCATTTGAAGGCCTCACCGCCATCCCAGGGAAGAATTCCTTCCCAATATCCCACCTAACCCTGCCCCCTGGCAGCAGGAAGCCATTCCCTGTGTCCTGGCTGGGATGAATGATTCAGGCTGGAGATGGGGAATGTGCTCCGGGGAATGTGAAATCCACTCAAAAATGGGCAAGAGCTAAAAAAATCTCCATTTTTGGAACTCCTTGTGGCACTCGTGGAGCCAGCGGGAGCAGATTCCCTATTGATCGGCTATTTCGGGAAATGTCACTTCTGGCCTCTTTGTACTTCCCAGATGATTCCTTGTAATGATAAGACTCTTCTGTTCTCCTTTCCCAGCATTCCCTCCTCCCTCTCCAATCTGGAAAGATCTCCTCTTGTTTTCGGTGACATTTGGATTTCAGGGAAGAGGCTATTTTGGGGGATTGCTTTAATTGGGATGAGCAGCCCTGACTGGCTCCCGGGAACGTCGCGTTCCCGCTGGCATCCGTGTCCTGAGTGCCCGGACGGATTGTGTTGGTCTTGTGCTTCCTCCTGGTGGGTTCCTGATGGGATTGATCCCGGAGGGGCTCACTGGAGACCCCCCTGGCCATCATGGATGTCCCAAACTAAGAGGACACGGTGGGTGGTGTGGCCTGGGGAAGGTCCACCCCAGGCTGACCTTCAGTGAGGTCAGCTTGACCTTCAGCCAAGTGATTCATCAGGATCGGTCGTCCGAGTTTGTTTTGGTGTTTCCTCGTCGTCTACATCCCATAAAATCCTTTGGTTGTGGATTCATGGCCTCTAATGTCCCGACCTGACCATCCCACCACACGACATTCAAACAGCCACCGGAAAATGAGGGGATTCATCCTCCCGGCCTTTCTCCTCCTGGAAAACGTGGGAATGGGATGGGAAGGATGGGATGGGTCGTTACGTCCCTCTTGTCTTGGTCAGCTTCCATAGATGTTAATTAGAGCCGATGCCACCGGAGCAGCGGAACATGGGAGATGTTTCATGGAGAGATTCGGTGTCGAGGGCCCGGAGTTAAAAGTGATCCCATGGCGCCATCCAGAGACAAGGAATTGGACAATTCCCAAGGGTTTCACCTTCTCTTTTTGGAAAAATAACAGGAATTTTTTTTAAAAAAAGCTATTTTGACAGGTATAACCCTCTGGGAATATTTCAGTTGGAGAACAGAATTGTGTGCGGAGGAGCTTTGTGATACCTTGGACATCCATCAAACCAAGCTTTGGCGTCACCAGGGATGGGCTGAAAGCTGGGATTCACCATTCCCATCTCTCCAAAATTCCCCCAGAAGGACCAATCTGGATTTTCCTCTTCCAACTGCAGTTCCTGGTGGTTTTCTCATCGGAAGGACACATGAGCCCATCCCAGCCAAGGAAAAGGAGAGGAGACTCTCAGGTGCTTGGAAAACTTGATCCCAGTGCTAACCTTCGTCCCAAATATCCATTTTATTGCCCAAATTACGCAGGTTTCACCTCACTCATCCTGGTTTTTCTAGTAATCTGCTTCAACCAATCGAAAGGCTTCCTAAAAGAAGGAATTCCAAGGAGGAGGCGACACTTCCAGGCTCCTAAAGATGGGAAGAGGGATTGGAAGAGTGGAAGAAGCATTGGAGAACCATGGTGGGGTTGTGAGGACCCCAAATCCCTCAAAAGCTGAGAAATGAGTGCTGGAACAGGAATTTTAAATTCCAGGTGTAGTCCAAGCCCTGGGATGTTGATTTACGCAGAACTCCCATAGAATTCCATGTGAATTTTTGGGAATGGCTGTACTTCCAGATCAAGAGCAACAAAACCTTAAGGACGGAGGATTTTAGGATTTTATCCTGTCTTCCTATCACTTAATTTCATTATAAATTAGTATAAAACACGAGTTTTTGCATGATTACAGAGGCTGGATTTCTGTCCGTGGACATTTTTCCAAGCTGGAAAATTTCCGTTGGTTCATCGGAGGCTTCAGGTGGGAGCCTGGACATCTTCAGGCTCTGCTGCTCACCTTTCCCTGCATTTTTCACGGAGTTTTTTGTGCTGCCGGAGCTGCGTCAGGCGCCGTGCCAGGCACAGGGGAGGTTTTTCCGCTGCCGGCTCATCCCTGACCCCGAACTTCCCAGCGGGATGCGCTCGGAGCAGGCGGTGCCCAGCTGGGAGGGAAGGGGGGCCGGGCTGCTTCCTTCATTCCCATCCCAGTTTAGCCCTGGAAAAAGGGATCTGAAGCTCAGGTGGAAGGTGGAGGGAGAAGATGCTCCCGATTCCCGTGGCCGGGGCAGGAAGGTGAGGAATTTGGGCACGGTGGGAATTTGGGATGGCTCAAGGACCCGGGATGATGGTGGGGGGGTTGCCCAGGGGTCCTTTGCTTTCCCCAGAATTTCCATCAGAAACCAATATTTGGATGAATCATTCGAATCAGGGCTTCTCCCCCTTCCCCAGGGAGGGGAAAATCCAATTAATCCCGGCTCTAAATTTGAATCTTCACCTGCAAAGTCTGAACAACACCGGGGCAAGGGAAGAGATCTTGGAAAAATGCATTGTCGGGGTCAGTTTTGGGAATACTCTTGTTTTTAAGCCACCTTTGGAGAAGCATCGTGGCGTCATTCCATTAAAAACCAGGAAAACACTGTTAAAATAATCCCACTTAAACCCGGCTGTGATTTATCCCTTTATTCCCACCTTGATGGAGCGGAGCCACCCCTTGACTCTGTTAGAAGCATCGGGAATGTGAAAATCCATAATTTTGGTTGTTTTGATGGGGTTTTAAGGTATTTTGAGCTGCAGACGGTCAGAATTATCGCCAGCATCAGATAATGATATGCAAATGAGGTGTTTACCTGCAGGTGTGGGGTGGGGGTGGTTGTGACTCTCCGGAAAAAACAACGGGAAGCAAAGGAATTCCTGGATGAGGGAACCCGGAGATTTCTCCTCTCCCCTCCATCGTCGGCTTCCCAAAGGTTGGAAGAAGATGAAGGAGGAGGCGTCGGAGCAGGGAAGGAGATCTGAGAGAACACGGGAAAGTCCTCCCTTAAAACAGACAGAAATTATGTGGAAATCGTGCGAATTCCCAAAGAAATCAATTTCTCCGATAGGAGATTCAGAGGGATTTGGGAAGCAGTTTGTCATGGAAATGTACGGACTCGGTGAAATCTTCCCCACACGGAGAAAACAGCAGGGAGAACCCAGTGCCAAGCCAGAAATAACAGGAATACTTGGAATTTCTGCCGGATGCCCCATGCCAGGAGGGCTCGCTCTCTGCTCCAGCATCCCTTGAATTTCTTGGAGTGGCCACGCCGCTCGTGGGCAGCGATTTCAGCACAAAAAGGGCCTTTTTCAGGATTCATTTTGCGGGCAGAAAATTCCATTTATTCCACAGCAAAGGTTTTTTTTCTTGTGTTTAGCTGTAATCCTGGGCAGCACGACGGAGCTTTCAGGAATATTGCTTCCTGTTATTTAATATTTGGATTGAAAGCTCGGCCTGGGTGAGGTGATTTGATGGCAGCGCCGCTGCTCCGTTGGGGATTTTTTATTCGGATCCGCTGCCGCCAGATGCCGCGGGCTGGAATATTAATGCCAGCTGCAAAGCCAGGAATTAAGCAGCGGTTTCACCTGGTTTGAGTTAAAACACCTGGATTTAGGAGGGATTTGTGTTCGGGTGGGGCTGGGGGGAGAGTGGAAACGTGGATTTCTGCAGAGAACTTCCGATCCATCTCATTCCAACCCTTTTCCATGGGCAGGGACATTTTCCCCTATCCCAGGTTGCTCCAAGCCCCATCCAGCTTGGCCTTGGACACTTCCAGGGATGAAGCAGCCACAGCTTCTGTGGGAATTTCATTCCAGCCCCTCCCCACCCTCACAGGGAGGAATTTTTTCCCAATATCCCATCCAACCCTGCCCTCTGGAAACCATTCCCTGTGTCCCGTCCCTCCATCCCTTGTCCCAAGTCCCTGTCCTGGAGCTCCTTTAGGCACTGGAAAGGCCTCTAAGGTCTCCCTGGAGCCTTCCCTTCTCCAGGCTGGACATTCCCAGCTCTCCCAGCCTGGCTCCAGCCCTTGGAGCATCTCCGTGGCCTCCTCTGGATCTGCTCCAGCAGCTCCACATCCTTCTGCTGTTGGATCCTGGAGCTGGACGTGCGAAACTTTTCCCCCTTGGACACAGCTGGAGTTTGAATTCCTCATCTGTGCGTAATAAAAAAGTGGGAAAAGGAAAATCAGGAAGCAGAGGGGTCACGAGGACGTGGCTCTGGAGCAGACACGAAGGACCTTGGCTCCAAGCAGAGGGTGTGGTCCATCACTCCATGGCTTCTAAGGCCATCTCCCAAGGGTTGGGAACATTGCTTGTGGATGATATAGAAACCCAAAGCAGTTCCAGGTGGGATGCCTAGATCTGCTGGGAATCCTCTCGGGCTCTTCTACTTCCTTTCCTCCACAATTTTCCTCACAAAATCCATGATTTTGTGGTCGTGGAGGGAGTTTTGAGGGTCTGGAAGGGCTCCATGAGGGGTTGAGATCCATCAAAGCAGGGTGGAGGAACTCAAACTCATCCAGGTCTTCAACAGCAGGAAGTTGGCAGGAGGCTCAAGTCCTCAGGAGCTCCAAAGGTCCTTCCAAAGGTGGAAAACGAAGGAATGAATTGTTCCCAAATCCCTTGGAGCGAGGACAAAGTCATGGACAAACAAGCAGCAGGGTCCTGCGAGACTTTGGAGCCTCCTGCAGGGAAATACTGATTTGTGCCTTTTTGTGGGAATTTTTCCCTCAAAACTCAGTGATTGAACTCGCTCCACCTTTTTTCTGGAGGACAGAAGGGACAAATGGCTGGGAATAAATGAGAATTGGAGAGGGATGGGCTGGGAGAGCAGACGGTGCCTCCGGCATCTTCTGTTCCAGCGTGGGATTGGTGACAGGATGTGCTTCCCTGTGCCTTGGGAACAGCCAATTCCCACTCGGATCCCTCCTGTGAGCCAGGCGGCTCCATAAAATCCATCTTTGCTCTTCCTCCTGAGTGTCCCCTGCCCGGATGGCCTTTCCCAAGCACTTGGAAGGGGGATAGAGCTGATGAAAATCCACTGCGCCAGGGAAAAATTCCTCATGGGAGAATTTCTTCCCAATATCCAATCCCAGCACCCTGCCATGGGCAGGGACAGTTTCCACTATCCCAGGGTGCTCCAGCCTGGCCTTGGACACTTCCAGGGATGAAGCAGCCACAGTTTCTCTGGGAATTCCATTCCAGGGCCTCACCACCCTCACAGGGAAGAATTCCTTCCCAATGTCCCCTTGGGCAGTGGGAAGCCATTCCCTCCTGTCCTTCCTCTCCATGCCTTGTCCAATATCCAATCCCATCCAATCCTTCACCCATCCATCACCATCCTCTCCACTCTGGGGTGTTCGGGAATATCCATCCTCTGGGAGGTTTGGGACCAGTGATCCGGGGCTGGAATCCTGACCCCCCTGTGGTGTTTCTCCCCCGCAGGACCTCATCCCTCCGATGGAACGCCGGCACCAAGGAGCGGATGCTGATCAAGGTGACGGATCGGGAGCCCAGCTTCCTCCTGCACCAGGGCAACGGCTACGCCCCCGAGAACCAACCGGGCTCCCGCTCCCGCCGGCCCTCGGGCGGACAGCAGTCGCCCAACCTCCAAACCTTCTCCTCCGACGCCGACAACTCCGTGTTCTTCCCGGAGAGGAAGCAGTCTCCCTTCCTGAAGAGGGCTGAGCACGTGGGCAGCTGCTCGCCGCTGCTGGGCCGGGGCGATTCCTTCTGCTCGCCGCTCCAGGCCCAGCACCGCAAACATTCCAGCGAATCGCAGCCCTCGTCGCCCCGCTACGCCTACGAGCCCCCGCTCTACGAGGAGCCCCCCATGGAGTACCAGGCTCCCATCTACGACGAGCCCCCTGTGGACATGCAGTATGAGGCCAGCGGGAGCTACAAGGCCGGATCTCCGCAGAAATCACCCATCCGGAAGCCTCACCCTTTCCTCCAGTCGCCCAAGCAAGGCTCCAACTCGCCCTACCAGCAGTTGGTGCTCACCAAGCAGAAGTGTCCCGACCGCTTCATGAGCCTGGAATACAGCCCGGCTGGCAAGGAGTACGTCCGGCAGTTGGTCTATGTGGAGCAGTCGGGCTCCAGCCCCAAGATGAAGACGGGCTTGAGGCACAAATATTCCCCCAATCCCATCGGCGGCTCCTACTCGCTGCAGCACAGCCCCTGCCTGGTGCGGGACCAACGCCTGGAGATCAAATCGGGCGACTACAGCAGCATGGAGGGACCCGACTTCTGCCCTGGCCCAACGGGGGCCCAAGTGGCCCAGGGCGAGGACTCCATGTCGTGGTCCAGCCAGCAGGACACCTTGTCCTCCACCGGTTACTCGCCCTCCACCAGGAAGAGGAAAAGCCGTAAGCCTTCGGTGACCCATGACGCCAACGCCTCCTCCACGGACGGCTCGGGGGACCGGGAGGTGTTGGGCGAGCTGGGCGAGGAACGAGCCACGCCGGGACCCAACAGGTCCCCGATGAACCGGACGGAGAGCAAGGCCGCGGAGGCGGAGGCGGCGCGGGGCTTCCCGGAGCCGTTCCTGGCGCAGGCGCGCCTGGCTTGGGAAGCGCAGCAGGCCCACTACCACATGAAGCAGAGGAGCAGCTGGGATTCTCAAAAGGACGGGTCGGGCTACGAGAGCGACGGCGCCCTCCCGTTGCCCATGCCGGGCCCAGTGGTGCGAGCCTTCAGCGAGGACGAGGCATTGGCGCAGCAGGAGAACAAGCACTGGAAGAGGAACACCTTCGAGAAGCTGGGCTTCCCCCAGATCCTGCTGGAGAAAAGTGTCTCCGTCCAGACCAACCTGGCCTCCCCCGAGCCCTACCTGCATCCATCTCAGGTAACGCCCTTGGAAATGGTCTTGGGTTTGGGGGGCTTCACCACGTGGCAAATCCTGGTTCAAGTTCCTTTTCCTCCAGTGTAGATCCAGCAGGATGGTCCCTGGGGTGATCCCACACCAGGACTGGGCATGGGCACCTCTGTGCCGTGGCTTCAGGCACTGCCTCGGTGTGGGGCAGAACCTGGATCCACCAGGCTCCCAGGAGATTCCTAAATGCCCATCCCTGGCTGATCCCTCAGGGAAGTTGGTCTTTGGCAGGGTGTCCTTTAAAGAAGTTGGTCCTTGGCAAGGCGGTCCCTCATAACCTCAGGATGAAAGAGCCACCAGTTGTCCAGGATTTGCTTCCCGGGGTTGTGGGCTGCCTGTTCCCTCCCTGGAATTGAGCTGTCCCAGTCTTGGAGATCCCTCCAACCCCTAATTCCCATTCCAGAGGTGCCCCTGTGGGGCTCTGACCTGGAATTGCTGGAGCTGGTGCATCCCATGCTCCCACATTCCAGCCCATCAGATGTTTCCCTGGTTTTTGGATGTCCTCCATCAGCTTCTGGATGTCTGCCATCAGGGAAAGACTGGGAAAGGCAGGTGAAGTCTATCAGAGCTTTTAAAAAATGGGTGATGATGGCATGTGTGGAGATAAATCCCACCTGGAAAACTGCCTGGAAGATGGAACTCCATGTCAGCAAGAAGGAGACCCTGGACATGGACCTGGGAAACAGCAAATCATCTGGAAAATGCCTTTTTGCCCATGTAAGGAAATGGGTGGAGCATCGCATCCAAAGGCAGTGGAAGAAGATTCCCAAGGCACAGTTGTCCCCAAGAACTTGAGGAGGTTCAAACCCGAAACTGGAGAGCTCCAGATCCACTTTGGATCTTCATGCCAGGAGGAAAAGCTGCCACTATTAGTGATCCTACACTTTCTGCATGGAGTTTGGGATGTGGTGGGAATCTTCTCCACTCCCCAGATGTTTCTGTCTCAGCGGCCCTGTCTGATGTTGTCCTTGACCTCGGGGACACCAAGATGGTGGGACACTTGTGCCAGTTTCCCAGAGAACTGCAGGTACCCCATCCCTGGAAGTGTCCAAGGCCAGGTTGGATGGGGCTTGGAGCAACCTGGGACAGTGGAAGGTGTCCCTGGCCATGAGAATGGGATGATCTTGAAGGTCCCTTCCAACCCCAACCCTTCCATGGTCATGTCTGTGGTTGTCACCAATGGAGTGTCCCCACATTGAGGTGCATCCAAGCCCCATCCACGTGGCTCCAGGACCTTTTTCCTTGAGGATCCTCTAATTCCTGATGACACCATGGTCACCCCTCCTGCCAGGAGGTCATGGCCATTTGCCATTGACACCCGATGGTTTATCCCCTTCTTGTAGCCCAGCGCATCCCCCAAGTTTATTTAGATGCTAATTAGAGCTAATTAAGGCTGAAGCTAATTTCCTATTGGCTCTGGCAGCAGGGGACCCATTGCATTTTGCTGCTGGTGTCACTCCCCAGCCTGACCATGCTGTCCTTGGCTGGAGAAGGTTGATATCCCCAACCAAAGTGGTCCTTTCTTTCTCCCTGGGTGCTCTGGGTGCAAACGTGGCTCTGGTCCAGCCCATGGACCAGTTTTTGGAAGAGCCACGTCAGCTGCCACGTGAGTCACCTTCAAGCACCTCCTGCATCTCCTTCCATCCAGAAAGCCCCATGGGCCTTCAGCTGACCAGCAGCAGGACACAGAAGGCACTTTGGGATGATGTGGCCTCCATAGGGACAGCAGGGCTGGGTCCCTCAAGGGGTGAAGCTCCCATGTCCCCACTCCATGTCCCTGCCATTGTCAGTGTGGTCAAGATGGGACCAGAGTGATGTCGATGGAAAGAGATCGCCACATTGGAACAGGATGAGTTGTTGCAAAGACGAGAAACCTGACTTGTTTGAAGAAGCAGAGGTGAGAGAGAGAGAGAGAGAGAGCAGCTCTGCTGGCTCTGGTGGACCCTTGTCCCCTCCTGGATTTTCCACCTCCTGGGTCCTCCCACCTTCTGCTTTTCTTCTTCTGTTCCTCGTGTAAAGCCCAACCCCAAGTCTGTGGCACCATTGGAGTCGCCTTGCCCACGGATCCTGCTCAGGGCCACCAACACGGCTCTTCCACACATTTCGGGGATGGCAGTGCCACCTCTGGATGGTGTGTGGCATGTCCTTCTTTGCCCTGGGTCACATCCCCAGGGCCACCAAACCCATGCAATGCTGGCCTGGATGTTGCAGAAGAGATGATGAAGTCACCTTGGCTGGCTGCAGGACCATGGAATTGTCCATCCTGATTGTCCCTGTTTGACTCCTCCATGCTGGTCACCAGCTGCTTAGGTGTTCCTCCACCTCCTGGGGTGACATCCACAAGCTTTGCTGGCTCCAGTAGGAGGAGGACACCAGGGTCCTCTGAGTCCTTCCCAGCTGGACGCTCTGCAGAGGTCAGGGTTAAATCCTGGGCATCTCCTGTCCCTCAGGATGTAAAGAAGGACCATCCACATTGCTCATGGCTTGGAGGAGCCACCAGCCTCCTCCTGTAGCTGCTGGAGAACCACCCTTGGAGGTGATTTTCAGCAGAGGGGGTTTCCTGGGGGGCTGTCACAGGTGGGTGTGTCCCTGGTGTGCCCAAAGGATGGGTGGAGCCCAAAGCCACTTGTCCTTTGTTTCCCCCATGTTGCCACCAGCTTCTGTCCATTGATGGAGGAGACGCTCCTTGGAGAGGATGTGGCTTATGGGGAGACCTCTGAATGCTGCAACGGTTGGTTGGTTGGTGGGTTTGTTGGTTGGTTGGATGGTTGATTGATTGATTGATTGATTGATTGATTGACTGATTGATTGATTTGTTGGTAGATTGGTTGGTTCATTGGTTCATTGGTTTGTTGGCTGGTCAGTCAGTTCATTGGTTGCTTGACCAATTAATTGATTGATTGGTTGGTTTGTTGGATCAATTCATTGGTTGGTTGATGGTTCACTGGTTGGTTGGTTGGTTGGTTTGTTGGTTGGCCTGTTGGTTTCTCCACTGGTAAGTTGGCTGACTGGTTGATTGATCAGTTTACTGGTTGGACGATTGGTTGGTTGGTTGGTTGGTTCATTGCTGGGTTCATTGATTGGTTGGTTGATCGGTTGGTTGAATGATTGGTTTGTTGATTGGTTGCTTCATTAATTGTTTTATTGTTTGGTTGATTGGTTGGTTCATTGGGCGGTTGGTTGATTGATCAGTTGGTTGGTTCATTGGGCGGTTGATCAGTTGGTTGGTTCATTGGTTCATTGGTTGATTGATCAGTTTATTGGTTGGATGATTGGTTGGTTGATTGACCATTTGGTTGGTTCATTGGGTGGTTGGTTGATTGATCAGTTGGTTGGTTCATTGGGCGGTTGATCAGTTGGTTGGTTCATTGGTTCATTGGTTGATTGATCGGTTTATTGGTTGGATGATTGGTTGGTTGATTGATCATTTAGTTGGTTCATTGGGCGGTTGGTTGATTGATCAGTTGGTTGGTTCATTGGGCAGTTGGTTGATCAGTTGGTTGGTTCATTGGTTGATTGGTTGATTGATCAGCTTATTGATTGGACGATTGGTTGGTTGATTGATCATTTGGTTGGTTCATTGGGTGGTTGGTTGATTGATCAGTTGGTTGGTTGGTTGATTCATTGGTATTTCATTGATTGCCTTATTAATTGGTCTGTTGGTCTGTTGATTCCTTGGTTGGTTGATTGATTGATTGCTTTATTGGTTCATTACTTATTTGGTTGGTTGCTTAATTGATTGATTGACTGATCGATCAGCTGACCATTCTGTCAGCACCAGCACCACTGACCTGTCCCCATTGTCCCCCAGTCCGAGGACCTCGGCGCCTGCGCCCAGTTCGAGAGCAGCCGGCAGACGCGGAACATGATGCCGAGCGCCAGCTGCGTCTTCCCCACCTTCAACCTGCGCAAGCCCTCCTCGGAGACGGACATTGAGAACTGGGCCTCCAAGCACTTCAACAAGCACACCCAAGGGCTCTTCCGACGGAAGGTCTCCATCGCCAACATGCTGGCCTGGAGCAGCGAATCCATCAAGAAACCCATGATCATGACCAACGACCGCAACGTCAAGAAGGAGGCGTGCGAGATCTTCAAGCTCATCCAGATGTACATGGGCGACCGGCGGGCCAAGACGGACCAGCTCAACGTGGCCTTGGAGATCGCCACCAAAGGCTGGAGCATGCAGGGGCTGCGAGATGAGCTCTACATCCAGCTGTGCCGGCAGACCACCGAGAACTTCCGTTACGAGAGCCTGGCCCGCGGCTGGGAGCTCATGGCCATTTGTTTGGCCTTTTTTCCACCCACTCCCAAATTCCATTCCTACCTAGAAGGATACATTTACCGGCACATGGATCCGGTGAATGACACAAAAGGTAAGTGAGGAAGCGCGGCCTGGTGGCTTCTTCCGTTCCCTGGAAGTGCTCCAGGTCAGGTTGGATGGGGATTGGAGCAAGCTGGGATAGTGGAAAGTGTCTCTTGGATGGTCTCGAAGGTCCCTTCCACCCCAAACCGTTCCATGATTCCATGATGTCACAACCCATTGATTTGGTCCCTTTCCCCTTGGCTGAGTCTCCTCATGGAAAGGTGGATGAGGAACTCATCCAAGATCCCTCCCAGAGGTGCTGTGGGGGCTTTCCCACCCTTCTCCTTCCTGGAAATCCAGCGGGAGATCCAACAGGAAATGAGCTTTGACACCTTTGCTGCAGGATCAGCGTCACCTCCACTCCCAAGACTTCTCCCATCCCCTGAAGTTCCTTCCAACCCAACATTTAGAGGATCCTTCCAACACAAACCATTCCGTGATTCCATGGTATCGCCATCATTTCTACCTCCAGATGTTTCTTCCGGTTTCTCGAGTAGCTTTGCATCCAAAATTCCGTGATTCCGTAGTTTCACCGTCACTTCTGTCTCCAGATGTTTATTCTCAAATAGTTTTGGGATCCCCCCCAAAAAAAAAAACAAACCCATGTTGGGAGGGGACCCACTCTATTCCCATCTCCCGAGGTTTTTGGTCATGGTAGAAAAAGGAGACATAAATCTGGGCTATTTGGGAATTTTAGAAGATCCTCTCCAGTCCTGGAATTGGTTTCCCAAATCCTTCACCGCCGGTTCAGATCTGGACATCCCCATGGGTTGATGCCACTTCTCAGGAGGTCACGGATGAGGTGGAATTGGCAATCCGAGAGGATCTGGGGTCAGGAGATGGACCCCAAATTGCTCCAGGGCTTCCCAGGTGCCCTTCAGCTCCTGGGGGACACCAGCAGGGACATCAGGGGGACAACAGTGGTACAAGCAGGAGATGATCCCAACCCGGTGTCCATGAAAAGTGGAGACGACCCCAAGTGCCAGAGCGTTCCTGATAGGATGCAGCTCCAGGAACGTCAGGATGGGCTGGGTTGGGTTGGGTTGGTCCCACCAGAGGTGTCAAACTCATTTCCTGCCGGATTCGGCACTGCGGGAGAGGCTCCGCCCCCAACACCCCCCCCAGCCAATCAGTGCACTTCCCTGGGATTGGTCCCAAATTCCGTCCTCGTTTTGAGTTCCGTGTTATTTTCAGGAATTTCGGTGTCTTTGTGTTGAGTCGTTGGTTGGTTTCATTGTCGATGTTGATTTGTTGGTTTTGATTTGCATTTTCAATTCCATCTCGTTTGGTTAAATTTGCATTTTCATTGTCATTTTATTGGGTTTTTGTTTCCATTTTATTATTTTACATTTTCTTTCTTATATTCTTATTTTAGCCTTATTTTTATTTTTTCTTTTCATTTTAATTTTTTTTCATTTTTTATTTCTATGTATTGAATTTGATAATTTTTTTAATGTTTTAATTTTAATTTGCTTATTTTTAATTTAAATTTTTATTATTTTTATTTTTATTCATTTACATATTTTTGTTTTCATTTCCACTTTCATTTTGTTTCAATTTTTTCATTTCCATTTAATTCAATTTCATTTAATTTTTTGTTTTAATTTCCATTTTCTTTTCATTTCAATTTTTATTTCTATTTCATTTTTTTTCATTTTCCTTTCAATTTTTCATTGAATTCAATTTCATTTCAATTTTTTATTCCCATTTCTGTTTCATTTCAATGTTTCATTTAAGTCAATTTCACTCCAATATTTTATTTTCATTTCCACTTTCACTTCAATTTTTAATTTCAATTTTAATTTCAATTGTTAATTTTAACTATAATTTCAATTCCATTTCAATTTTTTATTTAGTTTCATTTGGTTTTTATTTTCAATTATTTTATTTCAATTTTCATTTCAATTTTTAAAAAATTTCATTTCACTTTTTATTTTAGTTTCAATTTCAATACAGTTATATTTTCAGTTCAATTTTCATTTTCATTTTTGTTTCAACTGAATTTCAATTTGTATTTTAATTACAGTTTTTATTCTCATTTCAATTTCATTTTAATACAATTTTATTTTAACTTCAACTTTCATTACACTAACATCTTTTTGTTTCAATTTAATTTCTATTTTAATTTCAATTTTAGTCTAATTTCCCTTTTAATTTGATTTCCAGTTGTAATTTAATTTCAGTTTTAATTTCCTTTTTCATTTACTTTCAGATTTTAATTTAATTTCAATTTCCGTTTTAATTTCATTTCAAATTTGATTTTCCTTTCAATTTCAATTTTAATTTCCATTTTAATTTCATTTCAAATTCTAGTTTAATTTCAATTTCCGTTTTAATTTCAAATTTAAATTTCATTCCAATTTCCCTTTTAATTTCATTTCAATTTTCATTTTAATTTCAATTTCAATCTAATTTCCCTTTTAATTCAATTCCAAATTTTAATTTCCATTTTCATTTCATTTCAAATTTTAATTTAAATTTTCACCTTTCAATTAATTTCCGATTTTTTTTTTAATCATTTCAATTTCATTTCGATTCCATTTCATCTTCCCGTGCGTGTCCCCGCTGTCCCTCCCCCGATGTCCCTGCGGTGTCCCCTCAGTGACGCGACACCTCCGTCACCTCCTGGAAAGGACCAATAAGAAGAAACCCAAATTGCGAAAGAAACCCAAGCCCCAAAGCGAGGAGCACCAGGGTAGGGACCCCAAAATCCGCCCGGAATTCCGCAGGGACCCTCGGGATGGGCGGAGGGAGAGAAGGGATGAGGGGGCGGGGTCATTAATTGGGGGAATTAATTAGGGGTGAGCTAGCGTTGGTGTAATTTATAATAATAGTAATAGTAACAGTAATAGTAGTAGTAGTAGTAGTAGTAGCAATAATAATAATAATAATCATCATCATCATCGTCATCATCATCACAATCACAATCATAATCATAATCATAATCATAATGTAATTTTAACATAATTTTAATATAATATTAATAATTTCAATATTTTAATTTTAACAATTTTCAGGTTTCAGTTTTCAGTTTTAATTTTATCATTAT
>VZRL01006836.1:448083-470773 GCA_013397895.1 Origma solitaria | reverse complement strand
TAGCCTGTCTTTTAGGCAACATCTCCCTGCAGGATCCTGATATATCCTGACCTCCATCTCTCCTAAGCAGCAGTGCAGAGGAGCGGCAGATGCTCCTCTCTGCATCTCGACCACCAGAGAAGGGGCTCAGCATTTTAAACTCCCATCTGCTCTTCTCCCGAGCACAATGAAGAGGTCAATGATGAAGATGACGGTAGAAATAACATCCCCCACGTGTCCTTGAGATCTCCCTTGCTCTGCAGAGGAAGAGGAGGATCAGTGGTGTTGTGTAGCCTGGAGCAGCTGAGTAGCCACAGCTAAACAGCCATGCTCGCCAGCAGCTGACCGTGGGCGTGCTCCTGTCAGCGACACACATGTGACAGGACACAAGTGAGCCAAAGCCACACAGACCCAGGGCCTGTTCTACTGGCTGCACTGATGTGTCATAACTCTTTAAACTGCAGGTATGGCTTGCTTTTCCCTGCTGGGTCAGGCAGAGACACAGGAGCAATCTCACATCAGCAGGAAGAGTGCGAACCCCAACAGCTCCAACAGGGGAAGCATTTTTTGCTATGGTTCTCTAGAAGCATCAGACTCCAGCTGAACACTGGGTCCGGCTCTGTATCTAACAGTTTGGGGCAGGGCTGTTTTCTTGTGCCCGTCCACTGGGGTCCAGCCCATGTGCTACAGATTTTTGTTCTGTTGCTTCACCTTCAGTCATAAAATCTTTTTTCCCCTGAAGGAAATGAGATATTTGCTCCCTCAAAACATCAGGGACTCAAATAAAAGCTGAAGAAGTGAAAGGGAAAGGGTCGACAGAGAGAAAGGGTGTGAGAGAACACTAGGGAGGGGAACCAGGACGATGTGGAGTGGCTCAGAGGTTTTGATCCCTGTGGTGGGTAGATGAGGTGTGAGGAGGTCTGGGCAGAATGAAGAACATAGCCCCCTGTCCCTGACACCTACCTGGTGCCTTGAGATGGGCACTCACAGGGATGCGCTGTGCCAGGGCAGCTGTAGGTGACTGGTGCCTGCGTTGGGACTGAGCTGATGCTGAGGCAGGAGGTGATGCTGGAGGTGCCATCTCAGCTTTGCTGGTGGCTGTAGAAATGTGCGTTTGGGAGAGAAATTTCTGTGTTGTGGCAGGTCAGACTAGTCACCACATCTCTCTTGAATGATGCCACTGCTGGAATTACATGAACTCTTGAAAGCTCTGGAGGAGGTAAACAGGGAATTGATTTATTGATAGCGGAGTAGAAAAGTCTGTCCACAAGAGAAAGGAGATGAGCAGCCTGTGATGATGAATGTTGTGAGCGGTGGGGAATTAGGGTGCAGGGTAGTTTCAGTCCCTGAGAACAGGGGACTCTTGTTGCCCCCAGGCACTCACTTGCCACATGCAGCTGGATGATGTGCTGGGCCTGATGCAGGGGAGTGGATGCACAAACAAATGTACATCTCTTATCTCCCACACTCAGTCCTTGCAGCCAAGTGATGGGTCCCCACTTCCTAGCAGCTTTGACACATCCATGTAGACTTTTGGCCACCTGGTCCCCTGTTGTCATCAATGTTCCCTCCTTGACTGCTGCAGCAGGGTTCTCTGAGCAGCAGGGCAATGCTGATCCTGCTGGAGAGCCACAGAGCAACCATGAACCGAAATGTACAGCAGGGCCTCTCACCAGCCTGCTGGAAGCTGTGTGGGGATCTCAGAGTCCACCTCCTCCCCATCACAGTCCATATACAGCAGGCATTCTGCATGGGGATGGATACTGATGGTCAGTGGACCCCTCTCATCATGCACCATTTTCCTCTGGAAGAGCATTCACATTTAGGAGGACGCTATTTTCTCTGGGTGACCTTCACAGAAGGGGTGGGGGGTGCAGGAGAAGCCCCAGGCTGGCTACCAGAGCTGCTTCACTTTCACTCTAGCTAAACTGAAGGGAACAAAAAAAAAAACAAACCCTTCACTTAAACCCATTAACTCTTCCTGTACCAAACTCAGGAGTCTGGAGGCAGCAGGGAAATGAGGCACACTGTTTGGTGTTGAAAAGCCCTTCCCAACCTGCAGCATTTGAAAGCAGTCACCTCTCTGCATACTTGCTTTTTAGACTAGTTTATCTTTATGAAAGATCTGGAGGCTGAAGCTGGTTTTCTTTTTTTTTTTCTTCCCCCCGACCCCTACAAAACCTCCTTCAACTGGAAAGACGGTAGTTGCTCTGCAGTGGCATAAGCCAGCTCCAGCTCCCCTTTAGCCCAGTGGGCATGTGGTGCCACCAGCAGCTGCCAATTCAGCCCTGGCTTTGCAGGAAAAAACATCACTGAGGAAAAAAAAAGCTGCGAGAAAGGAAATGGATGAGATCTGATGGAATTTAGCTAGTGCATTTTCCCTGTCTTTCAAACACTCAGAGAGAAGTTGGCAGCTTCTCTGCTGGCCTGTTTCCTCTCCTCACAGTAACAGAACTCACCCTTGCTGTGGCCAGCTAAAATCATGGATACACACCTGCAGGGAACCATGATAACCCCAGCCACAGCTCTCCAAGTACAACCTCTGGAACCCAGCTTGTGCTGGCCAGACATGGGTTCTTGATACAGGCTTACCCTTTGCATCCCAGTCCCACCCTCACTCACCACTTCAGTCCTTCTTGGAAAAGCCTCACAAGGAATATTAACTCTTCCAGCAGAAGCTATGTTTAGGAGCTGTGAGCTGTCAGATGTGGCCAGCTGCTCTGACTAGAGCTCCCAGTGCCTCTCCAGGATAAGATCACCAGCACACCCTGTGAGTCCCTGCCAGTCTGAGATGCTCTCACCTGTGCTCCCCTGGCCCTACAGGTTATTGTCCAGCATTATCCATGCTCTCAGAGGGCACCCACATATCCCAATAAAGCAGAGCTTTACCATGAAGGTATCGTGTTCAAGAGAGCCATTCAGTGGTGCTACAGCTGCTGGGAGAGGGCTGTGTATCTGTTTTCCTACTCAGGGAGATGAAAACCTGTTAAATAACTATGTGATGACAGATAAGGAGGTATCAATGAGCAGAGGCCTAGACAGCAAGGGGAAAGAATACACTCATTGTGATGAGAGAAGCAGCAACAGACAATAGCAGTAGCCAAAGGATAATCTAGTTCAGCTGAGGGAAGCAGGTGATGCCGGAGTTGCAGATGCCTGTGTACTATAGGGAATCTCAAGAGATGCTGTGAATCAGAGAAGTGATGTTGGGAGGAGACCTCTGACTCAATCAGGTCACCATAATTTTGTCCAACCAAATCTGGAAACCCTCCAAGAGTGGAGATACTGCCACCTTTCTGGGGACCTGTTCCAGTGCTGCTTTTTTACCCTTCTGGTAAAAAAGTCATTCCTGAAGTTCAACCTGAACCTGCTAAGTTTCAGCTTGTTGCCACTGCCCCTTGTTATATCACCTGCTACTGTTGAGAAGACCTTGGCTCCATTATCTTTGTAATCACCTTCCTGATATTGGTAGGAAACACTATAGGGTGTAAACTAGATATCATGCAAGTACCAGGAACATGGTAGCTTAACAGTCATCCCTGGTATTAAAAATTCTGCTGTTCGGGACTGGTAGAAAGGAAAATAGAAACAGTTCATTAATATCATATGTATGATGTCACAGGTTGTTTAGATGGAACTCAGAAAGCTAAAAGAGGCTTTTCTCTGGTGCAGCTCAGTGTCAGCCATGAACTGCTCTAGTTCATACCTGGATATGTAGGGAGAGAACAAATATTAAAAGAGATAAATCCCAGTAAGAACTCTGCTGCCATGGGGTAGCTAAAGTCAGAGTTATGGACCAGTGAATCATCTCTCATCATCATAATGGGCCTCAGGCCTACAATTCTCAGCATGACATGACAAATTCCTTCACAAAACCATCACTGAACCAACAAAAGATTCATAAGTTGTAAATAGCAATTAAGTCATAGAGCAGGTGGCCATCAAAAATAAGTTTGGAGCGTGTGATCATAATTTCCTTACATATAAATTCAGTGGGAAGATAAATAAGAATAAGCCTGCACTTCATATGCATGTTTTGTTTCAAAAGAAATTAAACCCCAAGGAATTTGAGACTCTTTAGTGTGGACTGCAGTGGTAAGGAAACTGTATGTGAAAGATGCCCAGAATTTCTGACAGAGATGTGCAGTGTCTCTGGAACACGCAAAGTAAAGAAACAAAAGTCCCTCTGTAAGTACCTGGATGAACAGCCACAAAGTGAAGGGTAAGGAGAAAACTTTTCTTCAAATGTTTGTAGATATAATGTAGCATCAATCTAGAAAATGGATTTTTAAAAGAAGAGATAGTTTTTCATACAAGTAAATAACTGAACGAGGAAGGAGAAAGTGGTTATGCAAAGAAGATGGGATCAAACCTAAAAATATTTGTTAAAGTTAAATAAACATAAACCAAATATAAATAATAGTCTTCAACCAGGAAAATTATCTTGAAGAATGGAGCGGAGGACAGGAGCGTAATGCAGATGAGGGTATAAGAACCGCCACATCTGATTTGAAGGCAGAGCATATATTAATGTGATGAAACTAAGAATATAAGCTAAGACCTGAATTTTGATGTATTTTTTTAAACCATAAGAATTTTTATTCTTAAGAAAGCAACAAGGAGTTACAGAGTTTCATAAAATAACAGGCACTGTTTAGATAAAGTTCACCTTATCTGTACCCAGTCAGTTTCGGGAGATGGAAGTCCATAAAAAAAATCATTCCTTAAACTCAGACTTAGGATACATGTCAGTAGGTCACTTGCCATTTCATCCCTTAAAAATTATCATCTGCCCCATATTACTCTACAGCACCAATTGGGAATTTCCAGAGCTTTTCTCAAGGAAATGCCTTTATCCAGAAAACTTCTGGTTTTGGCAGCACATCTCAATTCCTGTCATTTCTGTGCCCTTTTACCTGTCTCCTCTTGCCTCTCCTCACAACATCTACAATCAGGCAGGTCTCTCTAGCCAAACCCATTACCTTTTCTGTTTCCTGTCTTCTCTTGTCATGAGTATTTTTGCCCTACTCTGACCTTTCTCATTTCCACTATGCCTTCATTTCACTTTCACTTTTCCAGTGAGAGGAAACACTGCAAAACATGTCACATGCCTGGAGTACGTGGAGTATTGTTCCAGCCCTTCATAGGACTTCTGAACAGAACAAACAAGATCAAATTCATGAAGATCCAGAGTGTGGGGGCTGGACTGAGAGCAACCTCAGTACTCTGCTGGAATTGGATCCCTTTTTCCAGCTCAGACTCTGCCACAACAATAGACCTATTTTGAAAAACATCAAAAGCTCAGTTTCTTCTAGTCAAATTCCTCTAGATGAAATTTAGCCAAAGTTTTATTAGCCATGTTACAAACTTAAACAGGAGCTAAGGATTTGTTGAACCCAAACGGAAGCCTTTCACCTTTTAAATAAGACAGCATTGTGCTCACCAAGATACACAGGGCAGAAAAATTCATTTCCTTCCAGCTCCTAAATCTTCTGATGACTCTACTAATGGGCAGGACTATCAACACTGAGTTAGCTTGACATGACTCTTAGATTAATAAAACTGCATCTGACACCAGCCCACAGCTCTCCACTCCTGGTTAGGGTGAGATGAAGTGAGAAGCAGCTCCCTGCTGACATTGGCCAGGTTAACCGGACTAGCCTGAAGATGACTGTGGATTTTCAGCTTCCACTGGATGTGCTGAAGGTTACTTAACCAAATTTACAGTTTACAGAAATACACCTATATATTCACAGGAGCAAATATGTCTGTGAATGAACACTCTGGGTCTCTCCAGCATGCCCTGTAGGAGTGCCAGCAGGAAAATGATCCAGTCTCCTGGATGTTCTGTGTACAACCTGGCTGATCCCAAGGGGTAGAGGTTGCTAATCTCTCATTCCTAACTCCAATCTGCACCCACAACCATCATAATTTCCAGGATTACTATCTCCCTGTAGTGTGACTCAGGAACCTCCTGCACAGGGAATAAGCAGGATCTATCGTAATAAGGCTGGAACTGAAGTCATGCCATCTCCAGGAGCAGGGAGGGACAAGAACAAAATCCTCTGGAAGTGACAGAAGGAAGCCAGGAGCAGAATAGCAGTGGTGCTGGTGACACTGGCACTAAAGGTAAAATGAGCCAAATTCACTCCTAACATAATCCAGAATTTCAGGGCAGCCACAGCAGTCTACAGCAGCTAAGTGGCTGATCATGTGAGACACTGTTCGCAGGTTGAAATTTTTCATGGTCTCATGCCAGACTTGAACACTGACTTACTCTGAAACCTTATTATTCAAGCACCATTTTTTTCTCCCTCCTCAAATTATCCACAGTTTTAAGTAACTCTGTTTTCAGGTACCCAGGATAGATACTGGCACCCAAATTTTTGACATGCATTTGTAGCTACTGTGGTCTGCAGCTACAGTTGGGTGCTCAGCGTCTTTCAAAATCAGGTACACGATATATGAAGAGTGAGGCCCTCATGTAGAAACCTAGGAATTCTAGGTCTCTTAGGAACTCCTAGAGACTTAGGAAGTCTAGGAATTCTGGCTGTATGTTTTCACATCTGTTAACTTTGCTGGGTAAAACAAGGCAATAATATTGGGCAACTCATGTTATATGGAATGTTTTGAGGACCCGAGAGTTTTTGTAAGCAACTTTAAAGAATGGCCAGTTTGTTTTTGTGCAGTGGCTTATGCCTCAGGATGAAGGATCAGAGCATCCTGTTCTAACTGCTCCTGGCCCAGCTTAGGTTCCCTGTGTTCATTTCCTTCAGTTTCCTTTTCATAAAACTGAGATGCTACTTGTGTTTTCTGCAGGAAACCTGTGCAGAGAAGTTTATTTTCATGTCTAAAGCATTATGAGACTTCCCAGAAAGGATCTCCAAGGGCAGAAAACAGAGTAGCATTAAAAAAAAAAAGAAAAAAAGTGCAGCTGCTCCTGTTCCTGGGACCGTTCCACTGTCCCCACAGCTCAGACAACATGCTCCTGAGGGTGTGTGTCTGGAGAAGGAAAGCATCTTCATATGGTTAAAAATCTCAGAGGGACCACTTAAGCTGCAAGTGTAGACAAGGCTGAGCTGCACTCAGGGTGGTTTTGGTCACCATGCAATTCATGCCTTTGATTACCAAGTACTCAGCTCAGGTTTATCAGCAACCTCTGTGGGCAAGAGAGGGCTCCTTCTTGCATGGCCACCTCGTCCCAGATCTGCACCAAGATTGAGGATGCCAAGTTTGGTGTGTATCCATCTGCCTGAGCCAGTTTTCACCTGGCCAGCCCAGGTGAGGAGAGCAGTGGTCCAGGCCAGTAAATATCCCGGCTCCCAGCAAGGTTCTCCTGCCTGAAACAGTGAGATGAGAGCCAGACCTCATGTCCCGAGTTCACACTTTTGGCTATGAGCTTAAAAAAGAAAGGGGGTGAGTCAGTGCCCTGTGGCTGTGCAGTGGCTGGAAGCTGTCCTAAGCTGCCAAATAAATTTATGGCCATTTCAGAGGAATCCCACCCACCACCACATCCATGGCATTTCTGATCAGCACCACTGAAATGGGTTCAAATAGTGTTATGAGACAGACACTTTTGGTAGCATGCCTGTTTTCTCTCATCTGTTGCCTCAACAAGCTCATTCTGCTTTAAGTTAGTGTATTTATTCAAAATAAACCAAATCCTAATCACTTTTCTGCTCTGTAAAAAAAGAAAAGATACTTATGCTCCAGCACATTTAACTGAAGTAAACACTATCCATACTGTTACGGGATGGGCTGCTGAATGACTTTTCTTTTACGGAAAAGAATAGTATTCCTTTGACATCCTGTTTTCAGTTGCTTACAACTAGAATTTGCAATTTACAACTGCAAAACTGAGTTGGTATGGCATTCTAAAAATGACTTCAAATATTCTTTAATGGCTTTAATAAGTTTTCAGAGAAAACACAGAAAATATAAAAAGTCAATTGAGTCTCTAAAATTGTTTACTACTTGGTTACTTCTAACGAAGAGCAAGTTTGTTTGCTTTGGTTTGGTTTGAATGCTCCCATGAGCTCAGCTTTAGGCTTGCACTCAGCTAGGTGTGCTTGCCGGAGTCAGGGCCCTAAATGATGGTCTGTGGCTGTGCAGTGAATTCCTGAGTTCTCACTGGAGTTCTAATTAATTCACTTAATTTTGGGGTGTCCTTTTCTTTTGCTCATGTCTCAGAGCAGGTTAGCAGTCCCTAGGTCTGCCAGGCAGGAGGGCATCTACTTCTACTCCAAGAACTTGGCTTTCCATCTAAAACAAAGGTGTTTCAGACCTAGTTGAGCTAAATACAGTAACTGCTTTTGCTTCTCTTGGGCACATGGTACAGGAGCAGCAGCCTACCTTCAAGGACGGGACAATGCTGTTATCAAACAAGATCCTTATTGCTTTCTTCAATATGCTGTTTTAAAACAGGAACAGAAACATAAAGCATGTGATGTTAGTAAGCAGTGGATGAAGTTTTAAGAAATTAATGCAGCAAAAAAAAAAAAAAAAGCAGATGTTTCAAACACAGCTGGGGAGAAGCCAATTTTGTATGTCCAGAGGAGAGTTGGAAGCAACAATCTTTACACCTGAATTCACAAATCTTCATCCCAAGAGCCCTGAAGGGGGGAAGGAGAGGGGAAGTAAGTCATTCAGACTCTGTGCTTGAAAGTAGAGACCAAAGTCTTTTGAGTCTGCTCCCGAGATTCACACATGCCAGTCAGCAGCACGGGGTCCGTCCTGTGCTCCACCTGGTAGAAGGGACAATTCCTCAGATGCTCTGACATGCTTGAGACTTCGTTGCGCTGCCAGTTGTGAACTCTGGAGAACAAGCTGCTGAACTGCCAGATCTAATGCAAGAGAGAGGAAAGGAACGGGGGAGAGAAAATGAGGATTTTAAATACCTGTCTATATTTACATTAGGTTTGCATTACTCACTCTGGACAGGCTCATGAACATCTGATCTGGAGGCCTGGCATAACAAGAGAAAATGGGGTCTGTATGGTTATGTACCTCGTACTTGCTGGTTTTGCTGCTTTAGTTATCACCTTTCATTTTTAATGGGGAACTATCCTATAGTTTGGTGTCAATCCAGAGCAGGGCATGAGGAAATTCAGGACCACTGCACCTCTACAGGAAATTCCATCAGATGTGCAGTGTGATCCAAGATGTTTATAAAGCAAAATGACCACAGCATGCCTGTGTGATATGTATCTCAAAGAAGCACAACTTCCAAAACATCTATTGGCAACTACAAAGCAATTAACATTACAACACTGCTGTTATTCACCCTACTCCACAAAAGTTTGGGAAATCTAAGGTGAAAGTTATTCTTAGAGAACATACAAGCTCATAGAAAATAGAAATGTGCAATTATTCTGTTTGCAGTGATACTATGCACCATTTAATGATATAGTAGCACGCAGTGGTATGACTGTGATTAAGTTACTTTAATATTAACTGTATAACTTTAAATCAAATTAATTTTTAGTCATAGTAGACTTCTTCTCCCTAAAAATTCTTTCTTCCTTGGGAAGAAGGACAATATATGGGTGTGTCATGCTTAAGATTGCCTGACCCTGTCCAAGTCCTAAGTAATCATAGCTATTACACACAGTAGTAAAGAAATTCAGAATAATTACAAACAATATTTTCAAGCAGAGTCTGTGCATTGGAAACAAGATCCTCGTGTGGCCAGTACAGAGAGCTAACATGAAAAGGGTTGGACAGTCCTTAAATTCAATGCTGCTGATTTGAAATTGAGCTACAATAACTGAAGTTGATAGTTCTATGATTGGGCAGCTGGAATGTCTTCCTTTTACTGATGGAAGCCATATCCACCAGTAAATTATTTCAGTGGTTAATTCCTGGTTTGGATTGGGCTAATTCAACTTGCAGCCACCAAACTTTGTTACACAGATTTTGAATTCACCACACTTCATGTTTTTTTCTTAATAGAGAGTGCTTTACCTTAATAAGAAATTAATTGGTAAGCTTCTATTTGACAGGAATCAATAGGTAGAGATCTTCATGGCTCTGCTTGAAAGGCAGATCCTTGGACAATCTGTGGGTGTCTTTCCTGGATCTCTAAATTCTTTTTTCCTAGATCTCTGCCTTGTCTTCTTGGTTAGGCTGAAGCCTCATGCTACTCTTCCAACAGTTTTATGTAACAGTGGACTTGTCAGTGTTAGGTTAATGGTTGGACTGGATGATCTTAAAAGTCTCTTCCAACTTAAATGATTCTATGACTCTTGATGTTAGAGCAGCTGCAAGGCTCTCAGCTAAAAAAATCCCTGTAATAACTAATGTTCATCTACGACTTAGACTAAGCTGGGTCTACATATTTCTTTCTAAACCTGAATAGCCAATAAGGTGGTAATTTTCCAGCACAAACAGTGGGAGACCAGCTCTGCAGAGGGCAGTTTTCTATCCCCAAGCTGCTCCTGTACTCATGGCAATCCTATGAAAACTGATTATGAAAGCCCTTGGAGTTTGATGCGAATGCCTGAGCTTCTTTCACAGTCATGTTTCCTTGTTCTTTACCTTTTTGGCATTCTAAAGCATTTTGACATATCCTAGATTGGCTTGTAAAGAACAACAACAAAAAAGTACGTATTTCAAGTTCTTAAAAAAATCCATGTGTAATGCTTAAATATCAGGAGTTCTTAGTTCCCAGTACCTACAAATGGTGCACAGGCAAATGGGTCATCCAAGACGAGCTTGAGTGGGGACTTTCAGCTAGTCAGAAAATGTCTAGTTACACCTTCATACTCTTGCTAGATGTACTGCGCTTTACAGCCCTTGCCCCTGCCAACAAACTCCTGTGCAAATTCACAACCTCATGAACCCTCCCCATGTCTGCTTACATGGAGCTTTTCTTGCCATTCTTGTGTTTTATCTGAAGAGAATTCATGACTCTTTCTCCCAGTGTCACAGTCACTTGCCTTTTTGCGAGCTTTCCAAGAAGTACCTCCATGGGAATATCTTTTCTTCTCCCAGACCAGCAGGACCATTCCCCTCTCTTGGAGAAGAGTGGCACAGATGTCCCTCATGAGCACTGACACTTGTGATAGCTGAGACAAACTGAAGCTGTCCAGGAATCCCGCAATGTACTTGAGCACTTCCACTGGGAGGCTGCTCAGCAAGTCCTTATTTCTCCCTCGACTATCCACTGTGGAATTGCACTTTCCTGGTTCAGCAAGAAGGGTGTCCACCTCCGGCTTAATAGCAAATGTCTTGAGAGGCTTGCTGTAAATAACCTTGGCCTTAAGTCCCTCAGGGCGGAAGTGATTTTGAACAAAAGGACATCCCAAGTAGGCCAGTGGGCAACGATGCTGGAACCATCCATCCAGGCATGACTGGATATCAGCATGCACGTTCTTGAAGTGGGATGGGAACTCATCCCTCCTAAAGAAATGACTGCAAGTGAATGTGAAAGCTGAGCTGCTTTTGTTGTGTCTTCTGGTTACGCATTCAGTGTAGAGCTCCATGTGCAGTTCTGGTGGGCTGTTTTCATCCACAATATCTGCTAGAACTGCGCCAGAGGAGAAGGGCTCCAAAGGAAAACTGTATGTCTGTGTTGCAAAATCCACGAAGAGTCCATCGATACCTCTTGCTTCAGAGATCTCATGGCCTTTCAGCTCTTTTTCCAGAGCACACAGCAGTGTGGCTTCAATTAGGTTTGTCTTAGGTAGTTCTTCTATGTTTATTCCCAGTTCTGAGGTATCCACTGACTTGTCTGATGTTGGCATCTTGTGGCCCAGTGCATCTCCTAGTCTTGCTCTTTTGCCACAGTAACTAACGGGCACTTTGAAGGTGTAGACAGTCTTTACCTCTTGGGCTTCCAAGTTCCCATAGACAAAGTCTTTTTCTCTGGGAGTGCAAGCAGCCATCTGGCCAAAGCGGATGAGCATTCCCCCATGATGTACCAGATACATGTTGTAATCAGCTACACCAACTTCCTTCTTCAGCCTCTCCAGGACCCCTTCCTGCCAGGGAGCCAGTCCATTCAGTTCTCTACTTGGTGTTACTTGTTCAGACTTTTGGCCCTTTCCTTCTTCTGCACCATCAGATCCTTCCTTTGCCTTCTCTGTGGAGCTGGCAGCATGAGGGGCTGATGCTGTTTTCTTGGAAGCCTCCTCCGCCTTTTGTCCTGTGCTGGTTGCTGAGCCTGTTACCTGGCAAGCCAGGAGCTCTTTGCTGAAAATGTTCTCCCAGGTTTTGTAACTCCCCAGATCCATTCCCTCTTTGTCCTTTGCCAAATCTTCCCGCTCACGTTGGCTGAGCTCAGACAACTGGTCATTGCCCTCTTGGGAACCACAGGCAGCTCCTCCCACAGCACCTGCTTCACCACCCATGGCTTCATCCATTAGTTCTTCCACTTCATCCTTTTTCCTCCACTCTGGAAATAATTCAGCTATTTTCAAAGTCCTGAAAAGTATCTTCTGGTCTCTGAGCGCCAAAGCTGTGTCCAGACATTCTTCATTCAAGGTCTCCTTCATAATATTCTTGTGCAGGGTTGTGTCTGAATCCACATTTGGCCAGCGATTCCACTCCATCGAGCAGCAGACAACACTGGCTGGACAGACCTGGAGGTGCTTCCCCAGCTTGAAGCGCGCCATGGAGAAAGGGCAGCCATAGGCCGAGTTGAGGCAGGACACCTGCTCCAACGGGCAGAGTAATTTGTGCTCCTCCTCCTTGCACATGTGGAAGGTGGCCCCGCAATGCAGGTGACAGCTGATCACCATGCAGGACACAGAGACCTCAATGGGGGCGCGGCAGTGCCGGCTGAAACATCGCTCACAGTGCCTGTGTTGCCCAGGGGGAGCTTTCTGGGCCCGGTGCTGCATGTGGCGAAGACAAGAAGACAAGAGTTATTGCCTGAAAGAGCAAGGATGGCCACAGACCCTCCATGCCCATGCTTGGTTTCTACACATGAGGTGCTCACATGCACTTCTAGAGGGAAAAAGGCTGTGAGAAAGTGACTGCCAGCTCCATACAGTCATATATCACCTCTGATCCCCACGATGCAGTGTGGCCTGGTAGCAGCACAGATATAGAGAACGTCCTTACTCATTAGCCCAGGCAGCCAGGGTATGAGCTGTTTTCTGTCCCAATATTTCACCAGGCTGCTGAAATCAAGACTGCTAGGGGCACAGTGAAGGAGCATCCCACTTCCTCAACACTGAGAAGGAAAAATTAAATTCCTTTTTTCCTCTCTAGATTTGGCCTAGTCATCTTCTCATCCCTCTACAAAGACATGAATGTTGCACAAATGAACATCCCTTTGCTCTACACCAGTAAGGTCAAGAGTGAGGATTATCTTCAGGACCTCAGTTCCTGGTGTGCAAAACAGCCTTGGTAAGGGCTAATTTCCTTTGCCACCTTTATTCTGCTTTTCCTCCAGTTGTTGGATTATAGAACTAGAGGCAGCTCACTCACTACATGGAGCTACTTCCCTGGATACCTTCAACTGGTATCAGGAACTTGGCCCAAAGAAGACCTGCTGCAAGCAGCAGACTCCCAACTTTTGACTTCCTGCTCCTTGCTATAGGAGCTGTATTCCAGCTTGGTTCTGGAATCACTGTGAATTATTGTGGAAGGAAAAAAGCTAATGATAAGGAGGAATTCGAGTTTTGTTTCCGAACAGGACACAGGGTGCTTTTTTAATGTGAAAATAGGAAAAAGATTTTTGGCAAATCTTCCTACCACACATTTCATGCAGTAGGAACTACTATAGACCAAACAGACTCTCATTTGGCTCTGAGAAAAGACAGATATTGGTAGTAAAACGATTTAGACTTTGTTTTATTTTTCCTAAGGTAAAGCAGAGTTTACCTAGATGTGTTTTCTTTTGCAACCCCAGGCTGAAGTGACCTAGCCCTGAGCTGTGCTGCAAAGGAAGTGGGCTCAGGCTCCAGGAGAAGAGATGCTATATAAAGAACTTCCTCTGCCTTTCTTGAAGGTACTCTCTTAACTTTCTGTCTTTCATACATTCACACCCTGGCAGTGGAAGTCATGAACAACACTGGAGAAGGGAAAACTGGGAAAGGCAATGCTTGTTGGTCCCTGCACTAAAAACCACACACTTGCATTTGAATTTGATGTGCATTAATTGCTCAGCACAACTTTGTTCCATCTTTTGCAACTTCCAATGCTGATCAATACCTGCTTACACCTCCTAATGAATCAATCTCATTCCCTCTCAGCCCTGCAGAGTAAAGGAACACACCCTTTGGTGGTCCCTTCACTCAGAGACAAACTTACACTCTCAAGTATGAGGTTCAGGTACTGACATGTTCGAAGGGAAAGAGCTCAAGACAGCAATGTAGAAAATAATACTTTGTGTCTCCCCATTATAACGTCCCTGCCTTGCCTTGGGAAGCACTGACTTCTGCACAGAGGTGACACCAGGGTGCTGGCCAGAGTGGCCTCAGCCACACTGAGCCCTTAAATACATGTGGTTTGGGGACACCTGTCCTGCTTTAGGCTGTTTAGTTACGTCTACTTTTATGCAGCTCAGAGAAGCAGGAGATACAGATGGATTTATTTCACATTGGCGGCATCCTTGCTGCTCTCATTCTTGTAGCATTTTGCTGCAAATATAATCTCTAAAAATAGTCACAGCCATGACTTGCATAAGGTCAGAGGAAGCCTGGGTACATTACACCGCAATAAAAACATGACTGTGTGAACAATACTTTCCACTGCAAAACTAACTCTTGGGGAGAAATAATTAATTTTAAAAAAACTGTATCAGAGGCATAGGCCTTACTGTTCTCCAAATCACAGAAAAACTGATGGCAAAGTTTCTGGAGAGGAGCCTGCTTTCACACTGCTGGATGCTGAAATAAACCCCATCCAAATCATGTGTAGAGAAAGAAAATACATGCTTTGTTTATGAAAAGTGGCCATATCACAGCATTCAGATGCAGAATCAGTTTTCCTCATTATTCAGGCATTTTTTAGTGGAGTTTACCTCATCTCTAACTTGTATATGCTGTTCTTTTCAGACAAAAGATATCTATGCCTCTCTTCTCATTGTCAAATCTGTGAACACAGAGGACAGGAAGAAAGGACAGAGACTTTTTTCAGATGTTTGTCAGGGTCTGAATGCTTCTTCTATTCTGACATGCCAGTAATCAGAAGCTCTGTATTTTAATTGATGATCTAGTTAGCTCTGTTGTTTAGTTGGTGGTATTATTGCACACAAGTACACAAACTACAAACTTTCAAAACACTCAGCAGAAAGTTTACAAATTTTTGCCTCTGTAGTTTTGATACAAAACATCCAGAGGCAGATGACACACAGATATGGCAAGTGACAAAACATTTCTCTAAACAAGCGCACTTCTTGATTCCCTGCAAATCACAAAATTTCTTAAGATCTGGGTTAGGAAACAAAAAAACCCAAACCAGAAATGAGTACTTCAATCATGTTCAAGCTACTGTGTAAAGAAAATGCATATTACAGTCCACAGTTTGTCTACTTTGGTAAATCTTTATTTTTAGACCATCTTGACAGCAAATCAAGTAAGGTTTAAAAATATACAGCTGCTATTTTTACTGCAGCTATGTCTGTGTCTGGAGTGGACCTGTTCAGTGACAATAACTTACAGTTTATAAACCAATTAAAATTTATTTTCAGGAGATACATATCTAATCCAGTTGCAGTCAATGAGCCAAAATAATATAAGTGTTTTCTCATTTGGCATGTGTTATACATGACTGTGTGACTGATCACTTGACATACTAACATCATACATGGTACCTCAGCTCTTTGCACAGAATCAAGGGATGCCTCCCATCTTGAAGAAACATCAAAAAGGGCCACCAGAAACCCAAGATAATGATGAAAAAGAGTGCCTCTGAGATAGCAATGAACATAAAACAATCTTTCTAAATTTTACATCATGATAACAAGCTCCTAAAAAAATCTCATGAAAGTTCACATCTAAATGCTGGAGCCAAGGATGTTAAAGTTATATACAATGTTACAACAGAAGGAATGTGATTACTTTTAGTGAAGTGTATAGGGCAGATAGGCAATGTTCCCTATTTCTTTTAATCCTTGTTACCTAGTATATACTGCTTATTTCTTTTTTAACGTACTGAAATCTTGAAGGGAATACAGTTAATAATTTTCTTACAGTATAAGAATTTTCACTTCAGTATATTTACTATCTCAGACCTCATCATGTTCACAATAATGAATTTATCTTTGCAGTACTAGAGGTGCACTTGAGGTTGAAAAATACCATTGCTTCTATATGGCAGATGGAGAACTAAGGTCTAGAAAGATGAAAATATATAGAATTAAATATAGTATTTTATACAAATAAGTAAATATACATGCCAAGCATGGAGATGCTCGGGTTCTGATGTTTAACTTGCAGTTGTATGCCTCCTGCACAAAAACCCTGACAGAGCCAGCTGTAGAATCAGATTTTCTAAGACACCAAGTAAGCCTTCTTAAACTAGTGATTTTCTTTTTCTTTCATGCACTGCTCTTCCTCAATCACTACTTGCTTAACAGCCTTGTCAAGAAATCAGGCTTGGGTCTCCTTTTTCTAAACAGGTATTCTTATTTCTTAGAGCTGAGGACAAAAACACTATGGCATTGGAACCATACTGTACTGCATTTATACGTGAATCTCAGGAGCCCAAGTTTTTGTAAGTCCTGTCATTAGATACAAAATAAAAAGCAAATCCAAGAAAGCCACCACCTATAATCACAGGAACCTCTAAATAAGTCAAACTCCACACCTCAACTCCCACAGCAGGGACAACTACAGCTTGAGAGACCCCCTTGGCACTAGGCACAGTGGGTGGTCACTGTCCTTTGTGGCACTCCTGCTCTTCACTTGCCATTCAGACTGATCTTGCACATACAAGTTGCCAGCCAAGCTTTAAAGGAGTCAGGCAGTGAGTATGGTACAGCTCACGGTAGCTGGAAAAGGACAATAAAAGGTGTAGATGAAAACTTCATCAATAACAATAATAACATTCTAGTGAGCATGAGCAAGACCTACTTTGAGGTGACCTTGAACAAATTAATATGTATTTTATGGGGGCACTTTGATTCCAGAGCAATCATGGTGAACTTTAAATCCTTAGTATAAGACAGGAGGAGGGATAAGGTTTTCTGTGAAATAACTGACTTTTTGGATAAGCCCAATGATAGAAGGATGAAGCTGTGATAGTTAGGGAGCTACTGCCTGTATTTTCTACCTGGGGATCATCTGGCTATGGCTGTGGTGTTTCATGGCAATAATCACTATTTCAGAGTTACTGAACAGGTTGGAATTGCTTTATACTGAAAAAAATATGTTTTAAAATGTCAGGAATGGAGTAAAGTCACAGTACAGAGCATCAATTGGGTAAAGACTTCAATTCACGCTCCTTATTTTTCTTCCAGATCATGCCTGTTGCTCAGGTTCTCACAACAGCACATCAACTTCTCCTCAGCTCCCTACAGCTGACATGCAGGACTGTGGAGATCAAGAGAAGCTGTTGCACCATCAGGCCTCCCTCTTTCCTGGAAAATCTGTGCTGCACACAGGCAGTAAAGTGGCACCCAAACTTGCTTGTGCGATTTCGGACTGGTGAAATGCACTAGAGCTGATATAGGAGGAGGAGGGAGACTTCAGAGTAGTGAGGCACAGGTGACACAGGTGGGAACCCCACATTGCACTCCTCACTAAACGACCTGGATCAGCAATGTTTCTTGCTCCTCCCTACCTGCTGCAATGTAGCCATAGCTCAACTGAGACCAACCCACCCAAAAATTCCAGATACTGAAATACTCCACTAGGCTGGTGGCATTGTGCATGGTAGCCCAGCATCAGCATCTTGTCCTGGGCATGTTGTGGAGTTGTGTGGGAGACAGGCAGGACAGGAGGCTGTGACATGGAGCTGCTCTGCTGCTCCTTGGACATGTCAATGGTCCCTGTGCTGTCCTTGGTAGAGACACAGCCAAGCAAACTCTCACTTTGCATTGGTAACTAGGAAATGGGTTTGGTCTTGGTTTGAGTTCAGCAAGTGCTTTAAAAGAATAGGTCCAGTTTTGCTGCATTTTGAGGAAAAAAAAATGGGGGGAATGATCCAAACCATGTTTTCTCTTTTGGCTCAGGTTCTATATTATGCTCTGGTAACAATCTCATTAACATGCTTTTCTGAAAGGTGCCCAGTGTAGAGAATCTCAGCGCTATTGGTTAAGAGCTAAGTCATAAAATAAAAACAAAGGAGATTAATGAATAAAAATCACTAAGCAGGCACAAGATTAAATGGTACAGTAGTACCTGTAACTCTTGTAATTCTTACTTCATCACTCATTCAGTCTAGATTGCCAACACAAAGTTTGCAGTCTCAATCTATAAAACTCAATAGATTTTAATTCTAAGCACTTCTGTTATGAAATTGGTCTTGCCTCTCCTCTGACCCTTACTGTATCCCCTTGTCTTCTCTCAGTTTCCTCAAAATTATAGAAATTGAATTTTCGATTTATCATCTGACCGGCTGCTGAAGCTCCCATCTTACAGTTAGTATCTTAGTTTTTAAAAATCCTGGATACAGTGCTGCAAACGATGGTTAATTCACTAAATATATTATGGAGGTTTTTTTTTTAGAGTAGTATGTCACAAAAGTGCTCACAGTTACCAGCTGCCTCTGTTTTAGGGTATCATTTAAGACATCTCATGATTATGCTATTTCATCTTAATTACTAAGGCTGTTTTGAAGATGTCTTGATTTTCATAGCTCACTACAGTAACCATTACATTGCATAAGGTTTGTAAAACAAAGACTCCACCTCTATTTACAAAGCCTTACCTTGATCATAGAGTCCCTGTGCACGTACCAAACACTTCTCTCCTGGTTGTGCTCCTGGGCTGAAGTGAGGTGGGTGAGGGAGAACTGCAGGCAAAGAAAGAGAAGAGAACATAAGGACACAAAGCAAGCCCAGGCAGAAACATCAAGTAGTTTTGGGATGTTAAAAATAAAACCTGTGCATGTGACCATGTAGCTCAGCTTACAGAGCTGTCTCTCCCACTGTATTTGTTAACACTGTCACTCCTGGAGCGATATTTCACATACAAGAGGAGAGGCAGAACCAATAATACTCTGTGCTTCCTGTATGAGAGGAAAAGATGAAAACCTTTCCCCAGCACTGTATCAGCTCTCTGCTGTGCTCTCTGATGGAGGTTCGCCCTTTACAACTTAATTCCCCTTGGTGCCCACACCGATTTGTGGTTTCTGCTGTTGGAATTGTCACCCAGTTCCCATTGTCACCAGACGCAGCAGCTGGCACAGAGAGCAATGGTGAGTTTCTGATCTGTCCAGGCAGGGTGGAAATAGAGTGGGAATGTCCCAGACTTGGGCAGATCTGCCTGTCCTCCTCCTGGGAACCCTCAGGAGACTGTCCAGCTTCAGTCCCTCCACTGCACAGTGAGAAGGTACCAGCCACAAAGAACAAGCCCGAGGGCACAGCTCCTAGAGTCACCCTTCCTCAGCCAAACCTGGAGAAGCAAAGGAGCAAAGGAGAGCAGTCATATTTTACTGCAGGCATGGACCCATTAAAGCATTTCATGGTGAGTTCCATGGTGAGCATTTCATACTGATTTTGAGTATGGACAAGTCATCCATGCCAGTGAGATTCAGGGGTGCAAATGGGGCAGGTGCTGCTTCTCCCTGGGGGGTGCTTAGCCCATCTGGTTGCAGACATCCCTTGTGACCCTGCTGCCATATGTGGCCACCTCTCACCGCCTCAGAAACTCAAAACAACCCTTCTAGCTGTGGTGGCTTTGAGAGTCTAAGTAATCACGAACTTGTTACTTTGCCTTATCTTTCTCTTTCCCTATCTGTGAGTCCCCAGTGACTCTCATGGCTTGAAACAGTGCAGGCAACTGTTTTCATTTTTAGGGCTGAACAAAATGTCAGTGGGTGACAACCAAGGCTTGCTGGTGCCAATCGCAATTTAGTAGAGCTAAATATGGTCAGCAGTCTGGCTCCATGGCCTTTTTTAGAAAGGGCTGTACTATCGTGATACTATTTTCTGGCATCCCATTGCACTGGGGAAAACAAGAGCCAGGGGTAATATGCCTAAACTTGAATTTAACCCAATCACAGTGTGATGGCTGATCTGTTTACTCTGTCCACTTCCACCCTTCACCTCCCAGCTCATGGTCATTTGTCAGCCTTCAGTGTTGTCATCTTTTGAGGCTGTGTTTAAAACATGCTGGAGGTGTGCCTCACTTTTGTATGAAGAAAAATTATTCTCAAAATTGTGGTTTAGGAGTAAACTCCCTCCAGCTGAATTAACCCAGACGACAAAAATACTCAGGGCTTCAGAAGTTATCAGAAATAAAGCTCCCTTCTGACTTAATTTTGCCAGAACCTGATGTCAGCCTGGGCTCAGATCTCTACGCTTTCAGACAGTTTGAACTCTGGTGGTGCTTTTTGCTGTTCCATGCCTTGCTCCATGACCACACAGGCCCAGACAGCCTGGACCTGCTTCTCTCTCTCTGGTATGCTGCCTCACAGCCTCATCTAACACAAGGCCTCAAGTTTTGCAAATCCTTGCCTGCAGGTGATGACTGTGATCCAAAAAGGCGTCATCTGTGGTGGCTGTTAAGGGCAGGTTATCACAAGACATAGAGAATGAATATAGTTCACTGTGCCTGAAAATATGTACTTGGTGGGGAGAACGGAGCAGTAGAGTGGAGAGACAGGAAACAGGAATTCATCCTTGTACCTGCATCACATTGGCTCAGCTGCACCTGAAACCAGACTTTTATCAAAACCAGAAGAACTTGAAGATCTCTGCTGCCACCCATACCTGTGCTAATTTGATTCAAGGGATATCAAGAATGCCAATCAATACTGTAACCAGACCTCCTGCTGCATTACAGATGTGTTTAGGTAGGGTGCAAGAAATGTGAAATCCCTGAGAAAAAAGTGGAACTATTATTTATTTTTAGGTGCAAAGGCTTTGGAAAAAAGCTGTTGCCTGTCTGCTTTAATCTCTCTTATCTCGAATCTATGGTGGAAATGCCATGATTCTATATGAAGCCCTATGAAATATACCAATGTATATATGTACACAAATATATGTATCTATCAATATGGGAAAATTGAGTGAGATCTGGAAGCCTTAGAGAGGTGAAGCTGCTGCATCTTGATGCCCATGTCCAAGCAACAGCCAGGCTGAGTTTGTATTCCCAATAGGCACATGCACAAATTCACATATACACCAATTAAGCAAATACACATGGACATAGATTACACTTCCAGCCACACAGAGCATCCCACACAGCACTGGCAGCCTCATCTCAGCCCCTGCTCCAGCTGAGCAGGACAGAGGTGCACTAGTGAGCATCTGTGTATACATGTGTATTTATGGAAGTAGTCACACACTTGTACAGTGTATCTCCTTCCAGGAGCTGGGCTCAGGCACTGCCCAGTAGCTGTCCCTCAATGCCAACCGCTCCAGCCTCCCAGCAGCCAACTCCCTGTGGTGCCGTGGCCACAAGTTCCTCACCCTGGGCAAAGTGCAAAAAGAATTTAATGAGAAGACAGGACAGCCTGCACTGATCAGATGCAGGGCACAGACAAACCATTTACATGTGACTGGCTCTTTTTATTCCTGTATGCTATATTTGTTCCTCTATGTCACCTAGCTCACCCCCTGGTTCCTGCCCTAAATACTCCCTACTGAATCCTGTGTGATCCACCAAATGCTCTTCCCCTGCATCCTGTGTTCCAGGCCCCTGAACTCAGTGACGCCCCCAATCCTAAAGGTGCTCTAGGGCTGAGGCTTGTCTGGGAGGTTGCTGGACACAGTCTCCCTTTCTCTGAGTCCTAAATTTGGGTTCCCACCTGCCATTGTGTCTCTGTGTTCCCCGAAATGGGCCCTTAGTGAGCTGATAGCTCCTGAGATGGGCCTCGAAGCAGCCTGGCAAGTGCTGCTTGAGCTCCCCCTCCTGCCATTATCACCCTGTGCATCTTTGTGGGTGTGCGGGCCCACTTGTGGCACACAATCTCATGTACACGTGTGTCGCATCATACATCCGTGGCTGACCCGCAGCTGTGGTGGCTTTGCGTGCCGCCGTTGTGTCTGTGGCTGCCGCGGGATCGCCCGTGGCACAGCGAGATGGCTCCGCTGTTCGCCGCACCCGCACTGACGCGCTCTGCAGTGACACCGAGGCCACTGCTACAGGACCTGCATTAATTAAAGTGGAAGTATCAGCAGCTGCGCTATCCTGGGCCATAGCAGCCCCGGGAGCATCCCTGCCCCTTTCACCGCTTCCCTGCAAGAAACTCCCTGGCGGCGGCGCTGGCGGGCGGCGCGTTGCGGCCTAACACCGCCGTGACATTGGCGGCAGCTGCGCCATCGCCGCCACCGCCTCCGTGTCCCAGCACGCCACCCGTCCAGCCGGCCACCGTCGCCCCTCAGGCGGGGAAGGGACACGGCACCTCCTCCCCGCGCCCCAGACCCCCCCGGGCGCTGCTCCTCCGCCTGTCGCACTACAACTCCCGGCATGGCCCGTGGCGGGAGACGCTCGTCCGCGCCCGCGAGGGGACGCGCGCTGCTTGCCGGGAGTCGTAGTCTTTCCCTCGGGGCTGCGCCGTCCTGAGGAGGGCGCCGCCGCCGCCGGCCGGTCTCACCGGAAGGGCTCTCCCTCCCAGAGGGCGCCGCGGCGCGCCGCGCGCGTGCGCAGTG
>VZRL01006836.1:428741-447551 GCA_013397895.1 Origma solitaria | reverse complement strand
AGCGGAGTCGGACAACTCCGTGCCGCGGAGACGGGTTGTCCGGTGCTGCTGCTCCCACGGCGGGACGGGGTGCGAGCAGAGGCAGGGCCTCAACTGGACGAGAGAACATAGTTGTAAGCTGCTGCAGGGGAGCTTTAGCTTGGACATCAGGGGGAATTTCTTCACGAGAAGGGTTGTTAAGCATTGGAATTGGTTGCCCAAGGAAGTGGTGGAGTTACCGTCCCTGGAGATGTTTCATGAGACTGGACGTGGCAGTCAGTGGCATGCTCTATTTGACATGGTAGTGTTGGGTCATAGGTTGGACTCGGTGATCTGAGAGGTCTTTTCCAACCTAATTGATTCTGTGGAGGGGGAGGGGAAGGGGAACTTTCTTCTAGATCTTCCAAGCTTGTGCTTTTTTTTTTTTTTCTGTAGTGATGTTAGTTGATCTTAAAAATGCTTTGCTTTCTCCCCGCAAACATCACCTCGTAGCCTCGCATTATCTCACCTGTAAGGTTGTTTCTTTGACTGCGTGTATGCGATGAAGGGTTCGTGCTTGGTAGCCGTTTCCAGTTGTCCTGTCCTAGAGACTTTATATCCAACAGAAACTCGTCCCATTCATAGTCTCTAAATCTGTGTTGCCCGTAGCGCGGTCCGTGTAACAATGATTTTAAGCTTTGCCTCTTGAGGGCGTTTCATGAAAACTGAAACTACGGGCTGAAAAGATACGTCATGAGCTGTGAAAATACCGGGCTGCTGTTTCTGCAGAATTCCCAAATGGTGCTGAATGGTTGTGTTTAATGGTCCCTTTATCCTTTATTCAAGCTGCTGTTCCTCTGGATTTTTTTTGTTTGCTGGCGTATTTTCTGCTCTGGCTGCTTGATGTTAATGAAAGACTTAACAAAGTTGGGGTATGTCAATGAGCTCTTAGGAAATGGGATTGCAACTTTATCCCTAGGAACCATTTATTTTAAAGCTATTTTGTATATACCTCTGGCAATTAGTAGTTAGAACAGAGTAGTTAATGGAGCACTGTGTAAGTTAATAGGTTGTATCAGGCTAATCTTTTGTGTATTTGGCCTTGTTTTTATTGTAACTTCATTGTGCTCTCTCTTCAGTGTTACCACCTGCATTGACATGTGAACTGGCTCGTTCAAAACAAGTTTTGAAGTTTCTACTTGAACTGTGGTTCTACCTTTTAATTACCCTTTAGACATACCCATAGGCACAGGGAAAATGAATCATAGCTTGAGGCACAGTAATCTAAGACGACATGTGAGGTAGAGGTTTTTCTCAGCATGGGTTTCCTTGTCAGTCTTTCAAACACATTCAGTGATGCTTCACTTCTGAGAGATGTGGCTGTTTTGGGGGCTTGGCATCCCTCCAGTGCCCTGCAACTTCAAAACAGAGTCTTTGTTACATCCCAGGTCTCATTCTAGCACCTTACCAGGGTGTTCACCTTTTGCTGTCAGTGTGCCATGTGTTGATTTTTTCTGATGTTGTGTTCTCTGTGTTGATGACTTCAGAGCTGGCATGCTTATGTGGTCCTGTGTATTCAGCTGAGTGCTGGCTCATGAAGAAGTCCCAGTTTTAGTCCATTTGGAAAGGGAGAGGCAGCAACAGCCTATGTCAGGAGCAGTGACTGAAGTCACCATGAAAACGAAAAGATCCTGCAGTCAGTTGTAGCAGTTTCTGAAAGGTTCTTTATAGAAACCTCTAAGTGTAAATGTTTATTTAAACAGGTTATTTGATAGTGTTACTTCAACTTTAGTGTTTCTATACAGTGCTCTTTTCTTTCTCTCTCTTTTTTTTTTTAATTTCCTCCCCTTCTGTTGAATAAGCTAAAGTGAACAGAATGATACATTTTGTTTTACGGTCTGGTATCTGCAGGCTTGCTTTAAAATCTTTCTATTAGTCCCTGCACAAGGTTGTGTAATTTTTCTTCTGAAGTGTTTTACAAGTTATTGAGGGGGCAGATGGGGGGTTTAACTTGTATCTTTAAGAACACAAAAGAAAAGTATACCTTTAGAGGCAACTGAAAAAGTTCTTAAGTTAGAAAATATAACTTCTATGGCAAGAGAGGTTAATGGATGTAAACCAGTGCCCCCCTGAAAAACTGAAATCAAGTTTTTCCAAAATAGCATATAGCAGATTAAAAAAAAAAAGTGATGTGATTTAGGGTTAGGGGCTTTAATGTAAATTTGAAATGTAAGAGAAATAGAAGAGCAGCAGCAAATACCTAAATTTATTGTATTTGTTTAAATACTTCTGAAGGCCAGAGGGAATAGTGAGCAAACCTAGTAGGCTGTGAGCAAGAAAAATAAAAGACATTAAAGGAATTACACACTTGATGAAATATTCTGAGTGGCTGAAATATCTGCACAGGAGGTTCTGGAATGAGGTAATGGACAAACAAGTTAGAAAGACCAGACCACCTCTTTTTTAGAGAACAAGTGGAAGCTGAGCTCATAGAAAAATTATTCAGTATTCAGCTTCATATTAAGGGGCTAAAGCATAATGTATGTACTTGTTTAAATAATATAATAATACAAAAAAAAAAAGCTGATGTAAATTGCAGAGAAAAGAGGTACCATTATGATAGCAAATCAGCTTTTTTTCTGCTCTGAAGAGAAAAAAACAGTCTAGTCTGTTACAGTTTTTAAAGTCTGTTAAGCGAGTAAGTGGATTAAACTGCTTGATGTTATTTCCAGGAATGAATGTGGAGTTTTCAAGATAGAATATGCCACCAGTAGAATGCAAGGCCTATAGAAATACCAATACTTTTAAATTATTGTGGACAAGGCAAAGGGACTCTGAGAAAACAGAAAAGCTAATTTAAACTAAACACTCAGTGAAAACCTCTTCTGAATATAAAATCTGTAGAACAGTAGGACTGAATATAATATTATGCCACCTCATGAATGTCTTGAACTGCATTAAACATTGTGCAGACTTAATAATTCATTTTGAGGATAAATAGTAGAGGTAGTCTAAAAAAGGTGACAGTAAATTTCCTTTCACCAGAATTAATTTGTAAAGGATGTTAGTAGCAGGAGAGTATGAGAAAGTGTTAGAAAGTAATGGTGGACTGGACATCACAGGGTCACTTTTGCTGGTCTGTTCATGGAAGACAGGAATAAATGGAGTTCAGTGACACAGAAGAAATTTGGTTTGGAATAATGTGAATACTTTCTGGAAACATAATTATTGCTTAGTGTCATGAGGAGGCAGAAGCTAAAATGCAGTGGAACTGAAAGAAATAAGACTGTTCCTGGATGTGTGTAGACAGTAATGGATTCTGAGCTTTTAGAGTGTGATATAAGACTTAAGATTTAGCTAGTCACCTACTGCTGACAGCTTCCTTGTGATCCAGAGTATTTATTTTCTCTTTTTTCAGTTTTTATTTGGTAGTTTAGAGTGCTTGTCAAGCTCAGCAGGGGGATTCATATGTTCCATGAGAAACCAACTAGTTTGACATACACAGATTTTAATTTTACTTTATTTTACTTTATTTTACTTTATTTTACTTTATTTTACTTTATTTTACTTTATTTTACTTTATTTTACTTTATTTTACTTTATTTTACTTTATTTTACTTTATTTTACTTTATTTTACTTTATTTTACTTTATTTTACTTTATTATTATACGTAATAATAATGATAGGCTGATTCTAAAACCGTAAAATAAATACCCTGTGGCTAAACATCCTGAATGTATCTCCAAACAAGGCATTGTAAACCTACCAAATTTGGTGCTAAGGTTATTCTTGAAAGCAAACTCACCTGTTGAATTATGAAAATTCCATTTTGGCAAACAAGCCACCTATTATTGGATCACAAACAGCAATGTATCTGTAAGTAAAGTCAGATTATAATGTTGTGATTAACATTAGATTGCTCTGGTTTTTGTCTCAAGTAGGGTGAGATTGCCTTTTAAAAGACACAGGGATGTCCATGTAAAGATTCCACACGATCCTTTCTTCAACTGCATATGTATTCTTGTTCTACCTTTTTTTTTATTAATAAGTGATCAGAAAAGAGAAGAGGTGTCTCTGTGAATGTGCTTTTTGTTGGATTCAGGAGCTTTTGGTAGGAGGGGGTATTAGGTGTAAAGGAGATGAGGGAGGCAGAGTGAGTGTAACCAAGCTTTGAAGTGCCTGTGGGTTTTGGCTTGATGTGGCTGATATCTCAGTGTTGTGTGACTTTTTCATTGCTGATGTACAAAGCTAGGATGAAATCAGTAGAATTTTGACTTACTGTAATTTTGTGGGCTTGCACATGTATCTTCCATAGTGCTGAGTCACAGCAAATAATACAATTGTTGCAGGCAGATTTGTTATCATGGGGAGCATGAGGTAGCTTTGGTTTCAGTGCCTTCTGATATTCCCAACTCCAGACAAAAGCTGCTTGAAACTACAAAGTCAACTTAATGAATAATTTAGTTTATTTTTAACCTAATTTGTTTTAAAGTGACAGAGATTTCTTCTTTTCATGATACGAAATTCTGAAAGGTGCACTCTTTGTCTCTCATAAAGAATGTTTAGGGGATGTTAGGATGTTAGAAATGTTAGGATGATCTTTTTTTCTGACAGGTGACTGTCAAATGTAGTTTTTCAAAGAGTCCCTTTTTTAGATATGACTTTACAGAAAATACATTGTTGGCCAGCCCATTCTGTAAGTGCAGGGAGGATGTACTGTAATCTTAATCAAAATACAAATGTATCTCTGCTTTAAAAGAAAAACAGTTTACATTTTCATTTGGCACACAGGAATAAACTTCTGTTGTTTCCTGTGAATGGGCGCATTAATGTGAGGTTATTTTTTTTTAATGTCAGTATAATCCTGTGTGGCTGAAAAGTTTAATTCCCCATCACTTGCTGCTTTGCTTTATGACTTGTGGGAACTTTTTGGTTTCAAGTTGATTATGGACTGTGGGGTATAGAAATGGGGGTGGGGGGGGGCGGTTAATTTGAGCAGATTTATTGCACTGCAATGTCTTTGAATCCAGTAAAGGAATTTTGCGTTTTCAACTCAAGTCACAAAGTCTCGGTTAACGAATTTGAAGATGTTTTCGTTTGGAATTGGCCTGACTTTGACAGTCAGGTTTTTTTTCCACTCTTGTTCAAGTTAAAAGCTTTCTGGAACTTTGAAAGCTGTATCTGCTGCCTTGTTAAGTCAAAATAGACCTTTAAAAATTGGAAATCAAAATATCTTGTAAATATCTTCAGCAAATGCATAGTGAAGTGCTAGATATACTATGTATAATCTTTTATTGTGGGGTGTGCATATCCCCTTGCTAGAACAGTTTTCCAATAACCTTGTAAATGCATTACTTTGTAATCTTTTCAGCAGTGTTTCTTCAAAAAGAGAAAGTAAAGCATACAATCCTCAAACTTTTAAAAATTAAGTGTCCAGTTATGTCACTGTCAGTGGACATAACTAGTAATACTGGCTGATGTGCTGGATCGATTTCTGAGACAGTACCAAGTGTCAGGTAGTTCTGCTTCTGTTAGTGGTTGTTTTTTTTCTGCAACCAGAAATCTACTTCCTTGATGTCCTCCCCCTGCATCCCCCCTGCTTTTTTTTCTTTTTTTTTTTTTAAAGTGTAAAGATGATCAGGAGACTGGCAAGCTGGTGTTGACCTGATTTTAAGTACATCTGTTAGAAAATAGGTATTTTTTTGTAAGGGCAGAAGATCTTCCTGAATGCTACCTGGAGATACAATCATTTTACCTTCAAGATTAGTAATTCTGCAGAAATATGTTTGATATGGTAGTTGTTTATTTTTACTTTAGCTAACTTCTCAGTCCTTTTTTTGTTTGTGGATGAGAAAGTCAAGATGAGGTGTTGAAATTGACATCCCTGCAGATTTGATATCAAGTGTCTCAATATTATTCAGATAGCACATGATCTGTTTTTCCTTTTTTTTTTCTTCTTTTAAGCAGCAGTCAATATTAAAGTTTGTAATTTGTCTATAATATCACATTCCATGTTGTGCAATGTTGTTTGTCTTTTCAGATCCTGTATTAATTTTCAAAGTTTTAAGATTATTCTTATTTTTAAGCAAGTACCAATCCAACTTGCCAAGTGGTCTAGAGCTAGAACATGCCAAATTAGCTATAGATTAGGTGGGTTGGTACTTGTTTTGCTATTTCACAGGGTTGTAAAAGTGCTAGAACAGAAACAATTGTCAATTAAAGCTTACCACTGGGCAGAGAAAAACCCTAAGAAGACTAGGAAGCCTGCAAAATAAAGCAGATTTGAAAGATACAGAGATGGACAGTAGTTCCATGAATAAATCCACTTCTTAATACCATTTTTTGACAGAAAGTCCCTTAAAATCTGAGCCCTGTTTCAAGGCTATATGCTCTATTCATGTGTGGCTACAATTCTTATGTTACATTTGAAGCTTCTTTAATATTGTGGTCTTTTGGATAGCAGAGGGTGGTAGTTCCTTTTCTTCTCCATTGTTCTTGTATGCTGGTTGCCCTAGGAGTGTGAGTCCTGGCTGTTCTGCTGTTGCAACTTCCATAAACCACAGAAAATTAAATTCACAGCATTTTTTTTTTCCTTGTTAGTGCTAGGGTTTGACATATCATCAGCAGAACTTATTTTATGGGTCTTTACAAATACTGTAACTGCTAATTTTATAGTGACTGTGAGACACGTTTCCCAATCCTATTTTACAGCTAGAGAAAGTTAAGAAGAGGTTTTGGAAACTGGCTATGCTTTGCTTGAAGAATAGCTTTTTGTAGCTGAGATGATTAAATATTCTTTCCTGTAGATGTCCTGAGTGTTACAAAAGTCTGAAGACATAGAGAAGGTAACACCCCTGTCCCTCTGGTGTTACAGGTGTTTCTACTGATGAGCATTCCCACAGAGCCCTATAAGCTGGAATGCTTTGTCAATAATTCTGCAAAGGAAGCAGATACAACCTCATCAAAATGGCTGAGCTGTTTCTCAAATGACAGGAGATGACAGTGAAGAAAGAAATCAGTCTGCTGATTTCCTTTATTTTCTTTTTTCTCTCAGGTAACACTGCCAACAATATAGAGACTTGGTGAATGTGTTTTCATGTTTGTAGGATTTTACTCTAGAAGTTCTTCCAAGGAAATAGCGTTAATCCCAGCTGATATTTTTTATGTTCTATGTCCTGTCTTATTCATGGTTGTATTGTGAAGACCTTTCATTTTCTGTCACCTCCAAGACAGCTGACTGTTTACTTCCAGAAGATTTAAATACTTCTCTTAGTGTCCTGACTTGCTGCCTTTGAATTACCAAAAAGCAAATTAGAAGGACTTTCCAAAATTTACACTCAGAGGGGAGAAAACCCAAACATATTTGTGACCAAAATGTTGATTTTTTTGGAGAGTGTATTGATCGAAGCAGTGAATGACCAAGTGCTGCTTTCAGGTTGGCTTTTTCAATTGGATAAGTTTTCGTGTCTCACACTGAAGAGTGTCAGAAGGTGATGTATCCTGTAATCAGAGCTCAGGGAATTGCTCAAACATCTGTCCAGGCTGTAGGTATTTGGCTTGATGTCAAGAAGCATGATTGTGAGGAAACTTCTTCACTAGGACATCTAGAGTCTCACGGCAGAGCTAGTAAATAGATTAAAATCTCCTTGGAAGAAAAGATTTTGTGCATTTCTTCCCTTAAATAATTCCAGCTTCTCTCACTGCTTGGAGTTCTGTCTTGACAGTGCCATTTCTAACACAAGTCGTCCTTTCAGGGCTGACAGTGCCTCTTGCATCTTTTCCGTGTCTCTCTGGCAGCAATCTAAAGGAGAGACAGCAGTTTGACAGCACAGCAGAGCTCCCAAGTCTGCCTTCAGTGAGTCCTTTCCTTCTGATGACTGCCTCTGTTAGTTAGGAAATGTACTCTGTTAGTATGGCAAATCGTGGATATTCTAATAATTTTTTATCACACTGTTTCTCTTCAAACTCCTTTTCTGCCATAATTTTCAAGTCTTCCCCTTCTGATGCTATTCCCATTGTAGTAGAATGTAAAATGTCATGTATAGATCGACACTTCCGAAAAACGTTTTTTTTTCTCTTATTCCTGCCCCTACTTCCAAAAAAGGAAAGTCTGTCTCTAACAGTCTTTAATATCAAGAGTGTATTTGTTAATCTTAGTTTCAGTTATATATACATGGTACATATATGCTCTTACATGTGTAAAAAAAATACAGAGTTGTGTATATATCACTATGCAGCTCTTGATTTGTAAGGGCTTTATTTTTGCATCTTGGTACCTCTGACGTGTGGAATATCCAAGAGTATTAGTCACATGGTATTCTTTCTGGCAAAGCCCTTAAGTCTAGTGACAGTGATAGCTGATTTAAGAAGTCAGGGAGTTCATTTTTGTTCCTGTCTAGATGATTGCTTGGGACAAGGTAGGTCATGGCAGTAAGTGACTGTATTTCTCAGTGCTTCAGAGCTTCTTTGACTCGATGAGCAAGGAGAAATGCAGTACTTCATATTTCCCCAATAAGTGTGTGCTTAAAACACATCCACATTCGGTAGGGTTCTTGTCTTAATCAGGAAAAAAATTGGGGATCGTGTTTTCCTTATGGAAATGCAGACATTTAGGAATAGTTAGTAGGTTTAATTTTGCTAAAATTTGTTTTTATGGCTGGCAAACTGAGGAAGAGAAAGTGTCATATGGGGTTTGAGTGGTGTTGCACAAAAGTCCAAGAAATACACCATGAAAATTCCTTACCAGGTCTCTGGAGGTTTTTATCTGTAGCCAGGAGTATCAAAATGTGGACAATACTATGCTATCTTTAGGAAAGAAAAGATGGGTAGAACATTTCCATGACAACCACCACAGATTTTCTCCAGAAGTAGTGTTAATTTTGACAATGCAGAGAAGATCCAGGGTTTGCTATTTGCTGCATGGTTGAACTTAAAGTGACCATTGAAAGACTTTCTGCTAAGTCACAACCAAGCTGCTGAAGACCAGCGAGACAATTTGAAGTTGTTTTGCTTTTGTAGTTTAGTCTGGGGAAAAAGCTACATCCCCAATAATGGAGGAGGAGATTTATAGCAAACAATCCTTGGGTGACTGTAACAACTAACATAGAGTTGTTATATTTTTAGTCCTAAAAAGCCATTGTGTGCTCACACATTTGAATAGGTACAAAGATGCTGGCAGTATGTGTGGGCTGGATGGAATCCTTGATGCACTCATTGAAATTTTCACCAGTAGTCAGGAAACCAGTAAAAGAATGGTAAAAAAAGAGTTGATTTTAAGATACATTCAGGATGTAAGAACTACTTTTAGAAAATAACTGTAGGTTTAACACTCACACAGGTTAGACAGGCCTATAAAATAGATATGTGGCTATGTGCTGGGATTTTGTTTATTTACTACCAGTGAGTGCCTATTATAAAATAAATTATTGAACCCATCACTAACTGAATTGGTAACTTTTCAGCGATGGAGTTTAATCTTTTCACCTTTAATGAAAGAAGCTGTCTTCCCAGTCATTTGGTGGTGGGCATCTGTATTCCCAGGTAAAAGACAATATACTAGTTTGAAAGGATTTTAAGTGTAGAGTTTACTCATGAAATAGAGGATGGGGTTAGTCAGCAAAATGAGCTATCTCGAAAGTCAGAAAAGAGCATAGCCAAAACTTGCAGCCAAGGCTTGTAGGGGGTGTAAGAAATAGGAGATCATTCTTGTGAAACTGTTGGGTAGAGGGGTTGTGATAAAGTCAGAGAAAGAATTCAAATATATTCTATACCAGTGTTTTCAATAAATGAAACGATGACATAAGGTGCAGCCAGGAGGGCCTAATGGAACTCTGAAAGGAAGATGGAAATTATTACCTTAAAGACAGAAGAAAAATTAATTAAAAGAAAATCAATATGCAGGTTGTGAGATGAGGGGAACCTAGTTAAATAAGTGCAGTAAGGAAGAATACCCTTAAGGAAACCTACTTACAATGAAGTTGGTTGTGTCATTGATGTTTAGAAACATTGAAACATCATATGGAGAGGCTGCATAATAGAAATTAGATGAAATTCAGTATTAAGGGATGAATTTGTTCCCTGTCAGGAATTAATTTAAATTAAGAACTTGTAGGGATTGAAAGTGAAGGTGTGAAATGACCACAGGAATTTATTAAAGGAGTTATCAAATCCCAGATAAAGGAAATATAGTCTTATGAGTCGGACAAGACAGACTTCAGACAAAAATGGAGAATTATTAATAACATTATAGAAGGCCTGAGATGTTTTCTGGGCTGTAGTATATGCCTGGTTTTGTTCATGGTCAGGGATAGAATGACCAGAGTGTCTGCAAAGCCATTTTCCTGTTAGGAATGTTCTTCTATCTCATGGCTGTCCAACTGGTGTTTGAGTTCAACTTGCTTATTCTAAAATATATAAAATACTTTGTTCAAGATAGTTTAGGAATGAAAAGAAATTCTGAGTATTTGTTGACTGAACTTCTTTTTACAGTTAAAATCCCAGGCTTTTTCAAATAGTGTGTGTTTTTAATATACAGGTAGTCCCTTAAACTAAAAATGTGAAGAACATATAATTGCCAAGCATGTTGTAAGAAACACTAACACTTGAAGCTCCAACATGTCAACACAGGAAGAAAGGGGTCTCAATGCTGTTAAGAAAGATGTAGGGAACTTCTGGTGCTCTGAGATGTATCTTTTTGCCTTACCTTTTATTAAAAAAAGGCCGTTTCAGGAGAGCCTTTTCAGCAAAATTAGGCTGCTGAATTGCTTGTCTATATACATAGGTCTTTATGTTGCTTTTGGTGCAAACTGTGACTGACTGACAATGAATATAGTAGTTCTGTGTCCCCGAAGACTTTTTTAAATTTCAGTTGTCAGAATACAATAACATTTGAAGTGCTGTCCAAAATGTTTTCTCTGAAAGTCAGTTCTGATCGTCAGAATTCCAATAAATAGTTGTCAGGTAGCAGCAGCTTAAAAAGAGGCTCTAACAAGAAGCAAATTTGAGTATACTCTTTTAAAAAAAAAAGTATCTTGAAACTCTTTGTGCTAACTGAAAGAAGAGTAGTTAGAGTAGACTTGATTATACATTTGATGTATTTTAAATAGGAAACCTAAGCTGTTGAGAGTCTGTATAGACTCATGTTGCTCCATTTTAAAGTAAAAAGTACGCTGGAGATCATTTATCATCTGCTGATTCTGTCCTTATGGAATTTTAGGTAGGTAGCCTATTGAATACAACACATTAAAGCATTTGAAAGAAAGCTTTAAAAGTCCTGTAGAGTAACTTTTTATGTAGTGCAGCTTCCTAAATTCTGCGTTACAGGATTTACAATATATTTACAGTATATTCTGCATCTCTGTGAAGATGCGTGAAAACACTGACATGTTGAAAATTTGATTCCCAACCTCTTTTGGATTTAAAGGGGTGATGTAAGGAGAGAAGTAGCAGCAGAATGGAGCACTAAGAGTAGAGACCCAATCCACACCCATTGATTTCAGGGAAATGAGTTACTTTCACACAGTTCTCCACCTGCTGCTTTATGCTAAATAGCTCCAAAGTGCAGTGTTGTACATGTGAAAACCATCATGGGCAACTATAAATGCTGACCCACTGAGTTATGTAAGACAGATGGTACTTGGAAATCACAGACTGAGTAAAGGTCCCTCTGCATAAACAGTGGAAGGATTAGGGACTGGGGTTGGGAAGGAGGGGAACAATAGCACTGCTTTCATTGCAGGACTAAGCATTTTCAATGGTTAAACCATCCTTACCTAAAATTTTTCTTTTCCTTTCAATTTGCTTGTGGGCCTTGTCTAGATAGAAAGAACACAGGGTTTCTTAAACAGGGTTGTGTTGAATTAACTTAAAACATGGATATGAAGTGCAAAAAAAAAAGCCCCTGTACTAACATGCAAAGTAAATTGAGCTAGAAGGCAGCTAAGGCACCTTCACTTCTGAGGGAAGACAGGAGTATGTAATTTGGCTAATTCTCTGTGTAGAGAAATGTTGAAGTTTTTTAGTGCAGTTTTCTTTTTAGCCCAGGCTATATACTCTGCCTCATAGACCTTAGTTCTTAAAAAATTTGTTGGATTGATGTGAAGAACTGACACACAAAAGTGACAATTCTGTGAAATTTTGCTTTCCACCTTCTAAGTTTTATTGAAAGTTAGGTGATGGAATTTAGCGGGGCAGTGGCTGGAAGTTTATGGCTACAGAGTTTAAGGAGTGGAGACAGAATATAAGATGATGTATTGTTGAAGAGTAATTTTGTCTTCTTTTTTTAATTGTGTTGTGAAGGAATCATGACGACCTCAGGAAAGGAGAATTTCCGACTGAAGAGCTACAAGAACAAATCTCTAAACCCTGATGAAATGCGTCGCAGACGGGAGGAAGAAGGTCTTCAGCTACGGAAGCAAAAGAGAGAGGAACAGGTAATGCACAGCAGCTGAAGTATCTGAGACCAGTCCTTAAACAGTCCTGTCTTGCAGTGTCTCTGGCTCTCTTCTTCTTCCAAGCCCCTTTTGGTTGTTCCCATCCTCCAAATTCATGCAATCAGTCTGAAATCTGAATCGCTTGCAGACTTCACTGCCTCTTCTGCAGGCTCTACAAGACGTAGAGGGAGTGCTTCTCCTTCCCTCAAGTGTAACACTGGCTAGAGCAGCTTGAGGGTTTGAACAAAACTGTCTGACCAGTAGTTGTAGTCTCTCTAGCTCTCCTCATGAAATCTCAAATTGGGTACCTTCTCTAAGTCATAGCAACCAAACTCTGCTCATCCCAGTATAATATTCTGTGTGTGATCATCCCCCAAAGCCCTCTCTTTGCCACTGTAACTTGATCATAAGAGCCTCTGCAGATGGTCTATGAAGATGTGTTACACACAGGAATTTATCAGTTCTTTGAGCCCTAGCTCCCTCTCCAAGAGAGCAATGGTCTGGAATCTGGACAGCTTGTAGATGGAGGCAGATGGTGAAGAGGGGAAGGGGATATCAGTGAACGTTTTCCAGAAATGTTAGGAACGGATATTGCAGCACATTGCTGTTTTCATTTAGTCCCCAGCTAAGCATTCTCCATGTGCTGTCAGTTGAAGTCCTGTAGCCAGTGTGCTGCCTTCTCTCAGGTGATAGCATATGTAATTTTTATTACAGCCTAACATGACATGCTGTGAATATATTGGCTATGTAATATATATTAAATACTCTCTCTCTTTAGTTGTTTAAACGCCGAAATGTTGCAACGGCTGAGGAAGAAGCGGAGGAGGAAGTGATGTCAGATGGGGGCTTCCATGAGGCTCAGATGAACAACATGGAGATGACTTCTGTAAGTGATGAGAAATAAATACAGTGTTTGTTGAAACTGGGCACATCTGTTGAGCAGGAATGAAATTCCAGAATAATGTGAACAACTCATTCCGAGATCTTACGGACATCTCTGAAACACCTGTCTCAATGAACTGCCCTGAAACATTACGTGAGAGAAAAATGTTACGGATAGCGTGAGTGGTTTTTCAGAGGATATGTGCTCAGGAAAATTAAATAAAATGTCATTGTCCTGGCAGGCTGATCGTGTCCTGGATTTGATGTTCACCAGTATGGGTGATTCTATCAACTGTTGCCTGGAGTTATTGGGGTTTTTTTAATCTGAAATTCATAATGCTTGAAACATGAAAGTACAAATCAGGCAGTATGTCATTGCAATTTACAAAGTTAAAAAGGGGCTCAGTGCAAATCTTTCTTAGCAGACTTTCGAGTGGCACCATTTTTAACCAAAGTGTTAGAAATGCAGCTAGACCTAGCTTAACTGTCTGCATGAGGCCTTGAACTCCTTTGCATGCTAGAATGTAATACTACATAAAAAAACTTTAAGTGGGAATTAGACTTCTTTGCTTTCTTCCTGGAAAGAAAAATGGTAAGGATTTCAGTTCTGTAACAGAGAAGTTTAAGGAAAGTGCACTTCTCACTTAAAAGTTTATCGCTGATCTTCACAGTGTGTTCAGAGTATGCAAGTGATGTTTCCATAGAAATCAGGCTGAGCTATTGGTGGTTATATGAACCATGAAAATTACTAAGAAACAGAAAAATGCTTACAAACAGTGTGGTAGATCAATAATAGAATATATGGTTTTACTCTTCGAGATAGTATTCAAATATCAGACAAGTCCTGAATATCATTAATCATTTGTGTGGAAGCTTATATGAAACAAATGGATAGTAAAAAGGAAAGGATTTTGCCTAATTGATAGATACTGTCGTTACACAGTTTGCTGTGTTAAATGCCATTAATTTGAGGCTCTTAACAGTTGGAGTTGTTGGCTGTTACAGACAACGCTTAAGTATTTTCAGCACTGTCATCTGTTTCCCTGTCTGTCTAAGGGTTGGGATCAGATGTATCTGAGGGTTTAGATTAGAAGTGGAAGAAAAAAATCTGACTTTTCTTGTGCTTCTTTACATGGGTATACATGTGTGATGAACAGAATGCCAGATTTTACCTAGCATAAGGAAGATTGCTGAATTAATTTATATTATTGGAAACCATCGGTATTATGGAAAATTTAATACTCCTACTTGATGATGATGATAACAAGCATTAGTTTTGTCAGCTCTTCTAGAAATAGCAGGTCCTTTACATTGTGGTGTAAGAGAACAAGTAAAAATGTACATGTTAGGGAAATCTAAATGATAACGTAATTACTTTTTGTTGAAGCTGACAGTTTTACATTTTTTTAGAGGAAGGGAGAGAATACCAGTGAAAAATTCAGAAGAGTAATTTTTTGGCCATATCTCGAGGAAGATTTGAATTTTGGCTTCCAGTAAAGCAAAGTTGCACTAAAGAATGATGCTGCCTTATGTAGATGTACATGTCTAATGGTCCCTTTTTTGTCCATAATGGTCTTACCTAAGTTTTTATTCAATAAGAAATAAACTTGATACTGGTTTAGCAAATGTAACCTGTTTATCACTAATCCCATATTTTTTCCACTTTTGCTCTCTGTCACCCTTGTTCTGTTTCCCCACCTAAATCCTAGAGTGCAGTCATCACCTCTGATATGATTGAGATGATTTTCTCCAATAGTCCCGAACAGCAGCTCTCAGCCACCCAGAAGTTCCGAAAGCTGCTTTCTAAAGGTAAGGACTGAAATTACTTAGAGAAAAATGTAGAAACCTCCCTGGTGTTTGGTTTTACTTTGACAACAAAAAAAATTGAGTTTCACGCTGTAGTTTCTGGTCAAGCTCTGCTTTACACAGTGTCAGCTTGATGTATGTAATAGTCACTTCTTTTCTTGAAATTTGTACTCAGTGTTGCAGATGTGAGATCTCCTCTTGGATGTAAGTTTAGATGTTGTAGGCAGTGTCTCTGTGGCTCAAATATGTTGATATACCATAGGTCCTCTGCACATGTGCACGCCAGAGTGACTGCACAGAGCTGCTGCTGTGAAATAAGTGCCTAAACTACTGAGTGCCTCAGTGCTTTGAGTCATGTTATCCTAGTACCTGAAAACTCAGACTGGAGTTCTCTTATGTTGGCAAATTGGAATCCATTACCTTTGAGTAAATTATTGTAGAAAAAGAACACTCTCTAAGAAGAGAGCAGTCGGTATGTCACTGGATATTGTTTTGATGCAGTAGTTTGAGAATTTCCTTACAAAGAAATGAATGTGTCTAACTTAACTTTTTTATTTTAAACAGAACCAAATCCTCCAATAGATGAAGTCATAAGCACACAAGGAGTGGTGGCCAGGTTCGTGGAGTTCCTGAAGCGAAAAGAAAACTGTACATTACAGGTATAAAAATATAAATGTATCTGTCTTCCTAGTTTAGGAAAGCATTTGGTGATGCAAATTAGGAAAAAAAATGAATGATTTGTTCAGCTATACTTCTCTTTCTTCACTATATTAAAAAAGTTGTTTTATCTTCTGAATTTCTGGCAAGACCTCTTGGTACAGGACAGGAGAGAGAGAGATGTCTGACATTCATTGTGTGATTGATAGGATGAGATCTTTAGACTTTTACAAAAACAGAGCTTGAAATTTGAAATTCAACAGATGAAAAGCTATTCAACTAAACTTTAATGTTTGTCTTTTTTGTTCCGATTGAAGGCAGTTCTTTAGGATTTAAGTTTTTGATTAAAGTAAAAAAAAGTTTAGAATTAGAAATGCAATCTGTAATGATAAACATAGAAAGCTGAAAACCTTACTGGGGTGTGTAAAAACTGAATTATGTGCACTACAATGGTGTTTAACTTTCCTTGGACCTTTGTCTCATGTCCAGTTGTCCATTTTTCTGGTCAGACTTTCTTGGCTAATAGAAAGTGGAAGAAAGCAAATCATCTAGTTAAGGAAAAAGAAATGTTAACATGTAACCATTAAATACAACACCTAGATTAGAATCAGTGTTCTTTCAAAATGTATAAGGCAACAGGTTTGGGAATGCCATGTGAAATCCAAACTTTGTTGACTTGAAATAGGCAAAAAATTACAGTTTTCTTGCACATTAGAGAAATCATTTACAGGTAGTAGTTTTCAAATTCTTATCCACAGAATTCCAGAGGTCTGTTAGCTTCCTTTGGGGAGTCTGTGGACAGTAACTAGAATATGTATCAGATTTAAGCTGGTTGGTTTTCAGCTGCAATTGAAAATTTGTAAGCTATCTGATGTAAAAAAACCACAATGCCTTTTATTACTTATACGGTCTAGGATAGAAACCTAAGACAGGCAGATAAATGGAAGCAATTTGTGTGGCGTTTCTGGTGTAACGTGTATTGTTTTTTATTTGGAAATAGGAAAAATCAGTCAGAGTGGAAACTTGCAAGCTTGTCCTAAAGAGTTTGTAGGAAAGCAGTGAAAATACAAGCTTCAGTATGTTGCTCTTGATATTCCATTCTACCTGGGTAATTTTCCTCCATCCTGCCAAATCTCTCTGCATGCTTGGCAGTTTAGGGTCTGCAGGTAGAACTTCTTGCTGTGCTCAGTTGGGAAGTTTTCTGGACCTCACTTTTAATATTTGTATTTGCTCTGTCATTGTTTCCAAAAATATTCCTTTGGGCTTGGCATTCTAGACATTTCTAACTGTAGGCTAGCTGTAGAAGGAAAGGATTTTCAACTCATTCTGAGACAGTGAAGTGTAGTTTATAGCTGCTTGTATGGTGAATTGAATATGGCAACTTCCATGTTAATGAACTTGGAACTTCATGGGAATTTATGATCTGTTTTTCTTCTGTGTTGTCAATGGAATAGCTTCTAAAAACTAGGCCTCTGAGATCAGTGATGGGAAGGCCTAATTTGCTAGGAATTCCTCTATCCTGTTTTTACTCAAGTGGAATTCAAGACTTCAAGAAGCTCCCCTGTTCTCCAGGGTCAGTTGAACCATACATGAACAAGTACATTTGTCTCATGTGGAGAGAGGAATCTTAAAAAAGAACAATACCACACAGATATCTTTACCATTATATCTGTGCCGTTATATATGCCAGATATCTGTGACTGTTTCTTAGTTTATACATCTTGGAGCCCCAGGTGTTCACAGAGAAGGAGGAGAGAAACTGTCACTCTCTAACCTTTCTGTGACTTACCCTGGAGACAGTGTGAATCTCCAGTTCAAGCTGGTGGCATCCATTAGGAAGCCAGAGGGGAAGTTGTAAAATATGGGTAAGAAACCTCTGTGTTTGAAAGATGAGTAATAGTTGCATTATAATGTATCTCTAAACACTGGATACTCACTTCAGAGAAAGTAAAATTACAGGAAAGTGGCATTTTATGTTGGCTTTAGGGTCTGAGAAGACTCTTGCTTCTAGTTCATTAATGATGAATTTTGCAGTATTCACTTGGTGTGTTTCTGCTTTATTTTGCAGCCCATACTCCTTGTGTATTGCAGTGATGTATTTTGGAATTGTTTATTCTGATCAGATCTTACTAGAAGATAGTTTGTTCTTCAGTTGATCAGAAGGGTGGGATTAATTGTATTTTCAAAACCAAAGTCTTTGATAACACTTAAAAATGAGAAATCTTAGAAGTCGGCTTAATTCTCGAGTTAATGTTTCAGGCACATTTCAGGATTTGGTGCAACTCCTTATCAGGGGTTGTTTTTATGATTAAACCCTAAATATAAGTCCTTGCTGCTCTTCAGACAGAGACAGATAGTTTTTGAAGGTATGTCAGTGTTTTCACTGGAATACTGCCGATTCAGCATCTTTTGGTAATGTCAAAATTGGTCATTTAAATCTTACAACTTTCCATTTTTACTGTTTGTTGATTTTTACTTTTCATTCAACTTTCAGCAGTCTTCTAATTCTATAGAGTCTGAATGTACCTGCTAAGATTTAAATGTGCTAGTGTACTGTAATAATCTTTGGACTGAAAGCATGCAGAAACCTGCTCAAATGTGGATTTCCAGAATCTGTGTTTTCTGAGGCCTGAGGTCTCAGGTAGTGTTAAAATTTACATTTCATCTTAAAATGTTTTTGCAAGTTGAGATTATAATAATAATAAGTGACAAAACCAGTTAAAAGATGCAAATTGTTAATTCAGGATCTCACTTTTGCTTCAAGTCTTGAATAAAAACGTCATAGACTAATAACATTTGGCATCAGTTCTGATCACCAGAGTTGGAGAAAAGTACTTTTTGAGTTGTTTTTTAGAAATCTGTTTTTGGGGATTTTAAAATTTTTTTTTTAATCTCTTTTGGATCTTTTATTTGCTTCCTCTCCATGAAGTTTTGTCAAACAATGTCTTCTCCTGCATCTTCAGGAATATCACTAGTGATTCAGTGAATACAGGTGTCATGTCATGTGGGAAAGCACATTGTTTTGTGTACAGGTTCTTAGCCAGTAGCAAAGGCAAAGGTAACAAATGCATAGCA
>VZRL01006836.1:385302-428727 GCA_013397895.1 Origma solitaria | reverse complement strand
GCAAAAAAAAAAAAAAAAGACTTGAAAAGCCACAGCAAACCTGATGTTCTTGGAAGGAACTGCTGCAGATTTTTATTTCAAATGTTAGTGATAATTCTTAAATATATGTTTCTGGTTCTTTACAAGTTGTTTCTTAATTAATAATACCTCACTTTTTCCTATGCCAAATCTGCTAAATCTCTGGATTTAAAAGACATTTAGTTTCCATGTTTAGTGGCACAGAAAGCTCCTGGTAAACTGACTTGTATTTGTTTTCCAGTTTGAAGCTGCATGGGTGCTGACAAATATTGCCTCGGGAAATTCCCTTCAGACTCGAATAGTGATTCAAGCAGGAGCTGTCCCCATCTTCATAGAGCTGCTTAGTTCAGAGTTTGAAGACGTACAGGAACAGGTAAAGACTGAGAACAGTGTTGAATATCATCTTGTGTGTGTGTGTATGTGTGTTAGTTTGTGGAGTTGGAAGCTTTTTTGTTTGACTTTTTGTTTTGTTTGTTTCGTGTTTTGTTTACTTTTTTTCCCTTCTCTGGAAAGGAACATGGCTATCCTGTAAGAAAACCTTTAGAGAAATGCAGTATTTAGCAATTTTACACAACAATTGATTTCTGCTTAGTATGTGTTATCTAAACGAGTATTGTATTTTTCTCTTTCTGGAAATAATGTATTTAACCATAGCTAATGGAGTAATCCATTTTGTTCTCTAAGGGGCTAATATATTTCTGTGTATTGAGGAATTCAGGGAGCCTTGTTTGAATAATTACTTTAGATATATAGAAAGTTCATGCCTGTTTCTCCTGAAGATAAAGCATGAGTGGAAATTATAGTTTGTTCTCCAAGTTCCTTACAGCATAGATGAATATTCTTCAAGGCCCACAGGGATCAGTATAAAGCACAGACCAAACATTTGATTCAGTGGTTACCACTTGAGGTCTATAACCTGTGTTTGAACAAGGAGGTACTTCAGATGTATAATCTTGCTTTGAAGACGTAGGGTGATGAAACATTAATGAGGTTAATAAATTTAGTTTCAGCCAGTCTTAATCCAAACTTGAAAGTATGTACCTTTACTGTACAAATTTGACTAGCTTTGAGTCCAGGTATTGCTTTTGTTATGTTCTCTCCTTTAGTAAGTTCTGTGTTTTTTCCTATAGCTACTTGCAGACCATAGCTTAAACTTTACTTGAGTAAATGAAATTAAGCACTGAATTCTCATTTTGAGAGTATTTCTGTGGTGGTTGGTTTGGTTTTTGGTGACCTTTTTCAGAACATTTCGTAGTCTCAGTATCTTTTTGTGGTGGTGAAAATACAAAGCACTGGCTATTCCAGTAGCACTCTTTCAGCATTGTTGTTTGCAGAGACAGTACCTCATTTTCACTTCTGCTTGATACTTTGGTGTGTAAATATCCAGTGTCTTTGTGGACTCCTTGCCACAGAAGCTGGCTGTGAGCTCAGGTTAAGCTGATTATCCAATATGATCCATTGTTCTTTTCAGAGTCACTGACTTCCAGGGTTCAGTTCTCCATCCTGTAAGTGTGACCTCTATTCTGTGTTCCTAGATGTCTGACCTTGCATTTGGCTGTTTTGAGATGCATGATTGGAGGAGTACCAACTCATAAACATCGGACTGCTTTGTGTAACTTGCCTTTCTTTCTTGTAGCTGGCTCAGAATGTACCACCTGTATTTAAGGTTGCCTAACATTTTCCACAAGACGGATTTTTTTTCTGAGTTGCTTGTAGCTTTCAAGTTACTCCACTTTGTATCTTTCCATTTTCAGTGTTTTGTCTCAGACTGAATTATTGTTGAGAAGGCTTTTAAAGAGGAATGGAGTTCAGGTGTTTGAAAAAATAGTAAAGAAAACGAGGTATTTTTTGTCAATTATTTTAGCTCTGAGGAATTGAGTCTGCTGTTGTAAAAATTAGAAATGGGATCAGGAACTTGCCAAAATGGCAGATAAATGCTGTGTTCTGCCCATGTGAAAATCCATCCAGACTTAGCTATATGGTGCCTGTTCGATTTCGTATTTTGGGGGTTGAACTTGGTAGCATTACTTTCCAAATTCAGCCATCACTTCAAGAGTGCTGTTCCTGCAGAATGTTTGGTGCTCTGTGTATGGTGAAGGCTACTCTCACTTTTTTTTCTCCTAATGATTGGTCTTCAGTGCAACAGCTAACTTGCTTTTTTTATTAGGTTGTTACCATCCCTGCTGATGTTAAGAGGGCAGGTGGGAAGAGCAAACCTGTTTAGATTAAGTTGTGCAGCCTTCAATCTTAAGATGGGTGAATTAACAGAAGAGCTTAGGGGCCCCAGTTAAGTAGTTTATCTGTCTTCTTCTCCCCTCCCTGCCTCCCAGTAAACTGCTGACATGTTAAAGTTCAAACTGCAGGCAGGCAGAATGGCTTGATTGTCATTACGGGAAAATATTTTTCCATGGAGTTCGGGTGCTACTAAATCCACAGTCGCTCTTACTGGTAATCTATAAATACCAGTTGCAAATTGCTCTGTAGTAAGCTGTACTGAAGAAGGAAAATGTGCCACTGCAAAGTGTTACTTACACTGTTTCCTAGTGGGTTTCTGTGCTGCAGCTCTGGAGATTGCGGCCTTGATCACAGCTGACTTGGGGTTTAATGCAGGCCAACATAAAAGGAATTCTGCTTTTTTCGCAACAGCTTTAAGAAGCCCCAAGCACTTCACCATAGTATCATCTGAAACAAAAATTAAAAGCATGTAAGCACTGAGAAGTTAGCTCTTGTACTTCTGTATTACAGGATAGCAGTAGTACAGAATTGCATAGTATTTTTCCAGATGACTCTTGTCTCATTCAATATATGCACAGATTGTTGCCCTGGTAACAGATGAGTGGGTAGTAAAGGAGGCTTTTATTTGTCACACTGTGACCCTGTTTGTTAAAGTTGGAACAAATCGTAGTGCATGGAGGAGAATAGGGAAAAAATTCTTACAATTAAACCGATTGTAGGTTTGTGAGAAAAATGTTTCTACTGCTTAGTGTCTGATGCTGGACAATTTCCTTCTATCAGTTTTCAGTAAGTGGATACTTACTCTGCGGTTTTTAAATGCTCAAGGTGAAATACTTAGTTTTCTTTTTGTGGTTGAGAACAACTCAGCAGTGATTTTTATAGCTAGGCCCATGTTTTGATCAGGTCTGATCCTGGGCTTCTCAAGCTGGATGTCTGAAACTGGGTGATATTTTGCTACAATTTTCTCCTCTGTAAAATGATCACCCTAATTTTGTCTCACAGTAGTACTGTGAAGATTATTATTTTCAAGCAACTGCATTTGCAACAAATTACAAAAATACAGGAAAATACAGAAAGTATAATGACATGTTCAGGGCAGAGGGGCCAGAAGCTAACCCTACAATCACATAGTGAAGGATGAAGAGAAAAAGAAATATTAAAGTCTGTGTTTAGGAAATAATTCTTTGTTCTAATTGGGATAGCAATTCTATAGAAGGAAATGTTAGGTGATAACATGATTTTGAATATGTAGCATAGCATAAACAAAAAAAAAAAAGTATAATATTTTACTTACTGGCTAGTCATTATCCACTGTTTTTGTTTTACAGTAAGTCAGTCTTAAAGATTTACATGTTTACTTTGTCTTTTATTTCTAACTTCCCTTAGGAGTGGCTCAGGAACAGATACTAGTTTACCTTACCTTCTGATCACAATTTTCCCGACATCTATTTTTCATATTTATAAGCCAGTTTTAATCTAACATGAGGCACTTTTTTTCCTTTGCATATGCTAGTTTCTGAGTCTAGTGAAGATTCTAAATCAGCTGTTTTATAGAAGTCTGTGAGGGAACCTTTATAACTATGTTTAATAAACAACATGTATGTTAATGAAATGATCCCTTATGTCGTTTTACAAGATCTGTTTCCCATTAAGCTATGCAGGCCTCATTTAATTAGCCTGCTGTCCTTTAACTCTTTCATTACTTGCGTCGTGTGTCAGTCTTTCTCTCTGGTCAGTGGTCAAACCATTTCGCATCCATTTTTCCCATTAGAGAAATTGAATTTATCACAGAATCTACATCTGCATTATTTATGAAAAACTCTTTGGCTACATCTCCCTGCCTTTCCAGTTCTGTTTTTGGTATACTGATTTTTAGGTTTAGTCATTGGTGTCTGTCCTAGCCCTTTTCCATTTACCACAATTTTTTTTTTTCAAAAGACATCTAGAAATTTTGATCTGCCTGCCTGAAATTACTTATACTCAAAGATTCCATCAAAGCCCTTTAGACATGCTTAAGGTTGATGTGGCTTCAGCAGTGTCTTATCTGCAGTTCTTCCCTGACTTTCCCTGCTGCGGTACTTAAAACCCATATGTCAACTTGGGTTTCCTTGATGAACATTGAATTTCCTTCAAAAACCATGCAAGGCATTGTGCTGCCTGTTGAAGAGGATTGAGATTGTCTCACAGTGACAGATACATGTCATCGTGCTCCGCTGGACAGCCGGTGGCTTGAGCATCCCCAGCTGCCCTGTTCTCCTTTGGAAAAGTTTGCATTTTCAGCTGAGGCAACCAGTATGTTTTTCCCTTGGTACTTTAACCTTTCTAGCTGTATTGCTATTCCTTTGGTAACCATCATTTGCTTGGCAGAGCTGACCTGTGAGTCTGCTGTCCAGGCGCTGTTTGGCTTTTACATCAGTAGTCCTACTAACACATTCTCAGTAGTCAAAATCAGGACAAACAGTCAAGAAGTGAGTATGAGCTGCTTTCTCTATTTGCAGATGCAATGTGAAAAGGAACTATGACCACCCCAGCCGCTGAAGGAAAGATGTTTTCTGTGTTAGGGCTTAGTAGCAGTCATCTCCTTGGAATGTGTCCTTCTGGTATGCTTCCTTACCCAATCACACTTCTATGCAAGCTAATCTTCACCGTCTTTATCCCAGCATTAGATTCTTTTCCCAAGTCAGCATCCAAATACTGAGAAAGTGTTTATTCTTCAAAATATTTCTTCTCCGCTGAGAGGCACAAACTGCACACTGTAGTGATTGGTTTAAGCACTTAGTTTAAATATAAAAAAAAATAATGGCTGAGAGTCTTCAGACTCCAGGGGAAAGTGGAGAGTTGGCAAAAAGCACGTGGATTATTCACAGAAGGCATCATATGGTTCAACAGCACTCTACAAGACTTGCACTTCATTTTTACTGACTACTGAAGTTGTCCAGCACTGCAGGAAAAAACACTGGAGTTTAGTGATGAGTAAAATAAACTGATGATTTGCAACAAACCCTACTCCACTGTTAGCAATAAATGGAAATTTATACAAGTGTATAAAAATAGTTGCTTGTCAATTAACAAGGCAGCATTTGCACTTTCAGTTTGCACACAACTTTCTACCTAAGATGTGGGTTAAAAAACCAGGCTGCAGATCTTAAAATTACTGTCATCTTTAAGTCTGGATTTAGATAGTAGAAAGTACTGAAATGGAGTTTTTGTTAGTCAAATATTTTTTTTGTTTAATAAGTTCTGAAATTTAAAGGAATTAAATACCCTTTTATTTCTGCAACTATCCAGGAAAGAACATGAAAACACTTGAGTTGTGTAGAATGAAGCCAAAGCCAAAATGTTGTGGCAAGTATTTGCATCTTGAGGAGCGGACAAAAGAAGGAATGGAAATCATTGAACATTATTCAGACAAACCCTGAAGAAATTTGTCAGTGTTCATGTGTTGTCTGTGGAAACCATGACAGAGCGTTGTAGTTGTGGCAGTGTCTAATGAGACGAGTTTAAATGAGCTTGACTTGGGTTTCTCACTTATCTGAAGAGCTGAAGTAATTCCTTAAGGAAATATATCTTCCTTATTGAATGAAACCTTGCATATTTTTCTAAAGATATTTCAGTTTATTGGCATCTTGTGTCCTATCAGTCATTAGCATTACAAGGATTTCTTGTAACATCTTCTCTTACCAGGTCCTGTGATATCAGGCTACTAAGCCAGACTTTTCTTGCCATAAAGAAATGAAGAGAGGGAAAGCAACAGAGGTGCTATTTGACTTCTCTGGTCAGACATTTTGATGTGAGATTTGCTGTTGCAAAACCAGTCAGTCATTCAGGGTCAGAATGGATTCTTGGATTAAGTGATTATCACTCTTGTCAACCCTAAAAATAGATATTGCTATAATGGCAGAAACAAAGACTACAGAAAAATGAAATAGGGCTTCCTTGCTTTTTACCCTGGTGTAAGGGTGTCCAGGCAAGGAGACTGTGTCTTCATACAAAATTATTTACATCTGCAGTGAAAGGGAATTATTGCAAACTCTAGCGTTTTCCCTCCTAAGTGTTTTCAGAAGATTCACAAGTTTATTTAGAACTGTCTGAAATCTTTGGTTCATTCCTCAGGCTTGTCCTTGCTGCAGAAATGCAAACATTGGGGTGAGCAACAGGTGTGTCTCCTTAAAGTTCTAACAGGAGTGACATTTTGCAGGAGGTGGCATGTGTTCTGTCTCTTAAGCTAAATTTTTCTAGTAGCTGTCTTCTGTGCCTTCAGTCCAAGAGGTTGCCAGACCCAAGGTTATACTTTTTAGACAAACGGTTGTCGCAACATTTGTAAAAAGAATAAGAATTAGAATGAAAAATAATGGTGAAGATCAGTTTTAGGGGAACATTGCATAGTAATAATGGCTGTGCTGTTTCATAGCAAAGGTCAGTATAGTCTCGTGCCCTGCCTCTGGCTGTGGCTGACAGCAGAAGCCTGGAAAACAGTAGAAAACAAAACAAACTAATCCTTCCCCAGAACAGTCGCCTACTCTCTTCACAACTTGCAGTTTAATGGCTCCAATCCTATGCTGTTTTCAGTAGTACTGGTACAGAGGAGTCTTTTTATTTTGTATCTAGCAAGCTGACATCTGTATCTTACATTCTGTATATACTTTTGGTTTTCACTCTATTCATTTTGTGGGGTTTGGTAGTGGATTTGGGCCTCTAGGGTGATTGGAATCTGTTTTTTAAAATAGCATCTTTTTGCCACTGTTTAAAACCATGTTACAGGAGAAACCTCATGCAATAAATTAATTGACACCATATCGAAAATGAATGAATAAGTTTATTAATAAATATTTAGTAATATCCAACAATTTAACAGGTTATCCAGCAATTTCCTTTAGGTAAAAAAATCTGTCAGTTTCTTTAGAGGAGCAATTTATTTCAAATAGGTATGGGGAGAGGGAAAGCTGTATTTATTTTGTATGAGGAACTTGCTGTGTTCAAGTGGAGAAATAGTTATGTACTGTAACACATTTTTCTGCAGCTAAATACATAGCCTTCAACTGAAGGGAAATTTGGGGAGGACATTCAGATCCTATCCATTACAAATAGGACTGCTTTTGTCCTCTATATGCAGCATTGGAATTATTCCCAGTGGTTGTGTAGGTACGTGTATCTGTAAAGCCAAAAGCCCAGTAAGCAAAACAAATAAGCAGATACATGTATCTATTTGATATGACACTTAGCCTTCTGCTAACTTGAAATAAATAGCAAATGTGAACTTCATAAGCTTTCTTGTGTGACAAAATACTGTAATTTGGATGAATTAATAAAATCGTCTTCATACTTTGTATAGACTACTTGTAATTTTTTAAGTTATAGCTCTCATATTAGTGAACAATGATATCGAAAACACCACTGGGCCCAAATGTATAAATCAAAACCAATTAAATATTTTATTCTTACTGTATTACAGAAAATGGATTTCATGCTGCTTTAATTCTGGTATTTTTGGTCCTCTCAAAATGAAGTGGTATGGGTAGTACTGATGTCCAAGGGAGAAAGTATCTGCCCTTACATATTGCCATGAATATGACTTAATCAGCAACACTGATTCTGTCTCATATAGTTTTATTTTAAAGAATACATGTTAATGCTCATCTGAAGTCTTTGATTCTGAATATTGGTTTATCTTGCACATAGATTCTCATTTTTATCCATGACTGTATAAACAATGCATGCTTTTATGGCTTCTTAGTAAATACTAATATGGGCTGTTCCACACAAACATTTTTGGGTAGATACAGACTTGCTTCATCTGTGCTACCAAGCATCCGGGTGTAAATTAGCTGTGAACAAGGAGTGTAGAATTAGAAAGTTCCTAAGCTTGAGGAGGTGAGTTCATCTCTTACATTGTGAACAGAACAAGGGTATGTCTGCCTGCAGAGTCTTTGGAGACAAACATGTTTGCTGTTATGGTGTTCCTCTTAGATCTCCATAAATATTCCTGAATCATATAACGAGCTTGAGTGTATACGTGTAATACTCAACCAGAATGCATTCCCCTTCTGTACATTGTCGAGGACCTAACAGTGAGAACAGATTATTTCCCAACTCTAATACATATGTTTAACTAGTGGAATTTTGGGACTAAAAGTAATTATTATTCTGTTTTTCATTACAGGCAGTATGGGCTCTTGGCAACATTGCTGGAGACAGCACTATGTGCAGAGACTATGTTCTGGACTGTAATATCTTGCCCCCTTTATTGCAGTAAGTGTGTTTTAATATGTTTTCCAAGATTTTGCTTGAGTGTCTGGTAAGACTGAAATTTGGGTTTTGCCTTGAAGAATAATAATTTTTATTTTTTTTTATTGTGGACTAATCATAGTTTTTAATGGGGAATCCTGAACTACTTTTGTAATGAAGCTAAAATGGAAACACGTTTTAGAAGCAGCTAAGCTGGAACTATTTTATTCTACAGTGTGGGTGGATGTCTGGGCTTATTTTAGAGTCACAGAATAATTTAAGTTGAAAGGCACCGTTGGAGGTCATCTAGTCAAAGCCTTTCTTCATAGCAGGTGAGATCAGATTAGATTGCTCAACTACTTAACTAGTCAAATTTGGAACATCAGAAGTAGATTCCGTAACTGCCTGGGGTTGCCTCTTGCAGTATGTGACCATGGCATGGTGAAACACAGTGTTCTGATATCTAATCAGAATTTTCTGTGTTTCACCTTGTGACGGTGCCTTTTGTCCTATCACTGTGCACCTTTGAGAAGGATCTGCCTTCCTGTTTTCTGTATCCACCTGTTAAAGGTTGTTGGCAGCAGTTGTAGCTCCTCTTGCACTGTCTCTTTCTAATGCTGAACAAATCCAGGTCACTGACGTCCCATTGCGTGTCATTTCTCTACCCTGGTAATTATCTTGATGGTCCTCTGCTTAAGGACCATATTATTGCTGAAACAGTGACACCATCTTGTGTTGTCATGTCCAAATTACGATTACTCAATCTCTGTTCTTTGCAGAGGGGAATTCTCCAGTGCTCATGTAAAGAGATTGGTATAGTGGAGGATGGCTAAGAGAAAAAGAAATGGAGTTATTACACTTGTGGGAATACTAGTCTTGCCTTTCTGCATTTTCCTAGGCCAAAGTGGGTCTGACAGAATGAGACTGACATAAAAATGCAATTTGGCTAAGAGAGTACTCTCCAAAACTACGTGCATGTCCTCCTCCTTAGAGTAATTTTGTCACAATTCCTGCACCTTTTGACTGTTAATCTGCCACATCAGTATCTAAGCAATTAAATGAAATTTGGTGTAATGGTTAGTGTTCTTGTTGGGATACTAGATTCCTGTATTTGGCATGTGTGTTAGTAGCCATCAAGGATGATTTTCCTCAGGATGTATTTTTATAGAGAAAGAATCTATCATATTTTGCCCTGGTGTATGTTAAAAAGAGTTTGTTTTCATGGTTCATGCAGTTGACAGGGTTGCCTGGCTTTGCTTTTTTTTTTTTTTTTTTTTTAAGCCAGGGTTGTAATTTTTTATTGGTTTGTTTTAGATTGCTTTCAAAACAAAATCGTCTCACTATGACCCGAAATGCTGTATGGGCTCTGTCCAACCTCTGCAGAGGGAAGAATCCTCCTCCTGATTTTGCCAAGGTAAGAGATATTTGAAAGAAAATGTGTTGTTGTGATAACCAAATTATTACTTTGAGGTGGTGAAACTTGAACTTAATAGAAAGAATGTTTCAGAGGAATTCTGAAATATTTGGTGTGCTTCTTACAGATGAAGTTTTTTCTTCAGTCCTTTGGGCAGACATTCACAATCACAGTTTTAACACGGCTGCCTCCTAATTTTTTGTTATTGTTTGTGTATTAGAGACAACTGTCCCATAGCAGAACAAAACTTTGTACATCTTGGCTGCTGTAGAGCAACACATGACACATCTTAGTGGGCATGTCTGAGTTTCATTGGCAGACATGGTTCTGTAGAGGCTGAAGAGTTGCCGTAATGCTTTTCTGCAGACATTCTCCTCCATGCGTGTATAGCTACAGCCCTGCACAGAAGTGCTACCTAGGACTGAAATTTTCTGAGTATTGAATCTTAATATGCCAGTGCCTAGTCCTATAATGACATACAAAATTAGCTGATACAATAACAGATCTTCTTGCCCTTCTAATTGTATGTATCTCCTCTTAATGTCTTACAGGTTTCACCTTGTCTTAGTGTGCTTTCCTGGCTGCTGTTTGTCAATGATACAGATGTATTAGCTGATGCCTGCTGGGCTTTGTCCTATTTGTCTGATGGCCCCAATGATAAAATCCAGGCTGTGATTGATGCAGGAGTCTGCAGAAGACTTGTGGAACTGCTGATGTAAGAAATCTGTTGCAAGCATTCCCTTTCCTTGATTTCCCTGAAATCAAGATTATAACAATAGGAAGTTTAATTAAATAGGTCTTGAAATGTAATTTCCAAAGAACAAGATTCGAGTTTTAATTGTAACTGTCTGTTCAGTGTTCTCTATTTGCCATGAGTAACAAAAGCAATGGAACTTTTCTTGTACTAGTTTTGCTATTTTGTAGGAGATTTTTTCCTGCACTTAAGAGCTACATTTTTGTGAAATTCATAATATACATTGGAATTTTCCCTGTGCCATTGAAGTCCATGTTATGTTACCTGACAAGGAAATTACCTAAGGATATAAAAGATAAAAATGTAAGAAATAGTTCAATTTACTAGAATTGACAGTACCAGGGACTTGAAACATAAATAATTTCCTCAACCCTTACTGAAGAAGAGTATATGCACACTTTGGTCAGTAAAGTGTGCCTGTGAGAATTGAGGTCACAGAGACTGGCCTTGTTCAGAGCCATTGCTTCAGATTTAAGGTCAGGATATGGACCATTCAATTGCCTAAGAACAAGGAATAATGGTTTTCAGTGATGTGAATAAAGAGCCTATTAAGTCTTCTAATACTAGAGCAAATGTGATGCTGGATTAATGAATAGAACATATTTCCTCTAAGTTGCTTTTTATAAAGAAGTGTTTTCATTTGACAAAAAAAAATTCCTTACTTCACCTTTCCTATTCCAGTCCTGATTTAACAATGATGATGGAGGGATGCATATGATGTCAGAAGATGATCAAACAACTGTATGCGTTAAACACACAACTTCTGTCCCTGTTCTTCTGTCTCATTCTCAGCCTTTGTGTGTGCTACACTAAGTGTATTTTATAGATAAAGATGATTACTTTTTCCTCCCAAGGGTGCTTGGGAGGAAAGTACTCTGAAGCGCCTTTATTCTTTTAATATTTTATTTTTATGCTGCTGAATGATATCTAAAGGTCTAAATATTTAGGAACCCTAGAAAGGCTTACCATTAGTTTAAAATCAGAGCGTTTATTTATATAGTGAAAGTCCGATTTATCAGGGAAGTTTTCCCCTGGCTGATAGATGTTCCTTTTATGAGAATGCAAAGATGGAGATGCTTCAGGAAGGTTAATACTTACATTTTTCTTTGTCAATTTTAGGCACAATGACTACAAAGTTGTATCTCCTGCCTTACGAGCTGTTGGGAACATCGTTACAGGAGATGATATCCAGACCCAGGTATGGATGAAGTTTCTCTTGCGTTGTACTGCAGTTCATCTTTCTGTTAATTGTGGTAACCTGTTCACAAGTTCCTGCTCTTGTTCCTTTTGAAGATTGAAAGTGAAGGTTGATGACACTTAATTGCTTCAAAATGTGGTGGGTTTGAGTTTTTCTGTTCAGTCCTGAATTAGTGATGATTCTTAGGTAGCTGTGTCTGGTTTTGTGACCAGCTGTGCAATACCCCTCAAGGGTGGGATGTTTTTGGTTTATTTAAAGCAACTCTGTCTCTTAGGCTGAATTTTATGCTGAGTGATGTGCCCTGGTAGGGCCATCAAAGGCCTGTCACATTCAGCGCTGTTGGCAGTCTGTGATGAATGTATCATATGTATGATGAAAATATATTTATGATGGAAAACAAGTGTCTGATCAGATTTTGCATGGTATGTAGCTGTGTCTGGGCATTTGTTTGGAGAAGCATCATTAGGAGGCAGTGACTCCCACCACTGTATTGGAATTTAATTGGAAGCCAGGAAACTGGGTGGTGCTTCAGAGGCACTAGATTGTCACTGGAATGCTTCTGTAGTTGTGTGACACTGAGATTGGAGTTAAAGATGAGTTAGCAGTACCAGGGCACTGGTTGAATATTTTATCCCTAGGAGGAAGATAGCATGATATGTGATTGTTATAACGTATTTTGTGTAGCTGAATTACAGAGGCATTCCTGTGGATTTTTTCAGTGGCATTTGTTTCACAGATGAGTCATGAAGAATGATTGAGGTGTGATTTCATAATTTCGTTAAAGATAAAACCACAAGCGACTACTAATTCACATGTAATGCAGGTTATTAAATGCTGCATAAACCTTAGATTTTAATTTAAACGAAGTTTAAACTTCTTTGTTGTGCATGGTTTTTCAGAGGGGCATACCATGAGTTTTCCTAAAATTCTAGAGAACTGTGTAAGTAGGATAGTTTGGTAGTCCTGCCTGCAGATTGTGCTGTATGCTAATAAGTGATACAGGATGCATATAAAAATCAGTGATCAGAAGGAAGAGACCAGCTTTGAGAGCTGATACATTTCTGAATGTGAATGCAACATAACTGACAGTTCTTCAATAACTTCTCTGTAAAACCTTGGAGCACAAACCTGCTTTTACTTTTTCTCACATTTCCAGCTATTAACAATTGCCAGTGCTTGGAGATGGTCAAAACCATAGATAATATGCATGAAGAAAAAAAACATTTGTCCCAGCAGATGCCTGATAAAATCCTGAGCCATAATCTTTGCTTTTTTAATCTTAGTGGGAATTACAAAGATTTTAAGAGTATGGAACAAGGGGGATGAAGCAAGGAAATTAAGTCCTCAGATTCCATGATCAGAAGCCATGTCCATGATTCAGCTTGACTGAAGTATTTCTCATAAAATTCTGTACCATGCTGTTATTTCTAAGGTGTCTGCTTTTGCCACACAAGGCAAAACTACTCTGCTTCTTGGTAAATTCTCCCAATTCATGGGATGTTGGAATTTAATTTAAAAAAGAAAGTTAGTTAATTTTTCAGTCTTTGAATCGTGTTATTACCTTTTAGAGGGTCGAAAAGTCCTTCACTATCACACATGACATGATCAAGTGTGCTGCCTTGTAACATTCAAGTTCTGGGGCATTTTCTGTTGTACATTGACCATTTAGGAAATGGAAATTTTGCTGCAATTTTTCTGCACTGTAAAATTGCAAGGTTTTTACAATTTCTGTAGTTTTTTAAAGAAGAATTGTAATAACAGCACTGGACATAACACTGGTAACTATATGCACCACAGTACCAGCAGATGTGGAAAACAGAAGTCGTTGGTGCTTACAAGTGCACAATCATACAGGAAAATACCATAATCTTATTTTTCTTTGGTCATAATATGCTTAGTGTCATCTTGTATTCGGGTCACACAGAAATCATTATGAAGGCATGATCTCTTACCTGAATGACTTGGTAGTTTTGCTCTTTGGCTTTCCTGGGTTTTTTTTTTTTGTTTTGTGTATATTCAGTGGGGTTTTTTTTAAAATCTCTGTGGTCATCTAATTGGGTATGCTTTTTAGATTTTCAAGACATTGTACTCCTTGTTCTTGTGATTCTATATCCTGAATTTCTTCTAAGGTGTGTTTTGTTTTGTTTTTCCTGTTCTGTTCAGGTAATTCTGAATTGTTCAGCCCTGCAGAGTTTGCTGCACTTGCTAAGCAGCCCAAAAGAATCTATCAAAAAGGAAGCATGCTGGACAATATCTAATATAACAGCTGGAAATAAAGCCCAGATCCAGGTAACCCTTTCAGCTATGATCAGTAATCTTTGTCTTGCAGACTAGAAGGAAAACACATCAGGTGTTTTTTTGTATATAAAGTTCATATTTGTGTGTATGCACTGTCACAGATACATAATTACATACAAGAAGTATATTATTGTGTGTGTAATTACAATATTTCAATGGCCCAGTCATCTCCAAATTCAAGTAATTAAATGTTCTAATCATTTACACATTATAAGGGGGGAAGATAGCGATGGTAGAAAATGACAAAACGTGGCTAAGCTCAAGAAAACTTTGTCTTAAATAATTTACTTTGTGCTTTTGACAATCACTAAGATACAGAAATTCTCAAGTATGAAAAGAAGAAGCTACAAAGAATCAAATAACTTCGCATATTTCTTGACTTCACCATCAGACACAGACACCTGTGTTTGAAAGTACTTTATTTCTGTTTATATTTTCTTATAATTCCTTTTATAGTTTTAATAAATGGGCCTTATAATGCCCCATCCTGGGCATGTATGCTTAGCCAAATCTAAATCTGCTGTTTATTAAACTGAACAATAATGGAGGCTATCTAACATGTTGCCCTGGGATTTGTCCTTTCTGATTACACTAAATGTTGTAATCTCTTCATATTAAGTGATAGCACACAGAAGCAAATAAGTCCCAGTCCCTTATGTCAGTCATTACAATTAGGCCTCCAAAAGATCCAGTCATTTTTCTGAGTCTGGACTGAGTGTCAGCCATCAGGAAGAATTCCCAGGACTTGTCTCTAGGTGCTAAAAATGAGAGATGGAACATCTTTTCTTTAGAGAGATGTCTTTGGCTAGATGAAGAAGAAACAGATCAATATATATTGTTTTCCCTGAATATGGAGTTTTGTTCAGGAATAGCTGTACTAAGGGAATTTTTTGCTTGTCTTTCAAGGATGTGGTTTGACCTGGTTGGATGTCAGGTGTCCCTCAAAGCTGCTCTATCACTCTTCTTCTCAGCTGGGCAAGGGAGAGAAAATACAAGGGGAGTTTCATGAGTTTGAGGTTAAGGACCCTGGTCCAGTGTGGGCTTCCCATGGGGTCACAGACTCCATCAGGTATCCACCTGCCCCATGGACCTCCATGGGCTGCAGGAGGGTATCCTGCCTCACCATGGTCTGCGCCATGGGGCTGGCAGGGGAATCTCAGCTCTGGTGGCTGGAGCACCTCCTGCTCTTCCTTCTGCACTGACCTTGGTGTCTGCAGGCCTGATTGTCTCTCAGATTCTCACTCCTTGCTTCTCTGGCAGCAGTTACTTTTGACCTTTTGCCCTTTTTTCCCCTTCTTAAATAAGTTATCACAGAGCTGCTGTTGCCATCGCTTATGGGCTTAGCCTTGGCCAGTTGCAGGTCCATCTTGGAGCCAGCTGGCACTGGCTCCGTCAGACATGTGGAAGCTTCTGGCAGCTTCTCACAGGAACCATCCCTGTAGCTTCCCCCACTGCTGCCAAAACCTGGCCATGCAAACCCAGTACAACGAACATAGCCTCATTCCTTCTCTTTTGCAGAATTGTTGGAAAAACAGATTGTAGTGAATCATAGAATCATGCTGGCTTGGGTTGGAAGGGACCTTAAAGATCATCTAGTTCCAGCCCCCCTGCCGTGGGCAGTGATGCCATTCACTAGATCAAGTTGTCTAGGGTCCCATCCAACTTGGCCCTGAAACCAGGCATTATCTGATAAATACAAGTGGTTCCATCAAGGCAGTTGCATAACTAACATAAATCAAATTTAGTTCTGTGGTTATGTTTTTCAATTCTTTTCTCCCTCACTGGATACAAGAAAGTATTTTCAGAGATTGCAGAGGATGCATGGAAGTCTGACTGGAGACATTCTTTGAGGAATGGCAGTAAATGTCAGAAATATGAGATTCTTGAAATATTTGTCGTACTCATTAGTAACCTGGAAGAAACAATGTTTACACAGAAAGTGAACCAAGCCTCTTAATATATTGGCAAAAGTAGCCAAGGCGTACTAGTTGCCCCTGTTTTCCTTGGAAGGCAGCCTGATTACTGCTCTTACAATGATGACTCTGGTTTATTCATTCTGTATGATCAGAATTAACATGAAGTGGTTAACCCTCTTCACTTCTGGGGTGGAATTACTTCTCTTTTTGCAGAAAACTTGCACAAAATTATGAAAAGGCTGTGTATTTTTTCCTGAGGAGTAAGTGTGCTATACCCTTTGCAGGTGACACTTGGAATCTTTTCGGTTTATGTTTTCCCTTACAAAGAACATTCAGCTGCCGAAGGGGCAGCATAAAGCCTTAATACCTTGAATGAGGGCTTCATCTCGGAAAGCATAGGAAAATTAATACTTTTGTGGACAATCATTAAGTCTTTGCTAAGCTACCTGAAATTCCAGTAAATAAGAGCAAATGCTCATCTAACATTCAGAGATGCTTATGTTAGGAAGTGAGTAGGTAAAACCCAAAAGCTTATGAAGGTGGAACTCTCTGTAGGTCCTTCTTGTCAGATGTAAAGATGTGACTAAGATGGCTGTGGGACTGCAAGGAAAGAAACCCCCTACAGGGATATTTGCTCTGGCTCTCTCGGTCAGGATTTTGTTTTTACCACCGAAGGTAATTTTTTTGGTCAGATATAGGGAATGATGTGGTTATTCAATCTAACCTTGGTAGAGCTCCAAGAATTTTGATTCTGCCTTTATTGTGGTTTGTGTGTTAATCCGTGGATTAGCTGAATTTCTAACAAAAACTGCTGTGTAAAATCAGCAACTGTATCATTGGGTTTTTTCCCTATGTCAGCAATTGTAATTGCAGTGCAAGTAGCAGTGCAGAGAAGGTAGGTTACTACTGCTTGTACCAAGGTAAACATGTTTTTGCATTTGTATTTCTTGCAGTAAAGAATCTTTTGGCTCTTTATCCGTTCAATTATCACCTTAGAAACACAGTATTTTCTCTCTAGAAGAGCATTTCTTCTTTTTCTGGAAATTCTAGGAGTATTTTCTGAGGAATAGTCCAGCCAAATACATTGTCTTAAGTTCGTGTTTTTGCTCAAGTCTATTGGAGGGTTGCTTCAGGGTATGCAATTGTATAGGGATGATCCAAACTTAGGAAGAGCTTTGGAAAGCCAGGTATCTATACAAGTCATTCCATAAAGATGTATCACGAGTGACAATGGAAAGTAGTTTGTTGTTAGAGCATTTTTTCAAAACTTCAGGATCTCTATTTTCATATAATTTATCCAGTGAAGGTAGTTATGAAGAGTCCTAGAGGTAACTTGAATTCTAGTGCAGCGGAAACTGTTTCAGTAGTGTATTCACTTCTGTAACTTCTTCATAAGTATTCACTGTACCACATTGCCCTGTTTCCAAATGAAGGAGTAGGTACCTGTCCTTGTTTGCATAGTACTCTTAACTCTGATATCCACTACTTAGGCAATGTACAATTGAAGCTTTAGTTGGAGAGTTTTAAATGTATCCCTAGGAATCCGTGGTCTTCTAAACTGTTATCATGTCTTTATTTGAAAATGAGGAAGGATAAAATAATCTCTCCTTTGTTAAAACCGTTATCTACCTAATCTACCTGAACAAAATCGTTAGTCTATGCATGTATGTATTTAGCAGTTTTTTAATGTTTTGGGGTATTTTATCACAAATCAGCTGCCTTTCTATTGAGAACAGATTAGAATTGCATGGTGACTTGAAAAGGTGAGGTCAGAAGGTAGGGAGAGGGAAATTAATGCTATGAGCTGTTAATATTGCACCTTCATTTCTTGCTGTGACTCTTTAAAAGTGCAAAAAAAGCCCTTTAAGTCTGCATAGAAAAATAGTTGTGATTATGTGTATAGAAGCTTTCTTTCTCAGGAGCCTTGTATCAGGAAGACAACAGTGTCAAATCACCAGAATATGTCTGGATTGAAAGGAATCCAGCTTGAAAGCAGCTGCCTTAGGATATGTCACAGACAAGGCTGGAAGTGTGTTGGTGTGTTATGCAAGTCCAGGGAAAAAGAATGTAAGAAACAGCTTCTCAAAAGTGAAAGCTGTATTTAATATAAGAGTCCCTCGGGCCCGATTCAGAGTAATTGATCTGCCTTCAAACTCCAAGCACGCACATGCTTTGTAGTGAAACACTGCCCTAAGTGCATACCCAATTTAATTTATACTGAAGTTATAAAAATGAGATTAAAAAATAGTGTTTCTGATTGTGAGTGGGATGTAACTATCCTGGTAATGATGACATAGTGCAAATCATGTCCATCATGAAGCCTTGATTTTTGGAACTGCAGAAGATGACCCATTCGATGAAAGTTGTGAAGTAAAGCACAGTGGAGAATGCTTACAACATGCTTGATTGCAGAGCTCAAAGCCAGTGTTTCTTGGAAGTAAAATTGGCAATTGCAGGTGTGATTACAATGATTACCTTGTGTTGAATGGAAAGTCTCTTCACAGATGTGTAACAGGTTCCAGCAAGACCCTTGATTCTTTAATTTCTAGTCTCAACCTAGAGGATGTTGTGTGAGATACAAGGTGTCATGAGAAATCCTTTCAGCTCCAGAGCTGAAAAGTCTGCATTTCTCAGAAAACACCTTTGAGGTATTACTTCAGACAGCTCCTGTTTAATGGCAAAATCATTGTAAACATTTGAGCTGAAAAGCACTTAAAGTATTTCAGAATTTGAAAAATGCTGTTCGGTAAAATGTTTCTTGAAGATGGTCTTAGGCTAAAATGGAGAATAAAAGTGTAGTGTTTTTAATAGCTGTGATGATAAAGGATAATTCCCATCTGTGATGAATACTTGATTTAACGAAGTTCATGGGTGAGCCTATTTTTTATCTGTGAGTTGAGGTAGGTTTCTTTTTTCTCTACATTAATTTCACATTGGGGTGAATTAAAATGTTATTTTGTGAGAACTGGTTTTCCTTACGGAAGGAGTTCTAAGATATTAAATGCAGCTTTAAATTAAGTTATTTATTTTCCTTTCTTCTCAGCCCCTCTAAATTGCTCAATAGTTGCTACTATAGGTCATAAACTGGAGCAGATCTGTTCCACTCTGTGGTGCTTACTGGATTTTGAACATGCAAAATGGCTAGCCAGAAATCAGAGAGGAATAATTTCAGCAGATGATATATTTTTTCGTGTCTGCCTGGCATAGTAACCCACATTTTTGCAAGTTATCAGCTGATCTAACTAGTGGGTTGTTACTCCAGAGCAGCTGGGATGTTAGAATACTATGGAAACTTTGGGTAGTGTTCAAGCCATAATTTGGCAATCACTTCTGTGCGCCAAGAAGACATTAAAATACTTTGGTAAACCTTACAGGTATTTTACCTAACCAATATTAACAGACAGAACTATATTTAGTGTTGTTTAAGATTGCATTGGGTTACACTCCATCCACCCACCCACTGTAAAGTATAGAAATATCAAGTTAGAGGGAAGGACTTCTATATTCATCTCCACTGTCATACTGCCTATGATGCTGTTTGGTAGCATGCTCCAAAGGCTTTCACTGCCATTTCTAAAAAATAAGGCAGCAGCCTATCATTGTTAGATTTGCACTCCAACACAATCAAGTAAACTCTTTCTAGCATTAAGGCAATGTACATTAATGTGCATGAAATGTGTGAAAGTGCGTGCTGAACTTTCTTTGGTGGCTCTTACTAAAGCAGAGGAGGTTTGGTTTTATTTCCCCACCAAAGGTGGAAGTGAAAGCCTTTCAGAGTGTGTTATCAACAGTGCCTAGGCAACAGAAAAGTGTGATGGAATACAGCAGTCTTTCCCCTCGTTATTTCTGTGCTTTCACGGTTTGGGGTGGATGTGTTGTATATCCTGAAGCAGTCGTGATTGTCACTAAGTATAGTTTTTGTTTGTTAATTTCCTAGTTTGTATACAGCTTTGCTGTACTTCAGTGGATAGCTTCCCCAGTCAGGGAGAAGGGGAACTACATCTTCCTGGGAGTCAGAAGGAGAACTGCACAACTGAAGCTTAATCCTGACTGTCGACCCTTCTGAAGGGTATGAAAGGCTATCACATACATCAGAAAATGTTCTGTGTCTTAACTTTGCAACCCGTTGAAAATCTATGAAGGGCAGTACATCAGATACAATCTTCCATGTCTGACAGTGAAGACATCATAGGAGTTCTCTCCTCTTGACAGGTTAAGAAACTTATGACTTCTCTTCTAATATACCTTAAATTTTCACAAGAACATCTGGAAGTCTTGAGTATGGCTAGGCATGGTAGCAACAGGATCTGTGCCATATTTTTCAAACTTGCTGAAGACTGACATGGGTAAATGTAGGAAATGATACCACCTTGCCTGTCAGTTTTAAAAACTCCGGAATGAAATACATTTTTACAAAATGTGGTAAAGTTACAAGCTCAGAGTTGTCAGAGGCTCTTCTCCAAAAGGACCGCTGGGGATCACTCCAGAGTAGTGCTGGGGACATGGAAGAAGAATTACATGATTCACACAGAGCTGTGGTTTACACAGGCATCTAATTACCTTAAATGTGTAGTGTGTTTAGTTTATGTCATAGTTTGCATAAGTAATCTAAAAATCTTAACATGCTGTTTCTGATAGTAGAACTTTAAAAAGTGTATCTACTATGAGCAAAATATGGCATTGCTGACAAGGTCATACTAGTTTGCAGAGTAGTGAAAGTCAAAGATTAATCTCTTTCAGGTTTAACTTTGTGTTTAAGTACAAAATCTGTTTTCAGGCTTCTACATACCTTGTGCCACACTGAAGGCAGCAGAGCTAGAATACCTTTAATTCCTTTATTTTGGCTGAAAATCACAGCAGTCAGTGGTGCATTACTGCCTTTGGGAGGTTGGTTGGTCCGTTTGGTTTGGTTTTTTTATTTTGGTTTCTTTAGGACTGACTGACCCTAAAAGCAGGAGAAAGCTCAACAAGGTGCTGCTCATCATATTGCAGGTTCTTCCTGACAGCAGTAACAACCTTGTGTAAAGTGGCTAGAAGTTTGGTTTATTCAGTTTGCAGTATATAGGCTTAGGTGTCTGTGTCAACCACGTAAAGGTTCATTAGAACTGAGATCTGAAGTGCTTCCTCTCCTGCTCTAGGAAGGCAGTGTTCTTTGTACCCATGCCATAGTGTGAAGTAGTTTCAGCTTACAAATATTTGCTATGTTACTTATAAAGTAGTCGTAAACTGAATAAATAAACAAGGTAACTGGAAAAGAAGTCACTGAGAAGCCTCTATGAACTAAAATTTCCAGCCAGGAGGGGGAGATCACACCAGGAGGATTGTATTTGCAGCTGCCCGCTACATGGTGACTGTAATTTTGATTTGGTAAAGGTAATGAGAGAGCTTGCAGGAGCAGGGAAACACAGTCTAAGACTTGTTTGCTTTCACATTTATGCGATGAATGAATCATACATAGACATGTGATGCCAGCACATGCACACCAAAAGTGTATGTGAGTGTTTGCACATCACAAGTGGTTTAGGTGTGGGAACCCAAAGGAGGAGAAGCAAATTCTCACATGGTATTGGCCAGCTCAAAATGTGAATTTAATATACTATGGCTGAAGACCTCCCTAACAGTGACTACACCTGCATGGATGTTTAATCTAAGTATGTTGTAATGATATTTTGAAAATTCATTTTTTTAAATTTAGCTTCACTCTTTAAAAATCAAATACTGTGAAGTGAAGAAGATTGATTAAAATAAGATAGGTAGAGTGTTTCCAAGAGACAGGCAACCCTCTTGGAGGACTACACCACAGAGATACCAACTATTAAAAAATGCGCCCCAAACCAAAAAATCATACACACCCCAACCAAACATAGAAAAGTTGAGATTTTGGAAGTGAGGGTCAGATTTGATGAAGTACTGAGCATTACAAATCAGTTTAAATTTGAAAGTTCATATTTCAATTAAAATTCAATTTCAGTTTTCTGAAAGACTTAGTTACAACTAAATACAGGGTTAAGTTCCAACAAATACCAATGGATGCAGCTGGGCAAAAACTTCAGTGTTAGTGTAATGTATTAAAGGATGGGCTTTGGATTACCTATTGTGCAAAAAAGAGATCTCTAATGTATTTTGTAGATAGTACCTCAGTGCCTTGTAGTAGCAGCCTAAAACCTTTTTATTTCCTTCATGTTTTTCAAGTTCTTGTTGAACTGAAGTCCCTTAACTCTCTTCCTTTCGTTTAAAGCTGTGCTTATCTTGAGCATTTTCTATGCACTACACTACTTTAGTCTTCGACATACTTCCACGTCAGGCACATGCAGTATAGAAATGCTACAAAAGTAAAGTAATTTGACTTAAGCCATTCTAAATCCTCAGAAGTTTTAAGTGCCTCATCCGTTCTTTAGGGTTTTGTTCTGCCTGCGGCTTGCTTTTCTTCAAGAAAAAAAAAGAATACAATCAAATTCTGTTCTAGTCTTTACTGTTTTATCACTTAAAAGAAGTTTACCTGAAAGAGAAGCGTGACATATTTCCACAGTAACTGTCATTCCCACATAAAATATCATAGAGATAGGAATCTTTTGACAATCTAGTGTGCTTTTTAGAGTAACTGCTGTGGGCAGGCTACAAGTCATAGGGTGTAAATAGTAGATGTTGCTAAGCATTTACTCTGTATTGGTACTTTATTGTTTCCACCCTTGCTGAGCTTAACTAGACTTTTGAAATCTAGCGAAGATATTAAGGTTAAAGCTGGCCATTTTCTGACCTAGTCAGTGTATTTTTTTTTTCTTACAGCTAAACTCTGAGAGTTTCAACTGTCGGGAGAGTGCTGGTGGAAAAGCTTGGCTGAATTATAGAGGGACAGTTGAGAACATTTAGCTAAGACTCATGCTAGGGTGATGTGGCAACACTTATGTTGCCTGTCAAGCAGTAGGAAACATAAAAATATTCTGACTGGTAATCTGCTTCTCTCATGAGTCAGTGTCTTTCAGAGAAGTGCCTTATGAGAGGCTGTGATTCATTGTGATGCTTTAAAACCTGTTCTGCTTAGGTAAAGATAACCAACTTCATTGCAGAGCAGAAAGTAAGCAAGGTCCCCATAGCCTTTCATACAATAGAAATAGAAGTAAGAGCACTCAACCAACAGATTTGAGATCTGGATTTAGCTCCTTCTGAAAAGGTTCGAATGCGCATTTCTCCATTCTTAATTTTACCCACTGAACTGAAGCATTGAAGCACTGAAGCCAAGAGCTCAAAATTGAATGAGCCAGAAGAAAAACTGTAACAACCTTTTGTGTTTCTCCCACTTGATTGCCATCCTGTTGCCAGTTCCCCTTATTCTGGAATCAGTTTACCATTTTACCCCACCCTATTCACTAGCAAAAACTGGACCAAGCAAAACCAACGCATTAAGTTGAAACATTTTAAGGTAACTTTTTTTTTTTTGCAGTAAGAAGGCTTAAGTGATAGTTACTGCCTGTCAGGTAAAGTGTGCTGATTTAGTTCCATGCTATCATGTAACGTACTCTGATTTTAGTACTTATTATAGATGTTGGTTTTAAGAAGACCCTTCTACAGGAAATAAATCTGCTGTAAAAGGATGTTTTTTGGGAGAGGATTTAAGAAGTGATAATGAGATGTTTTTGACTTGTTCATTGTCACAATAGTAAAATCCTAATGCTGTCAAAGATCCCTATCCTAGATCTATGTCAAGATCTTTCAGTAGGCAATGCTTGACATCCTGTAATACATTGTTCTTCTGAGGGCTTCTGCCTCAACAGTGCCCTTGTATAGAATTCTCTGGACTCACATAAAACAAAGTGTAGACTGACAAGTCCCCTTTCTCCATCTGATGAGGACTGAAGCTCACTAGTGAAAACACTCATGCTCTCACTCTCTTGATGCACAGTGATATCTCAAATACCAGTGGGGGCTCTCTGCTCAGCTGCTGTCCCTGGCTGGATCAGGAATTCTCTTAACTCCTGGTGCTTGGGTTCTACTCACTGGCTGATTCAGCTTGATTCTCGCTGGCAAAGAGGTGCACGTGTTTGTATTGGGCTTCTCCACACTTGCAGACCCAGTGAATATCAGCACAAATCCTTGCTCTGTCCATGCTTGGATCCTGGGCCTCCCACTTGCTGCCCAGGTGATTTGCCAGCAAACTAGGTACACTGTAATCTTCCACACCAACCACCACTTTTGGTGTTAACACATTCCCACATATAGCTGGTGCCCCAAGCATATGGGTCCTGTGACCTGCAGTCCCATTGCAGCTGAGGTGCTGGCATCTTAATTTCACTGCAGTCCCCCTAGTGGCTGGCATCCAGGCATGTGGGCCCTATGGGCTGTGGTCCTGCCCCAGTGGCTGATGCTGAGACCCTCACCTGCTCCAGTTGCAGGGGCCCTTTCATCCAAGGCTTGACACCAGTTGCTGGCCCCAGATTCACGTTTTATGGGACCTGATTTCATGGCCCTTCCAGCTACTGATGCTGAGACACGCACCCACTCCAGCTGCTGGCCCCATAGACACAAGGGGTTCTCCTGAGGTCTGGTCCAAAGTGAGTCAGGCTCGGTTGCCAGCACCTAATCCTTAGAGTGCTCAGGTGGAATAGAAAGTGGTTACATGGTAAAATAGTTAAGAAAAGCTTTGTTACTAAGTTTTGCACAGTTGCACTTGTCCCTGTCATCAGTTACAAAGTCCAGGCTGGCTCCCTGCCTGTAGTTTTGTAATGACTGTTAATTAGTGATTGCAGCCATTTCTTCTTTGTGATTGTTTCTCTTATCCCCTGTCTATCAGGTTTGTATCACTGTGTGTTTTATTTATTACTTTCCTGTTATTTGTATCTGCCTTTGAGCTGGAAAGGTCCTTGATCTGATAACCTTCATGAAGCAGATGCTCTCATGTTCCACATACCCTTACAGTGATAATTTTACAAATTAATTGGGTTTTTTTTGCAGTAAAATATGTTAGGGGGTAAAATGCATCTCTTTTTAAGATACTTTCTTTTATCCTTTTAGTTTCTTTAAAAAAATAGCTGGCTCCTGTTTATGACCTGTCACTTTCAGCAGTCATGTGCAAAAATTTTAGTTAAGGATACTTTTTCAAATATTCTTGGCAATGTACAAACATAGTACAACATGGCATGATGGAAGTAATAGTTTTTCTTGAGGACCCCAGATTTCTGTATTAGAAGTGTGGATTCTTTGGCATAGGAGTCAGTGTTCATAGGACTGTTGATACAGCTGATAGGCTATATGGATTTACAAAGCAGTGCGGATACCCAGTCAAACAGGAAGGATGAAAGAAATATCAAACAATTGTTTTATTTTTACCATGTTAGCCATTCACACTGTGAATTGACTGTAGCTTTTTGCTGTATGTAATCTGTTGTCTTGTACAGAGCTGTGTGAAAAGGATCTTTTTGTCTTTCTTTGAATTTTCCTTTATTGGGTCTATGATGATTTATACTTGTAAAATGGTAAGATGAAAAATGTAATCCTAAACTCTTGCTTGTTTGAATGATCCTTATCAAAGTGTTTCAAATCCTTCTCATAGGTGTAGAACAAAACTGGTTTTTGTCTTATTGCAAAAGACTGTTTTCGGAAGGAGTTACTGGAAACTTAGAGTTGCTGCCCAAATGCTCATTTGACTTCTATCACTTTGTTGAGCTAAGCAGATAACGCTACTGTCAAACCATCAGGTGCTTTGTCTTTTCACCAGGTGGTTGCTTATTTTGAGCAGTTCTTACATGAACAACTATGCTCCGTTGTCTTGCCCAGTGGAAATGTATTATGGCACACCGGCCTATGAAATTTAGGGGATCTTAATGACTTAATGTTTTACTGACTTAATAACTGAGTGGTTCACTACCTGAGGAAATGAGGGAAGTATGGCATTCTTTTGCTGTCAGGGAATGATTAAGTAACTCATTAGATATGGCAGTCACATTAGTCTGAATCTGTTTTGATTTCATTTAGGATAAGCACAAACCGCAGCAATAATTAAGGTTTTGAATGTAGCGCTGAAAACTGATTTATCAGTTTTGACGTTTTATAAAGTGACATTTTATTGTTTAATGTATTGTGCTGAACATGGACTTTAACTAACTCAGGACAAAGAAGTTATTTCTTATTTTTATTATTACCCTGCCATGTCATTTATTTTTGCAGACAGTCATAGATGCCCATATCTTCCCGGCTCTTATAAATATTTTGCAAACGGCTGAGTTTCGGACAAGGAAGGAAGCTGCTTGGGCAATCACAAATGCAACATCGGGAGGCTCTGCCGAACAGATCAAGTATGAAATAGTTTAAATCTTTCAATGCAATTGACTAAGTTAGTGTTTGTGGAAGAAAACAAACTAGCGGCCTAGAAACTGGAAAAGCTTTCAGTGTGCTTTCAGTGTTGTACCTGGAGAGACTGTCCTTGTGAATGAGCCTTTCATTCCTTCAGGGAGAAATCACATTAGTATTTCAGCTGTAATACTTATTTAAATAATTGAACCATTTCTCTTACATGAAAACAACTAAATACAACTTTTAAACTAACTTCTTAGTGGTGTAGAGTATAACAGAGTGCATTAGCAGTCTGGAGAGGAATAGCTCAGCCCCTCAGACAGTGGCATCACAGGCATTGTTTTTCCTCTTTAATTTACACCACTACACTATGTTTATATGCAGTTTTGTATAAAATTTTAAAAATACTTTATAAGGATGTTAAATTAATGCAATTGCTCTTTATAGAAAATATTTATAAGTTACCATTATAGAAATATAAATGATGGTACAAATATTATTTCAAAGCTATATAGAGGAAGTGAGACAGAGAAAGTGTTTTAAAGTTATTTTCATTGTTTCAGCAGAATTGACTAGATAGAAATAGATGCCTGTAATTTCTCTAATTTTTCCATGCAAGTTGGTATTTTATCTGATTTCTTAGACCTTCATGCTGAGTGCTTAAGTGGCTACACCAGTTATAATTTTGCAGGCAATTTACTAGGTTCCATGTGATATTTTTCAGGTATTTAGTAGAACTGGGATGCATCAAACCACTCTGTGACCTCCTTACAGTAATGGACTCAAAGATTGTGCAAGTAGCACTGAATGGGCTGGAGAACATCCTGAGGCTTGGAGAGCAGGAATCCAAACGCAGTGGCACTGGCATTAATCCTTACTGCGCTCTTATTGAAGAAGCATATGGTATGAGCAAAACACCTGGGAAAGTCAGGGGATACAGCAATGGTCACAAACCCATTGGAGTCTCAGTAGACCCAATTCTGTTAATTACCTTATCAGAGTTACTGAAAATCACCTGTTCTTCGAGAAGTCTCCAGTGTACTCCATCTTCTGCTTTATCTTTTTGTATAGATTGGAGACAGAACACGCAGATCTTCTGTTCTTCATTCATACAGAGTAAAAAGTGTTAACAAGAAAAACACTATAATTCCCAATAGTAGAGATTTACTAGAACGGCTGACACTTGGATTTTATTATAGAATCATTCCTTGCTGTATTATTTTTCTTTGTATCTGACTACAAGGCTTGAGTTTGCCCATTTGCTTAATGCCTAGCTAAAATCTGGTTGCCTGAGTTTAACTGCATGACTATACATACATATTATACATGTTAGGAAATGGAGTCTCTGTCCTTGAAGTTTGAAATACTTGTCCAGACACATCAGATCTCATCTGGTGTTGGTTAGTACTGCTGGGCTGGGCTGGGTTGAGCTAGATGATTATCAGAACTCTTATTTCAACTTACACTTAGGTGATTCTGTAGTCACGGTCTTCGTAGCGAACACTGTGAACGTACTTTCAGGAAACATGATCCTAGAAGTTTCTTCACAAAAAGTCTGAGTTTGAGGCCTTGTTCTTTACCCATTCAAGAGTTGTTGATTTAATTTTTGGGTGAAAGGGTAGAGGCAGGCAGAAAGTAGGAAACACTTGACACAGTTATAGGGGTCTCTGTAGTTCAAACTGGTTTTCCTTGGTTGTAGAGAGTACAAGTTGAGTGCAGGTCTCCATAGAGGGGCCTGTTCTTTTTGAAGGTGGGAGAGAATTGTGGAACAAACGGAGAATTACCGTGGTCGTCTCCTTTCACTGAGCTGTAACCTTTATGTACTGCTTTTTTCTGCAGGTCTGGACAAGATTGAATTCCTGCAGAGCCATGAGAATCAAGAGATTTATCAGAAAGCTTTTGATCTGATTGAGCACTACTTTGGAACAGAGGATGAAGATAGCAGCATTGCCCCACAAGTGGATATCAACCAGCAACAGTACATCTTCCAGCAGTGTGAGGCTCCCATGGAAGGCTTCCAGCTTTGAGGTGCCCCTGTGCTGTGTGCTCCTCTACCTAGCCAATCCTGTTGTCGAGCCACAAGCCACTCGTGGAGTGATTCTCTCAATGTTTTCCATAACCCTGTTTGCGCTCATTCGCTTGCCTTGTGCACATGCTCTTACATACGTCTGGAAAACTTTTGGCTCTCTGTGGCAGGATGCCCCCTCCTTGGAAAGGGGTTGCCAGAATCACCCTTCTCCTCTAGATTCTGAATCTCTCCACTGTCATCTTCGTGGAGTTGAGGCACCTTTCTATACTTTGAGATATTCCTTGTTCCTATTACAGGAAAAGTAATCCCTCCTCCACTTGGCCCCCCACTCCTGGCATCCAAGAGAAGGCCGTCTTTGTCTTGTATTTGCTGCAGAGTGTGCCTGCAGTCTAGGGAGACATTCAGCCTTTCTGAGAACGTAGCTGAATTCATCCCCCGTGTTTTCCCCTGGATGCCTCTTTGGATGGCTGCGAGAGATGCGTTAAACCTTCACATGCGATGTATCTACCTTGCTGTATGTGCCAGCCGGGGTTATTGGCATGAGGAACATGTTACAAACAATGGAGTAAGTTCTCTATCCCCTGCAACAACAGGCTACAATGGACATGTTTTATGGTTCTTAGGAATACTGAACACATCTGGCCCCATCCCGTCTCAACACTGAGCTCCCAAGTTGGATTGCAGACCACTGTGGAGATTTGTATACCTTCCCAGTTTTTCGTCTCCATCCACAAAAAAAGAACCTGTGAATAGGTCACTCTTAACACCTCCCCAGAAACAACTTTCCAAAACAGCTTGTAGAATGGAGAAACTGCCCCCACTTCTGCTTGCCAGCACAGTACGATCCAGCCGGGCCTTCCTTAGAAATCAAGCCCTTTCTGGCTCCATGGTCCAGAGTCTGGTCCTTGGTATTCTAGTTATGGCTCAAAAGTTCCTGTCTGCCTCTTTACATTTTTACACAGAGTGACTTGAACAGATTTCTCTTCTGAGAAGTTAACTTCTGACTACAGAAATCTTAATTTGTAAAACTTAGCACAAGGAGCGTTAGGTCTCCTTTTCATTTTCACAAGACAAGAGCTTCCTCTCCAGCTCACCTGATGGAATATAGTCCTCCTGGTCAAGGCCCTTATTTAACAACTAAAATGACACTACATTCACAGGATAGTACTATTACATCCAGATCCACCTGGCCCTCTGATTTCACTTTTCCCTTTTGCTGTTTATGAGACTTCAGGTGAATTAGCATGGAACGCATGGTTCCTCCAGGTGACATCTGTAAGGCATCGCTGTCTGCATGGCAGCTGCCACGCGCAGCTGGAGACTGCCCTTCTGCTAGCAGCATGTTCTTGGCTCCGCTACCTGCTTGGATCACAGACCTCTGATGCAAAGGCCAGCCACTCCTCACTGAGTTCAGCTGACATTGACACCAAACTCTTCACACAACTGGGGAGATGCCACATGATTGAAAGTGGTGGTTCCATTTCGGAGAATGCAATGGATTCCCTAGGCCGTCCGCTCCCCTCTGCATCGGGCTATGTTCTTTCAAGCCATTTTGGATGCTTGGAACACACATTTGTCCAGTGTAAACATTTCAAAATCGCCACTGGCAACTGCAGCATCACATACCTGTGGTAAATGTTTGTGGCACAACTGTCTTCAAGATCCTCATTACTCCTCTCAGTGATAAGCCACTGCAACAGCAAAACCAGCCCACTGGATACAGAGTTATAGAAATACATAAGTCACTTGTCATACTGCTGAAAGAAGCTAGGCAATGGCCTGAACATCAGCTCTGTGTGACCATTATTTAAATAAAGTCTTCTGTCTCTGCTTCAGGACGGAGACTCTGACCTGTGTGGCCACTGCAGAAGCCACCTGCTGCCTCTCTAGCTAAGCCAGTTGGCTTCCACTTTCCCAGTTATTTTCTCTAGTGCTGCTTTGTGCTGAAGGAACATTTAGTTTACTGCACTTGATCTGTAAATGGACTTAAATTCTTTGTAATTTAGGGGGTTAAATTTGGTGGTTAATTTAAAAAAGCAAAAAAACCCCTCAATGTTGCCTTTACATCACATATAAATAACTGTGTTTCTCTTTTCTTGAAGGGTGATAGAAGCACTGATTAGTAGCAAAATCTTGTTTTAGCTTTTGGATTTTTTTGTGCTGGATTTTTTTACGTGTAAATTTCCAATAACATGTCATTTCTATAAGATTTGTTTAAAACCATGTACCTCTTATTGGATGGTATAAAAATACTACATATTTTGTAAACAAATCTGAGCAAAGTGTGTGTGCATATATTCTGTATATTCATATATGTATATTCTGTGTATATATACACTAGCGTGTATATATACGTATATACACACACACACATATATATATACACACATGCATAAAGTGTGCGTATATATATACATGCCTATATATCTATATATATAAGTGTTTTCTCTTCCAGGCTAGTGAAAACAATGTGGTGCATTGGCGTTTCCCTCCCCTGCCCCCCAAGAAAGTAATGACAATTGCCTCTAAATGAGTGAATTAAAAAAGAGTCCATTTAAGCTGACTGGTGTGCCTTCCTGTGTAAGGAGCCTGGCCCATATTTGTTACTTTTGCCATGGATATATGAATTCAGAGCAGATAAGTATAAATCTTTAAACTTGGTATGTTTGTTTGAAGTGACAGGCCTGGTTGACGCAGGTAATATTGTTGTTATAAATACTTAGACTGTGTAAGGCATTTGACTGGTACTGCATAATATTTTGAGTGAAAACCACATCAATACAAGAATCAGCATGGCACACATTAAATGGATTAAAATGCAGCTAACTCATAGGTCTCAATGTAATTTTAAATGGTGCTTAATTGAGTGTATTTCCATCAGGATCTTCCAGCAACCACTTCTTGGCGTTGCTTTACTTAGCCTTATTAATAGGTTGAAAAGAAACAAAATCTACTTCTAACAAAGGCTGCAAATTAAATGGGTACAGAAGGGAGATCAGGCTTGTGAATTATGAAAGGAAAAGCTCACTGATACAGACTGATCAGAATTACTTGGCAAGCCAAGGGCAAGTAAACTATTTGCATTTTAACAGAGCCAAACATGTAGTGTAATGTTACCCATCTAATAAATAACAGGCCACAGATGAAAGACTGTTTTGGAGGAACAGTGCCACTGAAAGTATGAGGATCATTATACATTATTGCTTGAACACTACTTCCTAACATATTTCTGTGTGGCTGTGTCCCCTGCTAGAAACACTGAAACCAGTATTCTCTGCTCTTCTGAAGGATATGCTCAGACAGGGACCGTCTCAGAGAATGCCTCTAGCTGCCATTTCTGTGAAGGTCACACTGTGTTTTGAATCATCTGTTGTTGGTTTGTGCCTAAATAAGAGGCAGAGTGGTCTCATGTAGAGGGTAGGTGAGGGAGCTGTTGGAATTCTTAGGTTCTTCTCTTAGCTGTATCAGGCAGCATGTAATGCTAGAAAAGCGATCTCATATTTTCTTCAAAATTGAAATACATACATTTGTTTCTGTCTGCTTGTGGCGATCCAATCTAAGCACCTTCCAAAAGCCCCACAGGCTGGTAATGAGAATTTATTTAATTCTTTTTGAAACCTCAGTAATGAGGTGGAAGCACTGCACTGAGATTTTAACAATGTGCGTTTGAAGCTGAGTGTTAGAGAAAGAAAGATGCAGGGGTGCCTGAAATTGCTGTCTAGCAGTCCAGCACACAGATCTTTGATGCCATTTAAGTTGTGGTTTTGTTGGGGGAGCAAACAGGAGCCATCATTCTTTCTGTTGGTAAAGTTCCCAGTGGAACGTGGCAGGCCGGGTCAGTGTCTTGGATTCAGGAGGATACAAAGGATGATGGAGCAGGTTATTGAAAGCCCAGTAACTATGCCAGGACCAGCCAGGCTCCTGGGAAGATATCACACAATCATTAGAGGCAACTGCTGCCTAGAGACTTCAGCCTGTTCTTACATTCCTGTATTTGTTCCTTGATGCCAGTCAAATAGAGGTGGTTGAAGACCCTTTGCCTAATGTTGAAAGAAGGGAGGCTTCTGGATCTATGTGTTCTTGGACCTGCATTTTCTCTTTTTTTCTCTTTTTTCTTTTTTTTTTTTTTCTTTTTTACTGTCAGACTGTTGAAGAATTAGATTGCACCACGTGGTCCTACATGTGCGAGTGCTCCTGGCAATACACTTCTTTGCTTCTCTGGGGACTTCCAGAACAGCTGTCTCACCTCTGTGCAGTTTGATCTCTCTGCCAGCTTAAAGTAAATCCCCATCTCTCCTCATCTCTTCCAGTATGATTTTTTTTGCTTCTGGAAATTGGCACAACACACCATTGGTACTCTCCCCTGCCAATTTTAAATATGAAGTCTTTCTTCAGTTGCCTGAGTCTTAGTAGAAAAGTAAGCGAGACCTCTTTGTGTACTTCTGTGGCTGTGTCTACAGGGCTCTTGCGTGTTCTTCTGAGGCAATGTCGAAGTTATCAGCTGATCATTCCCATTAGGAAGTGTCAGTTGCCTCTGGACCAGGTACAACAATATGGCACATGGTAGAGGATTGATAAATTGGACTGTTCTGAATAAATGTGAATGGTGTTATAGACCAAGCCAAAGGGGAGAAAGAAAATGAGATACCATTTAAGGGCTTAGTATGTTCGTCTCCATGGTGCACTGCTAAAAGGATTTGGGCTGAAGCGGTGAGCTCTCAGTGATCTAGATGAGGGCTATTAAGTTCTCCCATCAGCTGGGACTGGCTGCCTCAGCCAGAAATGTGTGCTGGTTTTGTAACCACTGTCTGTGTTTAGAATGGCTTTCTTGGAAGCTATCACACCAGGAAGGAGGTGCTTCCTTTCATTACCTCTCTGAGAAAGATCTATCATTTTTTAGTACCCAGCTACTTTGAAAGAAAATACTGCAGTGGTTGGGAGTGAGCTCCCAAAAAAGCTCATTGTCTTGGGCTTTTGTTTGAGACTTGAGCCTACGCAGAAGCTGAAAGAAAACACAAAGTTGGACAGTGATGCACAGTCTTTATGGCAGATACTGAAATGGTGGAGATACCAGGGTGACAGGATTCATGGAGCTTTTGTCAAATGACTGGACCAGACTTCAGTTTTTGAGTAAATGGCATAAAGCTTATAGAAATTAAATTCAAAACTAGTGACCATTGCTGCTCTGAAGTGTTGCTTTCTAAGTGGTATTTTGCACATTTTTATTTGAAGTACTTTACGAGCTGGGTGAGTCCAAGTAGTTTTATTTCCAAAACTAGAAGAGGTATCTGCCAGTTCTGTTCACAGGGTGCGCTCAGAGGTGTGTATTAAAAGGGTGATATTCTGGAGATGCGGAGTTTTAAGCTTTGCCATCACCAACCGTAAATCACAGCTTTTTCTTCACAGAAACCTGAAATGCTGTCTGAAATGCACGTTCTCTTTTTTGGTGTCATTTAGTACATACATGAGCACAGGCATGTCATCTGGGAAGGCTTTTTTGGTTCTCACCTGTGTGCCTACTGGTGTGGCAAAGAACCAGAATTGGAAAATCTGTTCACAAACCTGCAGTGAAATTAAACACGGCTTGCATTCAGGGTTAATTAAGTGGACAAATCCATGGTATCCTCCTTTGCTTGGTTGACAGTGTACTTACGATAATTTCCATCCAGAGAATCTGATGACAGGTCACTGTATCACCTGAATGTCTGATGGGTTACATCTCATTGTGGTACCCAGAAATGCCATTCCTAGATGGACTGCAGCAGCTTTACCCTGCGTTTTTAAAGGGCTTTTGATTTACTCAGCAATGCTGCTAATTTTTAGGAGTACAACAAAAAAAATCTCCCATTCTGAGGAAGTTCACAAACTAATTCTGTGAAACTGATATGTCTCTTCCGGGAGTCCCCAGGGCCATTCAGCAGGGCAGTGCTGGGCAGTAACGTAGTTTGGAGCAGTTCTGACACTTCAATCTACATTTCTTTCCAAATGAACTGAAAGGATGAAGGAAAATACTGTCTCTGGTTGCTGCAGGCTGTTCAGTATGAATAATGTGTGACTCTGGGCTCAATGCCACAAACAGGACTCTTGAGGCAGGTGATCTCTAGGTGGGCCTAGTATCATGAAAGCACAGATAACAATTTAAAAGGGCCAAATAAGTATAAATTTAAATGAGATTTGTAAAGAAAGAGCTTAGTGGCAGAAAGCAGGAATGCCTGATTGACTTTCTGGTACTAATGTGCCTCTGACTAGTAAATATGACAGTACAGGTTGAAGCTGTTGCTCAGTATTCCTCAAAATAGTCATCTCCCTTCCCTCAGCTTGGTCTCTCATCTCACTCCCAGTGCTGGTGAAACAACTCTTAGTGTGTCAGCTGCAACACTGTGGTTCTTTGCAATGCAATTTCACTTCATCTCCCTCCTCGTGTTACTGAAGGCAGGCAGTTCTTCACAGGAAGTTATCCTCACTTAAACAAATGCAGCCAAGAATAGGACCTAGAACAGGGAAGCAGGCTTTCTAATAGCTTTGGATCATTTTACTGATGTTAATGCATGTCCAACAGTAACTTTTGTCTCAAGGGCTCCCTTAATAATTGTTCTGTCTTGCACAAAGAGGAACATATGGATTATTTGAAGTAGCCAGTACCAATACAGAATAAACACAGTTCTCTTGCTGAGGGGATCTGAAATAGTCAGTGATGACTGCCCAGTGAAGTTATTTTGTTTGCACATGCATGGATGTACAAGTGGAAATCAAATGGACTGTCCTTCTGTGTTACATTTACCTTCTTGTAAGTGGTAAGTAAGAACGTAAGACTTCATGCAGGGGACTGGTACTGAGAATGCAGGTATAGGTCCTGCAGTACTTAAAAAGATGCTTAGTCTGGTGCACAGCACATGGGAAACAATTACATTGCTTATCCAGTTTGCTCATGTGTCCTGTCCCCCTAACTGTGAAGAAAAGAATTGGGAAGAAAGGGGCAGTTACTAGGAAAAGAAAATATGTATTTCTGGTTTTATTGATCACAGGACAACATATTCATTCTTTCTTGAACATGAGTATACAGAACTAACATACAGGAAAGATGTGACTATATCCTCCTCTCAGGAGGAAAGGACTTTGCTTTTCTTCCCCAGTCCTTGGTCTCTTCATTTCCTCCTCTAAGGTTTAGCAGATGCACTTTCCGCTTTCCACTGGGCTTTCTTCTCCAAGTTTATGCTCGTAAGAGATTCATGTCTTTTCATAGCCTATAATGTAATAAGATCATCAGTTATCACCTGAAGGACCCAGTGTTGAATCAGTAACTTGGAAAATACCTGGCCTATCCTTACCAAGGCACAGTTCTATCAGCTTTAATGCCAGGAAGCCAAGAGGGTTAAAATAAAATATTGAGACATTACTTTGGCTGAAAGTAATTACTTCTCTGGGAATAAATTAAACCCTTTTCTCAAGGCACTAGAAGATATATTCTGTGCTTCTGGTCAGTACACAGATCTGATTTTCACAAGACAGAGGTACTAGAAACAAATCAAAAGTTAATCATAGACTCACAGAATATTTTGAGTTGGAAGGGACCCCACATGGATCATCAACTCCAACTCTTCCATGAATGCCCCACAGGGGGATCAAACTTAACTTGGCATTATTAGCACCATTCTCTGGCCATCTGAGCTTATCTCAGGAAACAATTCCAGCTGCTTTGAAAACAAAGATTCCAAAGTAGCTGTCCTCTCTTCCTGCTGTTTCCATTCGCACTACTCTAGTACAGAGGAAAATGCGCTGGGAATCATCAGTGTTTGATCTCTGCTGTTAAAGTCAGGGAAAAATCCTTCCACTGTTTCATTTCAGAATGCTGCATCCTTTTTATTTTAATAGACAAATACTGGCAGAAATGTCAGCTGACACGCAGTTGCTCACAGTACTGGGGTTAAGACTGTCACTACTTTTAAGGTTTCTCTAGAACGCTTAGAAACAAGACCTGAACCTTGTCATCAGAAAAAAACCTTCCCAGAAAGGCAGCATAACAAGTAGGATTCTTCCGCCATACAGATGCTTTGAGCTCAGGGGTTTTTGTTTGGTTTTTTTAAAAGGAAGCATCTTAACAGTGATGTCATCCTTTTCTAATGGGAATTAGTCAATGAAGGTCACCTCTGGGGAACCAGGATGACTTGTTAAAATTTTGTTCAGTGATAAAAAACCCAAAACAAACAAAAAACCAAACCCCCAAAGCAAGACAGTACTAAAAATCCATAGGGAAACAGAGAAATTTATATGATTTATTTGCCCTCATCAGCCAAAATTCTGTGCTTACCTGTTTCCCTCTGACCACCATGACGATGCATCCCACTATGGTCAAGGCTATCATGACATAGCTGAACTTCACACGCAGTGTGGTCTTTGCTGCTCTCACCGTTTCAATCCTCAAGAAAGAATAAAAGAACAGATTCATTTTTAGAGTCCCAAATAATTCACGTGGCTAATTATTTAACTTCTCCTAGCATGCTGTCTAGGAAGTTTTGTATAATGCTAACAGTGCTTGGCTCTTTTCACAAAAAAGTTTTACAAGAACAGGAAATGCTGATCCGTAAGTACCTTGGGAGATAATTGGTCACAAAGGCATTCCTCTCAAAGCTGGAAACAAACCTAACTTTTTAAATTTTGGTTACTTAATTGTTAAAATACTGCCTTTGCAGACCACTTGACTGCAGTGCAGAGGAGGAAGGCTATGGTATTTCAGTATGTATGTTCATTATGAAGAGAACAGGAAAAAGAGAGGGATGGTTTTACTAATACAATATTTTTCTTACTGTTTCTGTGCTCACTACTACCTTCCAATATCTGCAAAGTGAGGGAGAACTCCTTCCGCATTGTAGCTGTGATGTATTTAACACTGTAAAACATGCATTTTTCTCGCAATGGCAGAAGTATGGTAAAAACCAAAATACATTAACAATTAAGAGTTTCTTGGGCAGAGGGAAGCCTTATCACAGCTTTGCAATTTCTTCTGCCTGAACTTCAAAACGGTTTCATTTATGAGGCAGTCTTATTTTCTAGCAAGGTGGCTTCCTCTGCTGCAGGACTTGACAGTGCTATTCGTGACACACAGGCTGCTGAATGCAGAAATTCTGCAGAAACTCCTCAGAAATTCTGAATAGGACTTGGTAAATGACCAGTGGTTCGCACTCCTGCTGGAGTAAATAGTCTTAAAGTGATCCGTTTTCCTGAGAAACTAAGGAGGTATGGAGGATCTTAAGATTTCTAACATCAGCTTTGGACAGAGGAACTCTTTAAATTTATGGGTTTTTAACTCCAGGGGGCTTACCTAGCCACACCAGTAGCTATACTACCCTTTTGGGAAACCTGTTGCCTATGCTCCTGTTATCTTTTAAAAACCAGAAGTCTTCCACCAGAAGAGTAGCAGTTATTAACACCTTCCAGCTGTGCATGTGAAGAGTAAAAACAAAAGATCGTTTATTTTGAGTTAAACTCTGAAGATAATTTTACCCAAATGACATCTTGGTTACAGCAAATTTTCTGTTAGAACAATGCAAGAAGGGCCAGTGAAGCATTAGTGCTTTTTAGAAGTGCTTTCCACAATAACCAAAGACCTACACCCTGTATATTTAACTCTCCTTGCAGAATTTAGAGCTGATGACTCCCTTCTCAAGGAGGTCTGATATTCTCACTGATTGTATTTGGCACATGATAAGATTCCAGAAGACTAGAAAAGCACCAACACTGTGTGATGCAAAGAAAATAAATGCATCAAACTAGGTCAATTATACTGCAAAACTGAAATGCAGAATGGATTTAATGGAACTGGGAAATTATTACTGTACACAAACATGAGTGCATATGGAATATTTTACTACATTTTGACCCTTGTATTTGGAAGAAAGAAAAGATACTTAAGGATCGAGGATAGTTCAATGTGGTAAATCACACAGGACCTGAGAGCTGAGAAGTTTTGCTCTTGTTTTTGTCAGTACTGATTTCAGTACAAGATTTCTGATGATAGGGAACAAAAACATCCATCTATGATGAAACTAATGGTAAATTTTAGAATCCAGGTTGTTTCTGCTAATAATCTGCAATGAAAGCCTTGAGTGCAGGCTGCAATTAAGCTGAAATGCACAGCAGTAGGATTATAAAAAGTTTGCTAGTTAATTTTGGAAATACCTTAGATGTGTTAAGAATTTACAAGCGCAGAAGGTAGATACCTGAACACAACTTGCATTTTAAATCAATTAAGTGGCTAAGTTTAACATTTGTTTAATAAATAGGTTGCTTCACCACATTTTACAAGATTGAGTTTTATCACAAGCCCTTGCCAACTCACAGTTAATCTCAGAACAGGAAAACAAGTTTTTGTGCTTTTATAGTTCTCAATTGTCTTCTCAGATTTGGCTGAATTATTTGTCTAAATAAAAAGAGTTCCCTATGCACTTGCAAAAATGGTCAGCTTTTATCAGAAGTTGGTTTGTCCTTTCAATAAACTACTGAAATCAATCACTCTGCTAACTCTGTTTTCTTAAAAACACTCATAAGTGTTTGGTATGCAAAAATATATGAAGTGATAGTAAGTTTTAATAATTTGCTCCTGTATGTATTTTGAATCTAATTTTAAGAAAAATTATTCAATACAAAATTGAAGGATTCCACTTTAACAACATTTATTCATTGTTATACATTTAAATACAGAGGTGGATTTTCAATTCCCATGAGGTGCATCCAAACAAACAGAAAATATTTAGAGGGCAGCTACATCATTTTCTTACTCAAGTAGTTCAAGATTTACTGTATCTTTTAAATTTAAATAAATACATGTATTTAAAAGTATTATGAGGATGTTTTAAAAGATAACTGTACTACCACTAGGAATGTTTTTTAAACTAATAGTTATCTATTGTTGGTAAGTTTGATCTTTATTTTTCATATGCAAGTGAGAACATCCAGTTTTATTTTCTGTTTTTCACACTGGACAAAGCTTTGACATTTGGACTCAGCAGCAACAGGGAAATTTTGACTCTATATAGTTAGGGAGCCTTTACACTGTTTGTTAGTTTAAATTCCAACAGTAAAGGAAGTTGGCCCATGCCCTTTAGGTATTATAAAGTATTAAGAAATATTTTATATGAGTTTCAGTTATTTTATAGCTGTATATGAAAGTTTCCCACAGCAGGAAACTGACATATAATGAAAAACACTATAAAAATTTCACACCAATGTTTGAAAAAAGATTTCTGATTGTGAGAGAAGAGTAAAAATGAACTGATCTGTCATGTTTTTCTGATGAAACAACTGATAAATGCTGGTCATTCCTTTTCAAAAACCAACCAAACAAAAAAACCCAAACAAAAAAACCCAAACGAAAAAACTCAAAAAAACCCCCAAAAATCAAACAAAGCCCAAAACCCCCAAAAAAGCAACACCACAAAAAATACAACCAAAAAAAACCCAAACAAAACAAAATGAACCAGAAAAAAACCCCAAAAAGTTAAGAGGGATACATTATCTTAGCACAAGAGAAACACAGCAGGGTAAGATTTCTCAGCTGTGCAAACCCATTCCTTTTTAGAGAAGTTATTCTGGAGTTGCATTCAAGTAACTTATTTCTACATAGACAAAGTCTCTTTTACAGCTTCAAAACTGACACTTACGAGACAGTCTCTGGTATATCCTCTGGCTTTTTGAAATGGCCTGCCCACAACAAAAACCTTTTCTCCCACTCTGTAGGCTTGTATCCAGGCACCCCCGAAGCAAATCGACCTAAAAAAACCCACAACAAAATGCACAAACAAAAACAAAACAACAAAACACCACCAAAAACAACAGTCAGAGAGGCTGGATGGCCAGAGCTGTAACAAAACCAGTTAGGGTGAGCAATGCAGAACTCTAAATATGATTGCTAGAGTTGGTTACAGAATGAAAAGTATATCACAGATTAACAAATGTGTAAATATGGATTAAAATGAAGCCAGGTAAGGAAAGCCAAATCCTTCCCAAAACCTCCGTATCTGCAGGTCTAAATAAGCTGTTCCAGCAGCGAAGCTTCCTAAGGTGCTGCTTTTCTTTTTCATTTAAATAAAGTTAAATCATGTGGAACAGCTATAGAAAAGCCAATACAACATGACAGAATGTTAACTTTTTAGGCAGTTTAAGATTTTATCTTATCTGAGGGTATAAATAAACAGATGACCATAGGTAAAGATTAGACACATAATTTTCAGCCCAGTCTTTCAAACTCCATGTACAAAATATTCATGATGTAAAAGGAGTTTCCATACATAACATACCATTAAAATCTAGCAAACAGTGCAACAATAGACAGACTTTTTCTTTAAACAATGGGAGGTATCCTGTATGGATGTGTTCTCCCTCATGGATTCATGAATTATCTAGGAAGTGGGGTGGATACACAGGTTGCTGACAATGCCAGGTTATTTAAAAATATAAAGAAGAGGGCTGAGCCCAAAATGCTGCAGGACTTCAGAACCCAGAGTCAATGAACTGGCCAGGGAACACCCTTGTATATAAACAGGAAGCAATTCCAGTTCACACACAAGTGACAGACTCTACCCTCACTGTTATTAATTATTACCTAAGCCTGAGCAGTTAAGTCCTCGGGGTTTCGTAGTGGTTTTGGCAAGATGTTCAGTAGCAGAAAGGAAAACAGCATAACTAGCAATGATCAGGAACACAGACAAACACAACAGCACTATTGTGCCACTGTATAAAACTGTGACTCCGGCATTTTGAAAAGCGTGGGAAATGCTGACCCCCATCTCAGAGGGAGCTGAAATAGAACAGGCACAGAGAACACTGGTAAGGACAGCCACGGGTATGGAATGGTCACCATGTAAGAAACAGAGTCACAGACTGAGACCCTCTGGCCTGGAAAAGCAGTGATTGAAGCTCTCTTCAGCCCAACAGAAGCATTGTAAGAGGCATTGGGAGTGTGGGTTATGAGGTCCTGTTTTGGAAGGGGTATTGAATAAAGGAAAATCAGATTTTTAAAAACCACATCAGGTTAAAAAAAAAAACAACACAAGACTGTTCTTGTTTTCTCACAGCATGGTTCAGCTGAGGAATTTCTTCGAGAATGTGGATGCTAAAAATACATCCAGCTTCAAGAAACTGGGCAAATTTGTGGGGAAAAAAAATCCAGTGAGGACCATTAAACACAAAGATACCACCTCTGAGACAGTGGCATAGAGGAATGCTCTTTCTATTCTCTTCCTTATGTTCTTGCTGTAGGTCACCATTCCCACTGGTGTTCACATAAACATAAGGGACCTCCTTTACTGGCCCCTATTGGAGACATCACACTCTTAAGCAGACCTTGTCTTACCAGTACAGCTGATTTATGTTTTTAACACAGAATCATGCCAAATGCTTCACATCTGTGTGCTCCTTTTATCCTGCATGCGTGGGCCATAAGGAGCCTGTTATCCAGGGAGTCTGATTAGAGCACAATAACTGTCCCATATATAGTGAAAAAATGTTTCATGGCCTGACCTTTACCTGACCAGCTCCACCCTTAAACATGAACCAATTCAAACTCTTTCCTGCAGGGCACATTCACTTTTTGGAACAGCTGGAGCTGGCTGCACTCTGAAAAACTGCAAAAGTCTATTAGCTCACACAGCATTCCTAAAGATGAATAGTTTACAGTGGGGCTGAACAGACAGTTCCAGAGCCTCAGTGTAGGAGTGTGCGCCAGATAAGGTCCTGGTGATCTGCTACAGAGTGAAAGCTATGTGATTATCACAAGCGGAAATATTGACTCCTGGCTTTGTCAGAAAAGAAGACTTTGCTAAATTTAATGCTCCATTTTTCAGTCTAGAGATCAGAACTTGCTCGCACAAAATCAGGGATATAAACATCTCTGTCAGCCAAATTCCTGTTTGGATGATTGCAGCATGGATATGCAAGTATTCCGTGGCATGAAACACAGCTTGATCTTATCAAAGACTCTTACTCTTTGGCTGAAGGTTTTCCTGGGGTTTAATGCTCAGCCTTCTGCTTATCTTTGGGTCTACTCTCTCAGTCATCCTCAGAATCGAGGGAATATTTCTTCCCAGCAGTTTAACAGCCCTGTCTGGAAGAGAAAGCAGAGGATGCAAAGAGGCCAAGTTTATCTCAGAGCAGTAGAAAGTGAGAATACCAGCTTTTCAAAGGAAGAATTCAGCATTTTTTTAACACGAGGAAAGAAAAGAAAAAAACCAATAGGTACAAATGTAATATTAGGTTAAAAGTACCAGACTTAGTTGTAATAGCCTATGAAAGAAATTAAAACTTGTCTATAAGCTATGCCTTGAGCTTGCTCATTAACCTTATGTAGAAAAATATGAATGCAATAATTTCCTTTAGGGGAAAAAAACCCCCAAGATAACATCCTGCAAGCGTTTTCTAAAACACATTACACATCCCGATTTCCAAGAACTCATCTATACATATGCTTCAGATACACTTTGGATGGTGCTGTTTCAAGGACTGCACACCAGCATTCATACCAATCATGTCACATCCCAAAAGCATTGACACAGTCAAGGGAAACGCCAAAAAAGCAGAATCTTGCAGCACTGAGAGGTAACTAGTTTGTAGTGCCTTAGAAAAGGTCAGGGCACCTTTACAGAATGAGCTTCTAATGCAATAATACAATGAAAAAATTCTGGGAAAAAAACCCCAAGCGAACAAACTAACTCCAAAAGGCAAAAATAACACTTTAAAAACCTAAAAAGAGCTCCTTCTTTCCTTCTTCATGCTGTCTGAAAGTGTCTCTCCTAAGGGAAACCACTGCCTTTTACTTTCGAGACAAAATTCACTCCCGTTGTGAAAAAACAGTAATTTATATTTAGAGGCGACCGCCCCCAAGGAAACTGGACCCTTTTCAAGCTCGTCAGAGAAAACGAGGCACAGACCCACTCCTGTCATTGTTTTTAATGCCTGTCATTGTTTTTAATGCCCAGACAGGGCCCCTCACGCTTGGCTTCACCCCCGCCGCAGCGCCGGCCAGGGCCGCCCCGCTCCGCGCTCCGGGCCCGGCCCCGC